>LZPO01117009.1:0-10867 GCA_001675575.1 Neotoma lepida | reverse complement strand
GAATTCAGAGGCCCCTTTGGGTAATTAAATAAAATGTCCATAAAATGACCAGTCTGACTCATCAAGTAATTCCCAACCGAGGAAGCAAAATTCAACTACAAAATTAGTGTTGCAACACTTGCTAGTAGGNTCCAACATAAACTGGTGTTCTTGGATTTTATATAATGCAAATATATGGAAACATTCATTATACACTAAAAACTTCTAATTTCAAAAAATAAAGTTCAATAATTTAGCTGTAGTTTTAACTTTGAAAAAGGTTCTCTAATTTTCCCCAGGGAAGAAGAGCTCACCAGTTGGTATCCAATACCAAATGGTCATATCTGAAAACATACACACAAGTAACGTGCAGTCTGAGAAGGTTGTATTTATGCATATAGGAACACACATACACACACAACAACAACAGCAACAACAACAAAAACAAAACAGCAACAACAAAAAAACAATGAAAGAAAAAGAGTCCATGAATTTGGAAGTGACCATGATGGAGGAGTGCACGGGGGAGTTTGGAGGGGACAGGTGAAGGGGAAATGATTNTATTACAAGCTCAAAAAAGAAAAAGAAAACATTTTAATGAAAAAACCCACCTCCCCAAAGTGCTCTACAGTGATCATATCAAACCTCACAAATTGGTTTTGCTTTTTTGTTTTGCTTTCATTCTTGATGGATAGGTTTAACACTCTGTTCTAGGTTTTCTCTTTCCTTGTAAACAGAAGCATTTTCATGGAAATACAGCAGCATTTGCATTGGCAAAGAGTTTCAGGGATAAATTCTTTAACTGTCATTTAAAAAGCTCTCCTGAAATAAAAATTCTGACTATTAGACAGCAATCTGTGCTGTGCCAAATGAAAAGCTGCTGTCATAATTCACTAGATAATGTTTAGTTTTTACACCANTTTGATAAATTTACCCCATGTACCAGTTCACCACAAATCATACCTTCCACTTGCNGTGTGACAGCGGTAAACACCGCATACCTTCAGACGACCTTTCTCCAAAGATGCTTCTCACTGCTCACATTTTATATGTCAAATGGTACTTTCTTTGAAAAGCACATTTAGATGCCATTATAGGGAGAAGCTACCGGCCTGGGACAAGTTCTAGCATTTAGTGTTCTGACAGATCTTAACTTGGACATCAGCCAAAGTCAATAAAACTTGTTCCTGCAGAACCTTACCTGGTTTTCACCACGTCCAGAGGGTGCATCAGGCAAATTTCTATAAGACCTGAAAGATGATAAACAAAATGCCAATGAATATATGGATACTTATTGATTCACAAAATTTAAGATTAAAATAAAGACTTTAGATGGAAGGGGAGTGGATTTGGGGGAGAGGGGAGGTGGTGGGGAGCTGATAGGAGTTGGGGGAGGAGAAAATGTCTTTGAGAAGAATTGTATGGGAGAAGAATCTATTTTCAATAAATAATGATAAAAAGAATTTAAAACTTTGAACAGAATAGCTAGGGGAAGTGGCTAGTTACTAAATAATTTTATTTCAATAAGAGAAAGATGTGACCAAGTATTTTCTTATTACTCGGGCAAGGAGGTGGGGCTATGGGGAAAGAAAAGGAAAAAAAATACAATCAGATTAATTAAAACTAATTAAACAGAAGTTCTGGATCCCAACCCAGCTGCAGATAAGTACAGTTAGAAGGCAAAAAGGGAGGTGTTTGAGTTCTTCCACTGACACGGCAGAACCTAAGGCTTGGCTCTAACATCATGAAACAAAGATGACTACGCCTCTTGGTTGATAAAGCAGTCATGAGAATCCTACATATCAGTAGCTTAATAGAGGACAAATACCAAATTTACATCGTGTGTCACAAGTTTATGGACAAGGTAATTGAAGCTGAAGTATACAAGGTTAAATAATTTTTCATTTGTGTGTGTGTGTACGTGTGTGTGTGTGTGTGTGTGTGTACACCTGCATGCATGAATATCATAGAGTGTATGTGGAGTTCAGGGAACAATTTAAATGAATCAGTTTTCTCTTTCCACTCTGTGGGTTGGAATCCAACCTAGTTCTTCAGCTAGGGCTCAGTTCCAAGAGCCCTTACACTCTGAGCTGATGTCTGGTTTAGTTTCTGATAAGACGCTGNTGTCTTGTGAGTAAATGACTGTTCCCTAGAGGTATCAGGAAAGAAATTCTGGCTGATTCTTATTTCCAGATGAATGTGAATTTTCAAGCAAGGATAAGTGTGTGGGGACCTTACAAATTGAGCAGGTGCACCAATATTGTCTTGGATAATTCCTCTTTATTAATAAAGGGAAATCCTTGCATTCAGGTACATGTAAACTGTGTATAAACACATTCCTGTGTGTAACTATGGGACAAGACAGGGAGCTAAACTACATTCAAACCCAAATTGAATTAGTTTGCAAATGCAGAAAGTATACCGTCCATGAGGGGCTACCTACAAACACTACACTGATGTGTGGCCTCTGGGAAAACAAGCTGAGTCCTTACAACGTTCATTTGTACAGAGAATGATGACGCTTGCCCAGGAGTAGTTGTTCATATCTCCGAATGACCATCGCTATGTAGGGGTGCCAGGTAAAGTAACTGCTGTGATGACTGTTACTGTAGCTCTTACAATTACCACCGTTGCTTTTATAACTGCTAAGGTGTAAAACTACTTACGCTACTACTACTGCCACATGCTGGTAATTTATGATCTAGCAGTTTTCTCTCACAANAGAAAGCTTTTTTTCTGCAGTTTCATCTGTAAGAAGCTATGTGTTCTCCTAATGGTTACTTACGATCATGGGCTTTTAACAATCATGGTTTCCCAAAGAAGAGAAGGAACAGGAAACAGGGGCAGCAGGGTGGCAAGGCACAGTGACAAGGCCTCTGGGGCACACCTTTATCTTTATTAATAAAGTTGAATTACTCAGGAGACTCCTGGTGCATCTTGTAAGGATAGTCCCACACTACTATCCTTGCTTGAAAATTCACATTCATCTGGAAGAGTAAGGTAACCAGAATTCTTTCTCTGGTTCCTCTAAGGAACAGTCATTTATCTGTGGGGTTATACGTTTCCTATTTGTAAATGGAAGGATTAAATGGTCTGGAGATCTAAAACTCTGGGTTCTCTCATTCTTGAATTCAACTCCCACATGCATGTATGCTTCCATATAACTTATAGTTCAAATTTCAGGTTTGTTAGTTAGGATAAAGCCATAATCCAATAAATAAAACAGACCCTGGAAATTCAACCTTTAAGACAGCGTTGTTAGCTTGGTGGTGGTGGTGTACACCTTAATCCCAGCATTCAGCAGGCAGAAGCAGGTGGATCTCTGTGAGCCAGAGGCTACAAAGTGAGTTCCAGGACAGCCAGGGAGGTTACACAGAGAAACCTGGTCTCAAATAACCAAAAACGAAAAATCAAAAAGAAAAAAAAAAAGACAGTATTGTTTCCAAGCACTACCATAGACATCAGTTAAGTGAGGTTCTATGAATCGGACACTCGGGATTACTTACCACAGTAAGCACACAATGCTTTTCTCACTCTCTTGACATTAGAAGAAAAAAAAATCGTAAATATCAAACAGCACCATATGGCATATCACTCAGAAAGTTTACTAAAAGAACCAGCAACCCCAACCACTAATTAGAATTAATAGCAGAACTTGGAAAATCAGGTTACATGAATGTAAAACCATTTTCTTGTTTGCAAAATTGTTCTACTTTCCTACAGACNGTATCTTGTAATTTGGTAGTTAAGCTATTTTCTAATCTCTAGTTTTCATCAAACTTCCATGTATTCATCCAGTAATTTCACATTGGCCACCCCCTGTGTGTCCAGCATTGAGGAGAGAGCCTAGCAAAGGGAACCGACACTAAAGAACAAATAGTGATGCTCAGGAGGAGGTGTGGCCCTGAGTTAACAGATGCTCTTCTCAGAACATGACCCAACATGACCTGCGTTTGGGTCAGTGTGGGAAAGATACTTGAGGTAAAAGATGGGATGAGCATGAGGAAGAGAGGATAGGTACTATGTACACACACACACACACACACACACACACACACACACACACACACATTCGTGTTGCGGGATATTATTTTAAGATGTGTTACATTCATTTATGCTGTGAAACATTTGTTTAATGATGCAAAGATGTGTTGCATTCTTTTATGTTGTAGTTGTTTAACTCGGTGAAGCTGTGTTACTTCGCCTGTCTAAAACACCTGATTGGTCTAATAAAGAGCTGAATGACCAATAGCGAGGCAGGAGAAAGGATGGGCAGGGCTGGCAGACAGAGAGAATAAATAAGAAAAAAAGGGAGATTGAAAGATGAAGGGGCGAGAAAAGAAGGGGCCAGCCACCCAGCCACCCAGCCAGACACAGAAGGGGCCAGCCACCCAGCCACACAGCCAGACACAGAAGGGGCCAGCCACCCAGCCACACAGCCAGACACAGAATAAGAAGGAAAGAAAAGATATACAGAAACAGACGAAGGTAAAAGCCTAGAGGCAAAAGGTAGATGAGATAATTAGTTAAGAAAAGCTGGCACACAACAAGCCAAGCTAAGACCAGGCATTAATAAGAAAGAATAAGCCTCGTGTGTACTTATTGGGGAGCTGGGGTGGTGGACCCCCCAAAGGAGCAAAGAGTAAAAGAGTGAAAACACCAAACACACACACACACACACACACACACACACACACACACACACACACGAGGAGAAGGAAGCAGAATTGCTTAATACTTTTAGCAGCATAGAGTTGAAGGTGGATATGAAGTTGGCAAGAGATGATACTGAAGAGTGTAGATTTTGGTCAGGGTCATTTCTGGGCATTTGTACTTCATCCCATAGGCTATGAGGAGGCAGTAAATAGATTTTTAAAATGATCTTGTTGGATATGTGCCCATTATGTTGTCTCCAATGTATTCTNTGTTCACTGAAGACATTGCAACAGGTTTTAAGAGGAGTGATGGTAACCCAAGGCCATGTGCTGCTAGTGATACAACCATGTGCACTTTTAATCTTGCTGCTGCCAATCACATTTATTCATAGGCCAGCAAATGGTTCTGATGTCCNTCCATTTTCCCCTTTGGTTACCAGTTTCTCAGCAAAGCCCCAGNTGTCATCAAACCATAGACATCATGGTGTTCTACCACCTCTAANTATGTGAAGTGGTTAATCTCAATGCCAGTTTTATTGCATTTAGAATTTCCATAGAAACATGTCTGGTTGTGTCTGTGAAGGTGTTTCCTGAAAGGTCAAACTGAGGAGGGAAAACTGTCTCTAATATGGACCTCACTATTCCATAGGCTGGGATCAGGATTACACAAAAAGGAGAATATCAGCATTTATCTTTCTCCTTTTTACTGGGGCTGCAGTGTGGTCAACTGCTCATCCTCCTACCACCATGACTTCAGCAAGATCAACCGTATCCCTTTGTGAATTTTAAGGCAAAACCAACTCTTCCTCCCTAATTGCTCAGGTAAGGTATTTTGTCAAGGTATTTTGTAAATATTTGGGGAACTATTATAGTCCTCAGGAGTCAGTGTTTATCCATGAAACCAATTTGTGACTTGGACAACAGAAAAATATGTGGCTTAAATTGCCAAATATAACATATTTGGTCCAGAGTATCAGTTTGGTTATTTTTTTTTTATTTTTTAATCAAAACAGGTGACTGTAGACTTCAAATTAGTAACAGCATATATATTAATTAGAGAAAACATGCACATTGGAAATGATATGGAGATTGTATAACTGTTATCAGAATTCACAGTTTAAATTCCCTAGAGCTGGAGGAATGCTGGCTCTCCTTCACTGGGCAGCTAGGGATTATGAGGCTATGAGGGTAACCATAAAAAAGATTAAAATGATGTGAAATGACCTCAGGGTAGTGAATTCCACCACAGACTTCTTGATAATTCTATTGCCTATTATGAAGTCACAAACTGATTAAGAAGCTAGTGAACTCAGGTTCTCATAATTCCTCTTTAAAACTGAAATTTTAACATAAGAAGGTAACTCAACTGGCTGGTTCCATTTAATCTATCCTAATTGCCAATTNAAAACATGTTGATCTCAAGAAAAATTTGTTTTCCTCTCATCAGCCTGACATTTATGAGATGCAGCAGTCACAGATGAATGCCAAATGAAACAGTTTCATCTCTCTACTGATAGAAAATCTGCACTGCCAGACAACCACAGAAACACTTGTCCTGGGGGAAAAGTTTGAACATCACAGCATCTGAATAAAGAATATGAGACCATCCACACAAACCTAAATAATAAGATATTTGGACCAATCCTTTCTTAGCAGACGCTTTTTCTAGTCATTTTAAAATTTNTATTTAGTATTTGATCTTGACACTAGAACAACAGTCACTTTAGGAATAAAATGTCTTCAAATTGTGCTTATTTCAACAAAGTTTTAGATTATTTGAATCTCCAATTGAAACTTACGAGAAGCAACCAGACTTGGTGGCACACCCCTTTAATCCCAGCACTCAGGAAGCAGAGGGAGATAGATCTCAGTGAGTTCGAGGCCAGCCTTATCTACATAGAGATTTCTAAGCCAGTCAGGGCTACATAGTGCTACATAGTGCTATATAGTGCTAGAAAATCTTTCTTTGAAAAAAAAAAGGAAGAAAAAGAACCTAGATAAACATAAAAATATTCATTTCTAAGTATTACTGTACATATGAGTCCTAAAAAAATGATTTATCACAACAAGCAAACAGGACTGGCTATTAAATGTCAGGAGGCAATAAAAATGCTTTTGGAAGCCNAGACACAAAAACTGAGGACCAATGTAAATTGACATTGTAAAATTAGCGTATTATAACTGTTTTCAATATTTTGGCAGATTCGTGACACCTTAATGGATATGACTACTTCTCTGTGATTTAATTGAAATTCCAGTGGGTCCTCAAGGACGTGGGCTAACCTCTTGTCCTAGTTAGCTTTCAGTTGCTGTGACAGGACACTGACTGACAGCAACTTTGGAGAAGTACATGTTTATTTAGCTCATAGGTTACAGTCCTCGAAGGAAGCCAAGGCAGGAACTCAAGGCAGGAACCGAGATGCAGGCACCAAAGCAGAGACTATGGAGGGATGCTGCTCACTGGCTTCCTCCAGTTGGTTTCTTAGCTCCATTTTATAGTCCAGGACCACCTGCCTACAGAGCATACTACCCAAACTATGCTGAGCTCCTCTCCTTCAATNGACAAGTAAGAAAATGCCTCAAAGTCATACCACAGATAAATCGGATGGAGGCAATTCTTCAGTCGAGGGTCTCTCTTTCCAGGTGTGTCAAGTTGGAAAGCAAGATTAGCCATCACATCTCTGAGCCTGTGACTTGTACTTCTACAATCAATATTGCCTTCTTTGAACTGGCTCAATTATCGGCCTTCACCTGAGCCAATATTACTGAAAAAGGGTTAACGTCGTGCTGTAACTGCTTTTCCCAGTCCTCATCTTTTCTGAGAATCTCCCGGCCCATTCAGTCATAGCCCCTGAGTGAACATGAGCTCCACGTCCTCTCCTCTGACGTAACTAAGCCATTTCTCATTAATAAGACAATAGCCACACAATGATTGATCTTGATTAGTGACAGAACAGTTTCTCTATGNTCAAGTCTTTGGCNCTTTCTCTTTAAATATAAAAATAATTCTTCCTATAAGAACACATANACNTTGAGAGTCCATTTACATTCACCTCTCAATTTGGGCAAAAAATTTTCCAGATNCCCTGAGGACAAAACNTCTTATTCCCTGGTATTCCTTCCCTCTTCTAGGCCACTCAGAATGAATGNATGAATGAGGCATTTCCCAGTTTCTCTTGCTGCTAGGTATTAACATGTGACTAAGGTCAGGCCAACAAGATGTAAGTAAAAGTGGCTTGAGCAACATCTGCAACAGAGGTCTTGAAGGCAGGCCTCCTGCTGCTCTTCTCACGACTNTCCCTCCCTGCTGTAGAATATGCACATGGGGCTGAGGCAGCCATCTTGTAAAAGGTAATTTGAGGGTATAGCACCCCACAGTAAAGGAAAAAACCAGAAGTTCTTCCTGTCATTTTGGAGTTTCCATTATCTACCTCCATATGTTTGCTTTAGAGAAAAAAAAAATCTCTTTTCTTTAAAATGAAGATGAGATGTGGTGGGTCTAATTCGTCTGACACAGGAGCCTTTTGATGAGTCTCTAGCAGTATCCTGAACTTGTGTGACATTGGTATTGTCTGTATTCTTGCTGACGGATATCTGCATGTAGAGGATACATCTGCCCTGTTTTTCTTTCCATCCCCATCACTTTGCACAATGGCAGGCAACTTTGCCAACAACCACAGTTAGATATCTTATGTCTCAATGATATGTTTTTTTCCTCAGAGCTACAAGTGGAAAGCCACATCCAGGTCATCACACCCCAGAGAGGAACAGAATACTGTTATAGTCTAGAAAATTTAAATGTGTGCACCACAGAGCAGATGACTCATTTTTTAACCCCTCCCTTTACAACCTGGCCACAGGAAGAGAGAGGGCAGCAAGTGTGTTACTACATTGACAGACAGACCAACTGTGGAATACACTAAGCCACCACTGCTAACCCTAATAGACCTGAAGCACAAAGACCTGGAACGAGGAGTCATCTATGCCTCCTCCCCATTCCACTCTGGAGCTCCATGGCAACGGCTTTAGTGACCCTTTCAATTGCTTATTTGTTTNTGTTTGTCTTCCTTTGTTTTGTTTTTCAAGACAGTATTTTTCTTTGTAACAGCTCCAGCTGTCCTAGAACTCACTCTGTAGATCAGGCTGGCCTCAAACTCACAGAGATCCACCTGCCTCTGCCTCCCAAGTGCTGGGAGCAAAGATGTGCACCACCACCGNCCAGCTGAGACTCTTTTTATAAAAGGATAAAGGTATATGAAAGACAAACAGTGCCCCAAAGAAGCCTTGAACATGACTGAATAAAGGGCAATGCTGAAAGATCCTTTAGTTGGCAGTCTTAATTTTGAATTTAATGATATGTTTTTACACACTGATACAACCTAATATCACAAAGTCCTCCAAATGTATTCCAACTTATTTTCACTAATTTCATTATTTGTTTTCTACAATTTGATTATATATTCTAGTTACATAATACTGAAGTAGAAGTCTATTTCAATTGCATTATATGTGTTGAAATAGCATTGAACATGCCATACTTTGACTATTAATGCGCAGACACAGGCACATTTGCCTCTCCATAACACATACCAGTACCTAGAAGTTCCTCAATAAATGTTGAAACAGAAGCTGAACAATGCAATGATAGACAGTGATAGCATTCCTTTCCAGTGGTATATGGAGTGTGGCATTTTAAGAATTTAACNTAAAATCCAGACAACTCATGATAGTTTTTAAGACTATGATAATCCTTGCTTTTTAAATTTTACTTTTAGTTGATTGTATTTTTACAGGAGCTGATGTGGTATTTTCAATGGTGACTCTGTGGGAGGATTAACTAAAGTTAATTACTGAATCATTAACCCACACACTTATCAATCTTGTTAAAATCTAGTCTAGAAATTTTAAACATGCGTTGTATTTTTGTGGGTTTTTTTTTTATGATTGTAGTCACCCTTTCATGCAAATGACTGATCTCCAGAGCTTATTACTCCTGACTAGGTACTGCTTTGTAACTTGAGTCCTTCTGGGTAGTCTGGCAACTACCATTCTACTTTATTTCTGTCAGTTTGGTATTTTTAGATACCACGTGGAAGTGAGATTGCTCAGTATTATCTTTCTGCATCTTCTTGGTCCATATAGCCTAGTGCCCTCCAGCTCTGACCATGTAGCCACAACTGAGGTATTTCCTTCTTTTAAAGGGCTTAATGGTGGGGAGGAGGAGAGATGGCTCAGAGGTAAGAGCACGTGAGTGCTCTTCCAGAGGTCCTGAGTTCAGTTCACAGCACCCACATGGTGGCTCACAACCACCTGTGATGGGATCGGATTCTCCTGATGTGCATGAAGACACAGCCCTCATATACATGAATAAATAAATATTCTTAAAAAGAACTTATTAGCATTCCATTGTGAGTATGTGTACCACATACTTTCTTAATTTATTTATTCATTTGTTCTATTCCATATCCAGGCTACTGTGAATAATACTGAAATGAACGTGGGTGTACAGATGCCTCTTGGGCAAATGGATTTCAATTAATTTAGATACACACTTGTATGCATAATTTCCTGATGATTTTGTAATTCTATTTTTGGCTTTCAGAAGAACATCTTTATTGTTTTCCATAATGGCAGTAATTAGTTTGCTAATTATTTTACTTGAAGAATTTGCTGCTTTTCTTCTTGATAGCAGCCATTCTAACTTTGGTGAGGTAACATCCCATTGTGGTTGCTATTTAATTTCTCTGGAGATTAGTGATGTGAAACATAGTTTCATAATTTTGTTTATTTTCATTTGAGAAATTTTTGCTCAGGTATTTTGACCATTTTTTAAGTAGGATATTTGTTTGATTGTCATTAAATTTAGTTCTTTCTATATTTTGGATGTTATCCCTTCTAAATGTAGGGTTAAAAATACTCTTTTTCCAGTCTATAGGTTGTCTTATCAAAAAACTGTTGCCTGTTTCATAGAAACTTTATAATTCATCATAGCCCTATTTACATACTTTTGTTATCTATGGATTTTTGTTTTTCTTACAAGTGCTTTTGAGCTACGGCTAAGAAATGCTTACCTAGATCAGAGTGAAAGGTTGTTTTACTTTGGTGATTTTTATAATTATAAATCATTATAGATTATAGTTTAATCTTCAGTTCAATTGATTTTCTTTTCTTTCGTTTCTTTCTTTTTTCTTGCATATGATAAGATAGAGATCCAATTTCAATGCTCTGTGTGT
>LZPO01117008.1:453166-466603 GCA_001675575.1 Neotoma lepida | reverse complement strand
TCTTCTTACAATAACCCTTCCCTCACACACAAGAGCTGGGCAAGAGGGCAGAAGAAATTCAGTGTCCTTCACAAAGAAGAGAGGTGCTCTGCATCTGACCAGCTCACAGGACAAAGAGGTACCTCTGTGTCCTGTGGCTATTCCTTCAGCCTCCTTCGCAGCTTTCCCCAGCACATCAGGCCAGCAGCCCTCACCTTCTGGAAGGAGGTGCTAAGCAGACTGCACAACAGGGTGCTGTCATTTCTGAAGGAAGTCAGCAACTTTGTTCACAGGCTGATGAACATCGCCCTGATGAAAGTCTAGCTCCTGAGGCCAGACCTGCTCACCTGGCTTACTACAGCATCCTATAGGTCAGACGCTTGGGCCCTGCAGGTTTCCTCACCCTGTCTTGTCCTGTCCTGACCAACAGATGGGACATTTTATGAAGTGATGCATAGGAACAAGAATGAGGAGTCATACTGGTGTCTAGACAGCTTCTAGAAAATGATCTTCTAGATTTTATGTGAGCTTTGCATCCTAGAGATGCCTAAAAGGGAGGAAATTAAAATCCATGTAGTGAGTGACTGAAGTGAGAACAGCCTGGAGGGATTCCACTTTCACTTCCTGGAAAAGCTGATGTAGGGAGGCAGGAGGGCCAAGGGAAGAGGCCAGCAGTTATCTACGGCTGCAGACAAGTCCCCAGCACTGTTGGCGTGCCTAGGCTGTAAATCAAGACAGCTGTGCATAGCCGTGCTTCAGACTGGCTCAAGTTGGCATCCACAACATCCAAATCCTTCTGGACATTTAGTCAGTGTTCTACAAGGACAAGGTCATGTAGCTTGAATGNACAAAACAGAAGGCAAACTTTGAGAATCAGTCTATCTGAAAAGGCATTCTATAACCCTGACCCTGGGGGCAGTNGACACGGTAGGCAGGACCACATGGATGTTCCTCCTAGCAAACGCTAGAGGACAGCAGCATTTACCTGGCAGCACCAGGCGGGTTCTATCTCTGAAGTGGCCACCTAAGGCTCTGTTCCACTGAACCTGGATGGACACCTNCTGCTAAGGCCTTACACTGGCAGAATGTAAGCACACCTTCTGGGGCACAGCAAAGTACACTATGCTCAGGTGCAGTTTCTTCAATCACATTTTCTGTTCCCTTCAGTCTGGTACTGGGAAAGAAAGTGCAGATAGTAGACAATGTCCTACACATCCACATGTCCAGCACCCGCACTACACCATTCCAATCTAGCCAGCTGTCACTCTTCAAGGACTTTAAAATTTGTTCTTCTCAAGCTAGGCATGGGAATCTCAGCACCAGGGAAGCAGAGGCCAGAGGGCCATCACAAGTTCAAGGCCAATCTGGTCTATAGAGCAGGTTCTTAGCCAGTTAGGGCTTCACAGTAAGACCCTGTCTCAAAAAACATAAAAATAAAAATAAATCCAAATTGCTCCTCCTCAATGAGATCCAATTAGCAGCTGATGACTGCCCTATTTATAGTAGCTAATTAAGATCAGAGGCCTGGTCAATGGCATAGAGCTTAGCACAGCTGTACTTCCAGCACTCCAGAGGCAGAGGCATGCAGATCTCTGAGTTCGAGGCCAGCTAGTCTACTAAGTGAATTCCAGCACAGCCAGAGCTGTTACACACAGAAACCCTGTCTCAGGANAGAAAAGAAGAGTCTAAAGATCTAAAGGCAAACCCAGGGGTCACATGACCCTCAGAGACCTCNCCTACCAGCCATAGCATCAGGTGTACAAGTGAGCCCAAGGGCCTTCCCTAGCTCCCCTGGCACACAGGCCTGTCTGCTCCTTTGTGTTCCTATAACACCCACCTTCCACTCCCACCTGTGGATACATCTGGACTATCTCTGTGACTCACACATTCTTTGAAGGGCTTCTCGCTTCTCCAGTTGTGGCTTTAGGATTGAGCTCTGGAGTCAGACCTGGGTTTGGCTCCTGACTCTGCAGCTGCTGCTGCAAGTCCCAGATATAGTCATGGTATCTGGACTCTCAGCTGTGAGGGCACAGTGAGAGCACTGGTAACTGTCCCTCCCTATCACGCCTGTTGGGAACACACTGCTGAGGCCACACCGTACTGAGGCGAGAGTTGCAGCCCAATCCCAGGGCTCCTCAACCTTCCTCCCTGGCACTAGAGCCTCAGGAAGCTGCTATTGGGGAGCAGAGGCTGAGGAAAGAGGGTAGGTGCCCTGGCTGCTGGAGTCATTGACAGAGCTCCAGGGAAGGAAAGGGCTGAGCTTTATCAAGCACACTTTCCCCGAGACTCAGAGGTATCACTGAAGGGCAAGTGCACTGAGCTGGAAGGCCTGGGTGTGGAAAGCAGGGCCCTCATGGTCCTGACCTCTAATCCTACTTAGAGGTCCCCGACGGGGAAGAGGAGAAAGCAAGAAAGCCAATGCCAAGCCCCCAAACNAAGGCCAGTGTATCAAATCCAGCAAACAGTAAACACACCTATTCACCTAGTTCTCNATATCTGAAAAGCCCTCTCTCAGTAAGCAAAAGGGCTGAGGAAGGCCACTGCTTCCCAGCAGCAGCTCCTGCACTTGCTTGCATCCCCCACACTAAGGCTCTAGGCCTTTCTCAGTGCTCACACGCCCTTCTTTTCAAANTGGACCATGGACAGGGGTTCCTCCTGCATATCCTGTGATGCCCATGAAGCCTGCTGATTCCACTCCTGGCATCACAGACCCATGACTTACCTCTGCCGAGCCCTGAGGTGGCACCTGTAACCACCACCACAGCGTTCCTCAGGTAAACCTTTGAGCGGAACCACTGTAGCACCCGGAAGAGGCTGAAAATCCCCAGGCAGCCAAACAGCACAGGCAGGATGGTCGTCTGGGTAACCAAGTCCATGACCCTCCCCTTCAGCACACTCTTCCTGGAAGAACGAAATCACATCAATCAGGAACAAAGCAGGAGAACCAGGGATTAGTCAAAGCTACGCAGCCCCCACTCCAGCCTTTCTATGTGATATACTCTAGGATGGAGGAGACTGGGGCTCAACCCAGCTGAGTTGAGGACTTGGAGAAATTTTTTTCTCACTACAATCTCAGCTCCTTGTACCAGATAAGTCTNGGTGTGGAATGACCCTGCCTAGTCCAAAATGGCCCAGGAGCTGGTTACTTCCCAGATAATGGGAAGATGGGTGGGTAGGGCCTCTGCTCAGGGAAGGACAGCAGAGCTTAGCCTCTGGGACAAGAACCAGAGNTTTGCTAGGCTTATTAACTGGAACCCACTCTGCACACCCTCTCATGGGCCCCTCAAGACCACAATCAGCAGAGTCTCAGCCCCATTTCAAACCCACAANGTGGAATTGAACCACAACTACACCAAAGGCCACAAGGGCAAAGCATCAAGAATTACTCAGAGTCTCCAGAAACTTATAGACACTAAAAGTGGTGCAGCAACAGCAGCACAGAGCTCTGAAGACTCATCTTCCATCTGGCTTGGTGGGTACAATCCCACTGTCACTTCCAGCTCAGGCCTTTGTCCCCTTCGCTCAGGTCTGTTAACAGGTGTGATGAACTATCTTCATGCGTGGCTCAGGGGCACGTTCATGGGATGCAGCTGCCAGTGGCAGANGCAGCCTCATGCAGAGCAATCTCAGACCTCAGAAACTTGCTTCACAACAAACAGATTCTAAAAGAGACCTTGGAAACACTTGTTCTTTCCAAATGAAACTCACTGAGTAGAGTTTGATGAAGCTTAATTTTTGTAACTGCATAAATCATTTAGTTTAATTAACAGAACAAAATTTGTCACANACACAAAAAAGTTTGCATCTCATGTCTAAGTGAGTTTATCCTGACTTCCTTCAATGATGGACTACAATGTGGAGGTGTAAGCCAAATAAACCCTTTTCCTCCCAACTTGCTTTGGACACGGTGTTTCATCACAGTGATGATAACACTAAGACAAGACTATTTTTCAAATATTTAAATACCCACCAACCTATTCTATACTACACTGCACATAACCCCACCAATGAGCCTCCAGGCTGCTTGGGCCTTCCAGCCTCTCTGAAATAGCTAGATGAAGATGGCCAAAAGAGAATGGGTAATCTCACTGAAAAGCACAAGAGAATTTGTCTTGGGCAGTCATATTTCCAGATTAGGAGATAAATCCTCTCTATAAAGCAAGGCCAAAAACAAGCCTGTTTCTTTTCAAAGTAGCTCACAAGAGGGCTTTAGTGCATTTATAAAACACACGTTACATCCAAATGCATATTAGCTTCTAGTTCAGGATTTGGCCAAATCATGGACCAGGAAGTCAAGAGTGACAGTATAAAAAGGAGTGGGATTCCAGTAGGAGGCAGAGGCAGAGGCCGTGGGATCTCTCTGAGTTTGAGGCCAGCCTGGTCTACATAGTGAGACCCTGTCTCAAATAAAAATAAATAGGGCTGGAGAGATGGCTCAGCAGTTAAGAGCACTAACTGATCTTCCAGAGGACCTGGGTTCAATTCCCAGCATCCTCATGGCAGCTCACAGCTGTTTGTAACTCCAGTTCCCAGGGACCTGACACTCTCACACAGACATACATGTAGGCAAAACACCAATGCACATAAAATAAAAATAAATACATTAAAAAGTATAAATAAATAAATACCCCCCCTTCGGGTGGTAGTAGTGCACACCTTTAATCCCAATCAGGAGGCAGAGGCAGGTGGATTTCTAGGCCTTTGAGGCCAGCCTGGTCTACAGAGCTAGTTCCAGGACAGCCAAGGCTATACAAAGAAACCTTGTCTCGAAAAATCAAAAAGAAAAACAAAACAAAAACCAAAAGGANGGCAGGGACAGACTTACTTTGCTCAAGTTTTCCAGATATCAACTGGTAGGAGAAAGGGATAGTCTTCCCAGGGCTATTTGACCATAGCAGGAAACAGGGAGAGAAGGCTTCCTCAACAGAAAGCTCAGAGCACAGACCACCCAGAAGGGAGGATGTGCCNCCTACCATGCAGTCTACACAGCAGTCACAGCCACTCTGAACTTGCACTAGTGAGCCATATAAACCTGCGTACGTGACAGAGCCAAGGGGATCACAAGCTAAGGCTGGCTGCGTGGACATTAGTGAATTCTGGACCTACAGTAAGCGTGCCTGAGTACCCCTTTAAGGTGTTCTCTGGCCNGGCGGCCAGAGCTACCAGCTCTCACATTCAGCTGCTCTCTTTCTCTTCCACAAAGAAGTATTTTGGCAATGGCTTCTAGAATGCCAACACAGATATAAAACTATGTCACCCATGATGATATTACTCCTTTCAATTACTTTGGCCAAAGTTCACCATTTTAAGTCAGGGATGGGATCTGTTCCTAAGGCTCCTTTATTCACTCAAACAATGTTTTCAAAACCAAATCATCAGTAAAAACAGGCAATTGTAATCTAATCAGAAACTACACACAGAAATTAAACATGTAAATCTGAAAATCACAAAATAGGATCTAAGAACNCTCCAGAGCTTAGAGAGGAATTGATCCAGGTCTGCAAGAAGTAAACCATGCAATACTGTGCCACATTACAAGCAAACTGGGCCAGAGGGCAGACAGGGTTACAAATGGAAGACAAGAATTTATCTAAAGAAATCTGAAAATTCCCATCTATTTTCTGAAAGTCTGAGAAGGGCACGTGCCATACAATGGTGTGCACCTGTAATTCTGGCACTCAAGACAAAATCAAGAAGATTAGCCACANGTTTAAGTAACAGACGAGACAGGACTTCAGACAAAGAGGAAGTGGGGAGGGAGAGACACCAAGACAGCCTGCCCATTCTTCAGCCCCACTCTGGTTAACCATTAGCAATTAGAGAGCCTACCTCCTCTGCTTCACCATCTGAAGTTAGAGAGCACACTACTCCCTGGTTCCAGCTCCTAGTCACCTTTGACGTTGAATACAGCAAGACTTTGGCCTGAACCCCAAGTCGTCTACTAGGTCAGGGAGTCAATAGAGTATCTGGCCTCACACCCAGTCTCCTCCCAGCTCTTGTTTCCTTCTACAGTTTTTTTGTTTATAAAAGACACCATGTTGACGGTTTTCTTCTTCTTTTATCAGTATTCTGTTTTGTTTTGATTTTTCGAGACAGGTTTCTCTGTGTAACAGCCCTGGCTGTCCTGGAACTCGATCTGTAGGCCAGGCTGGCCTTGAACTCACAGAGATCTGCCTGCCTCTACTTCCCCAGTGCTGGGATTAAAGGCGTGCGCCACCACCACACCAGCTTCTTTCCTCCATATTCTATTCTTTTTCTTTTCACTCTATATCCTAGCGTCCTGGCTGCCTTAGAGTCTCTGTGACTGAAGCTCCTGAGAGAAAAGACTGCTCTGTTACTTTCGTGCATATCTTTAACACTTTCATTAGTCTCCTTTTAACCAAAACTCCCAAGTCTCCACCCCACCTTTTTTCTTCTCATCGACCATTCCTCTTGTGTGCCCCTTTCCTCTACATGGCAACCTGTTACTGATCACTCATTTCACTATGATTTCTTTCTTCTTTATTTTTTCCACTCCTAACCACAACAACTAATACACGAGCACACATAGTTNTGGTGGTGGTGTCTCTTTACTCTCCAAAATATTGCTAAAGGAAAGAATGACTGTTTTACAGACAACTGGCACTCCATTTTCATGATAGGTTTACTGCTAGATCACCACTGAGGGGAGAGCCTGGTGCCTTGCACAAGTATGAAAGAAAAAGCATCAACTCAGCCTCCACAACAGACTTTCCTGAACCCTACAAATACTAACGTAGAAAGGCAAGTTGAAATAAAGAACTGCACTTAAGGAGTTGAACCAGCCTGGGAGAGAGAGAAATATGCTGCAGGCAGTATACCCAGAAAGGTAAAGCCATCTTTGGTGGTTTTTATGAGAATGGCTCCCATAGGCTCATAGATTTGAATACTTGGTCACCAGTGGCACTATTTGAAAATATTAGGACGTGTGGCCTTGTTGGAAGAACTGTGTCACTGTGGGGTGCTGTGGAATAATCTTTTTGTACATTGTGAAGATGTGTCTTTGCCAAGGTGCCTTCTGATTGGTTTAATAAAGAGCTGAATGGCCAATAGATAGGCAGGAAGAGGTTAGGTGGGACTTCCGGGAGAGAGAGAAGGGGAGATGTGAATNAGGCACGAGTGAGACACCACAGGATGTGAAGAAGAAACAAGAGATGCAAGATGGAAGAGAGATAAAAAGCCATGAGGCAAAACATAGATTAGTAAAAATGGGTTAATTTAAGTTATAGGAGCTAGTAGGACAAGCCTAAGCTATAGGCCGAGCATTCATAATTAAGAGTAAGTCTCTGTGTCATGATTTGGGAGCTGGCAGTCCAAGAAAACCTGATACAGGGGGGTGGGCTTTGAAGTTTCAAAAAAACCATTCCAAGCCCAGAGTGTCTCTCTTCCTGCTGCAGATCCAGATGTGTAACTCTCCACTACTTTACTCCACCATGATGACAATGGACTAAACCTCTGAAAATATAAGNAAGCCCCAGTTATATGTTTCCTTTATAAGAGTTGCCATGGTGAGCCGGGCAGTGGTGGCACACGCCTTTAATCCCAGCACTTGGGAGGCAGAGGCAGGCGGATCTCTGTGAGTTCNAGGCCAGCCTGGGCTACCGAGTGAGTTCCAGGACAGCCAGGGCAACACAGAGAAACTCTGTCTCAAAAAAACAAAAAACAAAAAACAAACAAAAAAAAAAGAGTTGCCATGGTCATGGTGTCTCTTCACAGCAATAGAACACTGTCTAAGACACTATCTAAGTCCTTTGACATCAGACATGGAGCTATAGGATTTGGAGTTTGCCTTGCTGAATTTCCATTTTGCTTTGGCCCAGAATTTCCTCACTATGCTCCTATTCCTCCCATTTGGAATGGTAACATATATTCTGTGCCATTGTATATTTTAAGTATGTAATTTGCTTTTTTGATTTTACAGGGGGTTACAATTAAGAGATTGCCTTGAGGAGCTGGAGAGATGGTTCAGCTGTTAAGAGCACCTACTGCTCTTCCAGAGGTCCTTGAATTCAATTTCCAGCAACTACATGGTGGCTCACAACCATCTATAGTGGGATCTGATGTCTTCTTCTGGCATAAAGGTGTACATGCAGATAAGAGTGTACACACACACACACACACACACACACACACATATATATATATATAATAAAAATTTAAAAAAAGAGAGAGATTGCCTTGAGCCTCAGAAGAGATCTTGGACTTTTAAACAGTGTTGAGACAGTGAAAGTCTCTGAGGACTTTTTAAGTTAGACTAAGTGCATTTTGGATCATGGCTACAAGCCTATGGGCCAGGGGGTAGAATGTTGTAGTTTCAATGAGAATGACCCCTATAGGTTCATATATTTGAATGCTTAGTCCCCAATTGGTGGAACTGTTGGGGAAGGATTAGGAGGAGTGGCCTTCTTGCAGAAGTGTCACTGGAGGTAGGCTTTCAGGTTTCAAAAGCTGAAGCTATTCTCAGTTAGCTCTCTCTGCTTCCTATGTGTGGATCAGGATGTTAGCTCTCAGCTACCGCTCCAGCACCATGCGTGTCTGCTGCCATGCTCCCCGCCATCATCATGGCGTCATGGACTCGCCCTCTGAAACCACAAGCTCCCAATAAGCTCTTTCTTCTTCTGCAAGTTTTTCATGGTATCTTAGTGCAGAGACAGAAAAGTAACTAGGACACCACCCTAATATACCCAGCAAAACTTTATCATAAATGAGGGGAAGGAAAAACTCTCCATGACAAAAGCAGGCTAAAGGAACTATGACCACAAGCCAGCCTTCCAGGAGATACTGGAAGGAAAACATCAGAAGGGAGAGAAAGACCATTATATCTAAGAGACTACAGAGAAGAAATTATCCAGGCTAAGACAGTTGTTAAACAGAAGAGGACTAAGAAAGCATCAAAAGGCAGCAGAATGACAGGACTCAGTATACACCTTTCAAGAATGACTGAATGTTAACTGTCAATTAGAAAACACAATCCTTCCTCTTGCTGCCTCTAACAAATACACTTCGTCAGAGAATAGACAGTACCTTAGGGTGAAAAGATGGAGCTCTAGTTGCTCTCCTGTTGCTATAATAAACACGACCATATGAAACTGAGGGAAGAAGAGGTTTATTTCAGCTTACACGTGCAGGTAACAGTCCATCACTGAAGGGGTCAGCAGGAACTCAAGGCAGGACATGGAGCAGAAGCCATGCAGGAAGGCTGCTTGCTGAATCCCTCTGAGTCTCTCTTGGGTACATGTTCAGCTAGCTTTCTTACACAGCCCAGGCTCACCTGATGCCACCCACAGTGATGGTGCCACTCACAGGGAGGGTGGGGGTAGGGACGGGTCTACATCAATTACCAATCATGACAATGCCCTACAGGCATGCCCTCAGGCCAACCTGACCAAAGCAATTCTTCAATTGAGATCCTCCCTCTCAGATGACTAGGTTGTATTAGGTTGACATCTGAAGCTAAGGAGAACAGATGGGAAAGGTCTTCCAAGAAAATGCAACCAAAATCAAGCAGGTGTCACTGTTTTATTATCTGACAAAATAAACTAAAAATCATATCTAGTCAGAAGAGATAAAACACAGTCACTTCATACTGCTCAAGGGAGCAATATGTCAAGAGGAAATTATATTATTATTATAATCTATGTATTATATTATAAATATATAACCTGACTGATTAATCTCAATACACTAACCAGTAACTTCAAAACCTCCAGTCTCATCATTAGACAGATTAATCAGACAAAAAATAGTGAAACAATATAATTAGATGGCACCATAGATCAAATGAACCTAACAGACATCTACAGAACATTCTACTCAAACACAATACATAGTTTTTCTCAGCTCATGGTCCTTTCTCTAAAATCTATCACTTATTAAACACAAAGTAAGTCTCAACAAATAGAGGGAAGCTGAAATAATGCCTGTCTATCTGATTATATTGGGATATGGCTACAACTCAAGGGCTGAGAGATAGCTCAGCAGTTAAGAGCACTTACTGCTCTTGTAGAAGCCCCAGTTCAGTTCCCAGCACTCACATGATGCTCACAATTCTAGTTCCAGGGGATCTTATATTCTCTTCTGACCCCAACAGGCTCCTGAATGCATGTGGGTCACATACATATATCAGATACAAACATATACACATGAAAGAAANATTTAAAAAAAAACTGTAAATCACCAGGCGGTGGAGCACACCTTTAATCCCAGCACTCAGGAAGCAGAGGCAGGTGAATCTCTTGAGTTTGAGGCCAACCTGGTTGCAGAAGTGAGTTCCAGGACATCCAGAGCTACACAGAGAAACCCTGTCTCAAACCCTGCCCCACCCCACCCACCCCCCAAAAAAAGAAAAAGAAAAAGAAAGCATCTTCAACAAATGGTGCTGAGAAAGCTATATGTCTACATTTAGACAAATCAAACTCCATCTTTGTCTCTTACCTTGCACAAAAATCAATTCCAAATAGATCAAAGACCCCAATTTAAAGTTGGGTGTACACTTAAAGATAGAGGCACACATAGGACTTCCTTACTTGGATTCTAGACACTCAGGCAATAAGCCAAGAAGCAGCAAGTGAAACCTAATAAAATGAAAAATCTCTGCTCTACAAAGGAAATTGTTAATTGTGTGAAAAGGTAGCCTACAGAATGGGAGAAAATCTTTGCCATCTATCCATCTGACAGAAGATTAGTGTCTAGAATATACAAAGAGCTTAAAAACTAAACATCGGATCCCCTGGAGCGACAGTTATAGGCAGGTGTGAGCTGCCAATGAAGGTGCTAAGAACTGAACTCAGAAGAGCAGCCAGTGCTCTTAGGCACTGAGCCCTCTCTCCAGCCCCACCCCCAGAAAGTATAATCTTTTTTTTTTAAGATTTATTTATTTATTATGTATACAGAAGAGGGCGCCAAATCTTATTACAGATGGTTGTGAGCCACCATGTGGTTGCTGGGAATTGAACTCAGGACCTCTGGAAGAACAGTCAGTGCTCTTAACCTCTGAGCCACCTCTCCAGCCCGAAAGTATAACCTTTTAAAAAGGAATAAAGGCACTTACTCTTTCCTAGCTCATGTCTGATAAGCAGCATCCAGCAAAACATGTCCCCATGCCAGTGTCAGTGCTTAAGGCCAGGGAACACCTTCAGACCAGCAGGACTTTGCTGGAACAAGCTACGGTGTGTTGTATTTGGGGTGGTCAGCCCGAGGGCACCACATCTGAAGAGATGCAGTTCGGCATCAGTAACAAATTGGGAAGCAAGGCTGGAGGGTACTTCATGCCTGTCCTGGAAAGAGCAAGTACACTGAGCATCTCTGGTCTCCAGCAGGCACATACCCCCAGCAACCCTGCATACAGGGTTCAAAGAGGATTCAGTGCCAGCCCCTGCAATTAGGCCACTGGGAGGCAGCCATCAAGCAGTGATCACAAGGTAGTGCAATGAGGAGGCAGAGTGCCACATCATGGCAGAGTGCCATATAGAGGCTGCCATTTATTACAAAGTCTCAGCTGTTCACCTTTAATCCAGGACAGATTATGCCTACCTACACACTTTGACATAGGCGGAAACTGGGATTTCAATGTTGTTGTGTGACCTTTCCCTCCAAATACTCCCTCTTAACATTCCCCACAGGAAGGAATGGGAGACTCAGGAGTATTAAGAAGAAAACGCCACATACAGGAGAACAGAAACTTGGATGACTCAAAGGCTGTTACCCAGCAGTATAAAAACAAATAAACAGTTGTTGAGGTCAAGACTCTGCCCAGCCAAACTGTGGAAACAAAGAGGTTCCAAGTGTCCAGCTGCCTGCAGGCTCCTCAGAGAGCTCCGGGCTGCAGTTTCAGAAGTCGTCACCCATGTGAGGGTGGGCCTAAAGAAGCTAAGTATGAAACCACTGGGAGTGGGCTGGCAAATACAGACTGCCAGGACTGCTCAGAGTCGCAACAACTAAAGCGTCTGACCCAGAGCCACCGCTGGAATGATACAAACCAGGCAGTAGTGGTGCACACCTTTGATCTCAGATTTCAGGAAGCAGAGGCAGAAGGATCTCTGTGAGTTCCAGGACAGCCTGCTCTACAGAGTGAGTTCCAGGACCCAGGACAGCCAGGAGTAAAATACAGAGAGACTCTATCTCCAAAAACAAACAAACAAACAAACAAACAAACAAACAAACAAAAAAAACCAAAAGCAACAAGACAGACAGACATTTTAATTAGGAGTTAGGTCAGAGATCCAGATAGGAATTGAGTGTAGACATCAGTTTCAGAAATGTATATAAAACAAAGCAACTCAAGATATCTGATGGATAGCTGTCCCAGATGGAGCTGCTGCAGTAGACATTCATTCAGTACTCATCGTAACTACTGTGTGCTGCTTGATACAGACACTGGTGCTGCCGGGTGTCAGAATGAAACAAACTGTCCTCATAGAAAGGTCACAACAGTGGGAGAGATGAACAAAGATGAATAAAATGTATTATTTATACATGCAACACGCTCAGCTGCTAAGGGGAAAAGTAAAGCCAATAGAGGAACAGGAAGTGATATTTGCTTAAAAACCTAAAGGAAGTGTGTATAATTCCAGAGTTCCTGAAACAAAGCTGTGACTACAAAAGCTGATTGACTGTTAGAATATCAATGATGTGAAGAGGTTGGAATGTTGCAAGTCCAGAGCCCAAATTATCTTGGGCCATCTTTAGCCCCCTTACTAGTCATTTATCCCCCATCTCTGTATGGGACCGAACATCTTTGTGAACATGAGATAAATGCTTTGGAATGTACAGACTCCTAGCTTCCACNAACCAAAAGGCTACGAATGCTGCAGATAGCATCTGTGGCTTGGAATTGAGATTTCCCCACGTTTATATAACCCGACTACCAGATGTTTCCACTAATGTATTTACAAAGCAACTGGAATTATGGTTTCCTTTGTTGTTACTGTAACTCACACAGGTATTAGCACGTTGGATCATATTTGGCTCCAGAGTAAACTCTTTCTTATTCCCACTGTGTTTCCTGCATTGGCAGCTGATTGATAGCTGTTCCTAATTCCTCTGATCTCTGTCAGACTTTCACCCCATCTCTGCCTCTGTGTTTTATTTAACAAGACTATTTAGAAAATCCGTCTTACAGCTGATAGATCAAAATTGGGTTAAATATTTCTTCCAGTTACATTCTGTCCATTTGAAACATTACACTCTTCATATTTCTTTCCTTCTTTCAGTTAACTAAGGATGAGAAACCAGAGCCATGTCAAGATTTAACACTAGGGACAACAGAAGGAAGAAAGCATGAGGCAGGAAGGAGATATAGGAAGGGAGAGGAATTTCTCAGAAACCTCCATAATAAGGAGGAAGAAAGGAACTAAGCTATTCTCCTCTTAGATAAGCAAGTGATGTGTTATTATTAGTGCATGCTAACTTTTGTTTCGATGTTCTTACCAAATCCCTAGT
>LZPO01117008.1:346926-361979 GCA_001675575.1 Neotoma lepida | reverse complement strand
CAGGGTTTCTCTGTGTAGCTTTTGGAGCCTGTCCTGAAACTCACTCTGTAGACCAGGCTGGCCTTGAACTCACAGAGATCCGCCTGCCTCTGCCTCCTGAGTGCTGGGATTAAAGGCGTGCGCCACCACCACCCGGCGCACATGCATTTCTTACTTACATATTTTAAAATGATGTATAGGACAGAATACTTACTTTCCAAAGCAGATACACAGCACTCCTGAAAAGACTAATACTGCTTTTCATTTAGGAAAGACTGGATTTGTTTCCTTCTCTGTCCCTGTACTCCACTGATTCATCATTTCTGAAAAACTCTTTNTTGTGCACACATGGAAACATCAAAGTAGACTGGATGCGCTCTGACTGTCCTGACTTCCTCACCTTGAAAGAGCCCCAGACCCCTGGGGACCAGTGGTGGTGAGAAGTAGAACTTTCCAGAGGTGCCTGTATTCGGCTGGTTTATTANCGTCTGAGAGTTCGTCTGTACACTTCCTGCTCTATGCTCTGAATGGACTTCCTAGGGTGTGCAGGGAGGCTGTGATTGATGACTGTGCACCAGGGCAAAGATTAACATCTTTTCTTGTCTTGGCCTCCCTAGGTTGAAGTTGAAGTTTAAGCGTGGTAGCCTTCCCCCAACCATGCCCCTGGAGTTTGTTGGCTGCATAGGTGGATGTGATGAGACTTTGAAGGAAATCTTCGGCCTGCGATTTTCACGGGCCCCCCCAAGAGCTACCCAGCCCTCTGGCCACCTGCAGGCCAGCCAGGCCCTCAACAGGATGGACAGCAGCCAGCATAGCCTCTCTCAAACTCTGGTCAACAGACATACTAGACCTTCAAACGCAATGACCCAAACCTTCCTTTCACCCACTGCTGCTGGTGAAAGCAACTCTGTGACCTGCAATTGTGGCCAGGAGGCTGTGCTACTCACTGTCCGCAAGCAGGGCCCCAACCAGGGCCGGCACTTCTATAAGTGTAGTGGTGGTGGTTGCAACTTCTTCCTGTGGGCTGACAGCAGCCATCCCACCGGAGGAGGGCCCCCCACCTCTGCATCAAGACCCCCAGGCAACTCCATGGGATGCCCATCGGCCATAGGCAGTAGTATGGATGGGTTTGGCAGTCTTGGTGGTGACGGTGATGGAAATACATCTTGCCTGTGCGGGCAGCCTGCTGTCACACGTACTGTGCAGAAGGATGGGCCCAATAAAGGACGCCAGTTCCACACCTGTGCCAAGCCACGAGAGCAGCAGTGTGGCTTCTTTCAGTGGGTAGANGAGAACGTGGCCCCAGGTGAGGGAGCAGGGCATCAGGTCCCTTCATAGGTTCTCACAGTGGCTACCATTGCAGAGACCGGAGAAGGAGGGAAGGCGGATGAGTGCAGTGGAGGATTGGCAGGGCCATTGCTTTGCCTCTGTTTTCTCATTGTTCAGCGAGGTATGAACCAGAGGATCTTGGGTTCACATTAAAGAGTAGCTACNGTGCCCAGCGCTGTGATAAATACACTTTCCTAAGCAGGTATCGTTCATCTGCCTTAATTAGATCACAGTTTTCTAAATGAGGTGAGGTGCAAGCCAGTGAATGACTTTATTTGGTGTCACAATGACAGGGCCCAAGGTAGGAATAAGTGTCTTCCTCCCCTGCAGACTGTCATCCCTGCTAGGTCATTGATGTCAGCCTCATTTTATCTGATGGCACACTGACTGTGGTGTACAAACCTGCCCAGAGCTACACAGCCTGGCCTGTGTCTCAGGAATGAATGCTACAAGGACTGGCACCCAAACATTGAATCAGATGGGTCCTTGCTACTGCAATGCACAGCAGTAAATCCAAGACTAAGCAGCAACTTTGCAGTTTAAGCAGATCTTTCCAATCCCAGTTGTAGATCTTCACTTAGCTGGCTGAGCCTTTCAGCCTTAGTCTCCTCAGCAATAAGAAGCTGTCACTAATTTCCACAGGACTCCTGTTTCCTATGAGCCAAGTTAGTCTCAGACTATGATCTTTGATTTTCATTTATTTGTGGCTGGGGTGCACATTTTGAGGCAGGTTATGTATGTAGCCAGGCTGGTCTCAATCTTGCAAACCTACCTTAGCCTCCTGAGTACCAGAATAACAGGCATGTGCCGCCATAGCTGACTTCACATAGTTCTTGTATTTGGGCCACCAGATGCCAGAAGTATCCAGAAGGCCTGGTGAAGAGCATAGAACTTCAGGGCCCCCCAGTACATCCTTTGCTATGCCCGTATTTGAAATAACTGCAGAGCCCTTAGCCTTGTACACACTTGAGACTTTCTAGGCTCATCAGAAGTGACATATGACCTCCAAGCCAGACAACTAGATGTCTTCAGTGACAGGGCAGCTGGCACCGAGGCTTATTTATTGGCTAGAAGGTTCCTTGCAAGCAAGGTAAAGTGGGGGGGCTGGCTGATGACCACAGACTCCCCATCTGCTACTGTGTGCTTAGGTTTTTGCTACATAGTAAGGGTGTATAGAGGGTTACACCACTGCCTCCTCATCAGGACAGTGTCTCTAAGAACTTCAGTTTCTTTAGAATAAGAAAGAAGGGCTAGAGAGAAGGTTCAGTGGTTAGGAACACTTGCTGTTCTTCCAGAAGACCTGAGTTCGGTTCTAGCACCCTTATCAGGTGGCTCACAACTAACCACCTATAACTTCAGCTCCAGGGAGTCCAATGTCCTCTTCTACAGATACCTGCAATCGTATAAACTTACATATATACACATAGGTAAAAATAAAAAAAAAAAATTTGCGGGGGGGTGTCTTTTTTTTGTTTTGAGACAGGGTTTCTCTATGTAACAGCCTTGGCTGTCCTGGAACTCTCTTTGTAGACCAGGCTGGTCTTGAACTCACAGAGATCCTCCTACTTCTGCCTCTTGAGTGCTGGGATTAAAGGTGTGTAAAATAAAGTAATTGAAAAAGAAAGTGGGTAACAGGTGGTAGGATGTACTATATTCCTGACATGGAGCTGGCCTTTACAGAGTAAAGCCAGTCTAGTCCATGGGTTCACCTGACTTTTTTGGAAAAGAGATGCCACCTCTCCCAACATTGTACCTTGATTTAGGTTTTGTCAGAGACAGGGTCTTATGTAGCCCACCTGTCCTTGAACTACCACTACCCCTCGGGTACTAGGACTACAGGTGTACATCACCACAACTGGCATTGCACCTTGCTACTTGAAGTTATCAATTGTGAATTCAGCTTTTTCCTGTCTCTTCCCACAGGGAGTTTTGCAGCCCCACCATGGCCAGGAGGCAGAGGAAAAGCCCAGAGACCAGAGGCTGCAAGCAAAAGACTAAGAGCTGGTTCCTCAGATGCAGGATCTACAACAAAAAAGCCCCGGAAATGTAGCCTTTGCCACCAACCTGGACACACCCGCCCCTTCTGTCCTCAGAACAGATGAGGGCAGGCAAGATAGAGGAAGTTGCTTAGACCAGGAAATGAGCTAATTGGGACCAGGTGGCCATCCGCTGTCTGTAAACCTAGGGAGGTACTGGGTTTTGGAGTTGACCTTCTTTTGTTGAGGAGTACAAAGATCAGCTACCTCTGGAGAATCTGGCTGGCTGCTGGATTTTGCTCCTATGTCTGTGGCTCAGGAGTGACTAGCTGCTGCACTGCTGAAAAGTGAGAAGATGGTCAGTCAGCCTGTAAGCAGAAACTGACCTTGGTGACCATCCACGCCCTGACTGGCTGCTGTCTGCCAAGTGAGAAGCAGGCAGTGCTTCCAGCCAACACAGGCTCTGGGCAGCCCAGATGAGACTCTGCACAGCTGTTTGAGAAGTGGTTCTCCTAATGTATGTGCAGAAGCTTCCGTTCCTGCTCCATCTAGGACACTCACAGCTCATGTGCCTTAATAAAAAATTTATCCACTTTTTCTGATGGTGTACGGTCTGGGGATGCAGCAAGAGCCAGTGAAAGCCAAAGGGGCTTCTTCCTGGGACTCTTCCCTGTCCCATCTCAACACCCTCTTATCCCAGTTATTCCCTGCTGTGGCTTGTCCCTTAAAGCTGGCAGATTTGGGGCTCTGACTTTCTTCCTTCATGCTTTCCAGAGGAGGCCANGCACATTTTTTGCCCTCATAAACTTGTAGAAGAGCTGTGCTAGCTTTGTCCTACAGTTGAGAAGAGAAATGTGAATTGCTCCTTGAGTTGCTAGTTTGTGAAGCACTTGGAGTTGTTTTCAGGTTTGAACAATAATAGCCTTTGCTTAGATCAGTAGCTCTCAGCATGACTGGCAGCAGGGTTTCAGCAGTGAGTTCCTACCCTTGCTCAGTGGGGACAGTTTGCAGCCCCATTAGGATCTGTCCCTGGTCTACCACGCACCTGCTGGGCTTACCTGTTTGATCATTTCATATAAAAAGAACCTCATGTGCCTTCTGTGCCTAGCTTCCTTCCCTTAGCATAATGTTCACAGGATTTGTTGAGATTGTACTATAAGTCATTGTTCCATATTTTGTTGTTGTTTTGTTTTTAAGACGTTTCTCTGTGTATCTTTGGCTGTTCTGGAATTCACTCTGTAGACCAGGCTGGGCTTGAACTCCTGGAGATCCACCTGCCTCTGCCTCCCGAATGCTGGGATTAAAGGCGTGTGCCACCACAGCTGACTCATTTTTTTTAAGTTTATTTATTATATATACAGTGTTATTTATTATTTATACAGTGTTCTGCCTTCATGTATCCCTGCATGCCAGAAGAGGACACCAGAACACATTATAGATGGTTGTGAGCCACCATATGGTTGCTGGGAATTGAACTCAGGACCTCTGGAAGATCAGCCAGTGCTCTTAACTGCTGAGCCATCTCTCCAGCCCCAGGTCATTTTTTTGAAATATTTATTTTCATTATGTGTGTCAAAATGTATGCCACACGTGTGCAGGTACCCACCAAGGTCACAAGAGGGCATGGAATCCCTAGAGCTGGAGTTAGAAGTAGTTGTAAGCCACCCAGTGTGGGTGCTAGGAACCAAACTCTAGTCCTCCAGGATGAGAAGTGCTCCTAACTGCTAATTCATCTCTCCCCCACACTCCATCTTTATGTCTGAATAAGCTCCCATTGGTATGGCAGTAGTCCTGCTTATATGTGGGGCCATATCCTCTCACATCCTGAAGTAGCATGAAGCCTCAATTGGTACCAAACTATATATGTTTTTCACACTAGCAAACAATGATAGCATTTACATCAGGCATAGTAAAGAAGAGAAACTGATGACGGTGAAATAGAAATCGANGGCTCCCTCGCCTTCTCTCTGAGATGTTTTGTGCCCACAGTAGACTGCAGGGCACTCAGTCAAATGAGAGGGACTTGTGTATCATGTTTGTGAGTGATGCTGCTGTGACTTTCATTCACTGGCATCTGGATGGCCATCTCAGTCATTTTGGATAGATGTATAGCAATGAAATGTTAAAACCTTTAACTAACTTTAAATATTTATAGTGTTTGCACCATATTAGTCTCAACAGCAACATGTGAAGTTACTATCCTTCCACACCCTTGTTTTGTTCTTTTCCTTTTTCTCCTAGTCTTATAGCTGTGCTAGTATGTAGGAAGTAACATGATCTTGAACCCCTGATCCTTCTGCCTCAGCCTCCCAGGTGCTCGAGTTGTGGACATGCACTACTCTGCTAACTGGGGTCTGGAGTGCTGCTACAGTCACCTTGAGAGAGGGAGGGAGAAGGAGCTTGTGGGCCCTGCTAGTGGAGTTGAAATTTTTCAGACAGCACTGAGAAAACCACAATGCCTGTGGAGACAAGGTGTGTACTCAAAGACACTCAGGGCAGTAAGCAGGCTTGCCTTCACTTAGGGTGGTGTAGCCCATTGAGTCACAAGCACAACCTGGTCCCTAAACCTCAACAGCACCCTCANAAACCTTAAAACTTTCTATTTTTTTCTTCTATCACAAATTAATTTACAGACATGAATATAATTCAAGAGACAAAAAAAGCCAGGCGGTAGTGGNGCATGCCTTTAATCCCAGCACTCGGGAGGCAGAGGCAGGCGGATCTCTGTGAGTTCAAGGCCAGCCTGATCTACAAAGTGAGTTCCAGGACAGCCAGGACTGTACACAGAGAAACCTTGTCTTGAAAAAAAAAACAAAACAAAACAGGAAACACTTAGTGAATTTGCATGTCATCCTTGTGCAGGGGCCATGCTAGTCTTTGTTTAGTGTATGTGTTGCTAAAATGAGCACCTAGGCTACACAGAGCAGTATCAGGATGGGAGAGGGACATTTCTCAGTAGGGTTAGAGATGGAACCTGAGAGCCACCATGATCCTATAGCTATCCACCCATATTCACCCTGTCTGGTGTGCACTCAGGTCTCATCCCCTTATCTCTCTCTCCCTCTGCACCTTTCTGCTTTTAAATAATCCAACTTTGATTCATACTTGGCTTTCCCTGGAAGTAATTTCTTTGTCAAAGCCACTGCCCTAGTTAGCTTTCTGTTGCTGGGATGAGCACCATGACCAAAAGCAGCTTGGGGAGGAAAGCGTTCATTTCATTTCAGAGCCTAGAGTATCATGGAGGGAAGTCAGCAGGGGCTGAAGCAGAGACCATGGAGGAACACTGCTTGCTCCCCATGGCTTGCTCAGTTTTGTTTTCTTGTACAACTAAAGACCACCTGCCCAGGGGTGAGCACTGCCCACAGTGAACCGAGCCCTCCCACATCAATTGTTAACCAAGAAAATGTCTCATAAACCTGCTTATAGGCCAGTCTGATGGAGATTATTTTCTCAATTGAGGTTCCTTCATCCCAGGTGACCCTAGCTGTGCCAACNTGGCAAAAAACTAACCAGCACAGCCATGAATCCCATCTCTGAAAACAACTCTAAAGGTAGCTGCCAAATAGTTCCCCCTTCTAGAGACAATCTGACAGGCAAATCATGTCAGGCTGAATGCCTGCAAGTCCTTTGTTCTTTTTGTGATGATGAATGCCTCCACTGCTGAGCTCAGTTGCCTTNAATTTGTGCTGACTTAAAGCCAGGACCTCATGTTAAGCACAGGCACTATCCCTGAGCTGTGCCCCAGCCCCTGTCCATTCGTGTCAATACAGATACTTTTGGTTATGGTGTTTATCACACTAAAAAGCAAATCAAGACACCCACTTCCTACCACCGTCCTTGGAATGGAGGATCTGCCCCAGGTGACAGGTCCATCCCTCAGTTGTTACTGAGGCCATATAACCCTACCTCCAATGCCAGCTTCCACATAAGGAAGTGGTACTCACTCTGCCTGCAATCCANATGTGGAGCATTCCTTCCAAAGTCCAGGAAAGTGAAAAGGCCTGGGCATTGGGCCATCCACCCACTAAGGCCCAGCCTTAGTGAACTAAAAAGTTTTTGCCCTGGGAGTTTGTCAAGCAGTATAGAGGACCCATGGGTCACCAGAGTCACTGGTGTTGCCTTGGTGTATGTGCCANGCTTTTTCTGCTGCAACTATCTGACTCAACAAATAAAGGCTGTTTTTAAAGGCATTTACCTGGTTACAAAAAAAATTGTAGTATTAAAAGTGCAAACATTACTGGGGCAGTGGTGGTGCACACCTTTAATCCCAGCACTTGGGAGGCAGAGGCAGGGGGATGTCTGAGTTCCAGGCCAGCCTGGTCTACAGAGCAAGTTCCAGGACATCCAGGGCTATACAGAGAAACCCTGATTTCAAAACAAAACAAAAAAAAATTGTCAAAGGCCATGCATGGAATTGAAGGCTTAGAGACCCAAGGAGTGAGGTAGCTCTCTTCCCACCCCTGGCTATCCACCCTTTGGCCATCCTGTCTCCAAAAGAGGGGACACTGGGGCACACTTNNGTCCCAGATCTTTCACAGGCCTGGAAGTCTGCAACTGGTTGTAGCATGAGCTCAAGGCCAGATAAAACCACAGTTGATGGCTAAGTTGAGGCCGGGATGGTCTGAACCAAAAGACTGAACAGTGTCCCTCGAATGGTCGGTACTTGAGCCAAGGCAGCTGTGTATCAAGTGGCTCCTCAGTTGTCACTGAGGCCACATACATGAGGGCCTCTCAGCCGGAGACCCAAAAGCTCGTTCTCCATAGTGTAGGTGGCAAGTTTCAGCCCCGGTTACAGGTGGTAGGGGATGAGGATACACTCGCTGAACCATCTCTTCGGCCTGAAAAGACTTCTGTTGTTGTTGGGGGTTTTTTGTTGTTGTTGTTTTGTTTTGTTTTTTTGAGACAGGGTTTTCTCTGTATAGCTCTGGCTGTCCTAGAACTCACTCTGTAGACCAGGCTGGACTCAAACTCACAGAGATCTGCCTGCCTCTGCCTCCTGAGTGCTGGGACTAAAGGTGTGTACCACCACCGCCTGGCTCCTGACAAGACTTTTTAAAAAGAAATCTGATCATCTCCAAGATGACCTCAAGCNTCCACATCAAGCCACCTACAAGACTTGTGAAGCTCCAAGCAGCCACCTACGAAGAATTAAGACCATTTTCTGCCAGCAAGAATCACACATGCATAAAATTTTCTCCTTTTATTCACACTCTTCAAAGCATAGCTTTGTTTCCGTGTGTGTGTGTGTGTGTGTGTGTGTGTGTGTGTGTGTGTAGGGGAGGTGGTATTTAAAATAGGCCCCCCGGCAGGGGAAATCATCTCCGTCCTCCAGCCATGCCACCTTAACCAGGGTGCCAGGTGAGGACACAGACATTTATCGAATATTTTGGCACACTGCAGAGGCCAGGGCTGCACACTGGCCTCTGGGAGGGGCATGTCCTCTACCCTGCAGTGAGGTCCAGGAGCAGCCACTATGGGACAGCCATGTCCTCTACCCTGCAGTGAGGTCCAGGAACAGCCACTATGGGACAGCCTTGCATAGGCAGCACAGCTCAGCTCCCCAATGAGGAAGGGGCTCTCCCAGAGGTAATTTGTGACCTACAGAGAAAACCCATCAAGCAGGAGGAAAACAAGACCTTCATTCCCTGCGGTATAAGGCAGGCAGGCAGGCAGGCAACAAGGGAGACAACTTCCACTTCAAGGCCTGAGGACTCAACCAGAAAAACAAATGCATGACCCATCAGGAAAACACCACCCTTCAACAGCTAAGCAGCTATCCTCCAGGGCACAGGGTGATTCCTGCCCCAGGGAATAACAAACACAAGAGACTCAATGACCAGCTGTGTGTGCCTCCAGGATACCTGGGGCTTTTACCCAACCAAGAACATTAGGTTTCCTTCTTGGCAAAAAAGTTGGAACCAGCCTTTGCCTATGTGAAGCCTAGGAAATCAAAAACCATGTCTCATTCTTGGTGAGTTCATTGCTGGTGATGACAGACTGAGCCCAAGATCCTAAGTGAACCCTCCAGGGCCATGGAGCATCAGTGTGGCTGGCACTGAAAGCCAGGCCAGGCCAGCTACATTAGGTGACAGCAACCCAGACTCTCTGGATTTGGGAATCCTGGTCACCATCACCCAGGCACATGCCCACCCATGGGCTTAGGTAATGTATCCTCCCCTCCACTCTGGCTAAAATAAAGCAAACCACACTCTGCAGTGTCCTGGGAGGGAGGTGGCTGCAGCTCTTCAGCATCAGAAAACAAGCCAATCACAGTCCTCATCCACCTAGAGTAGGCTCTCAGGGACCTGGAGACCACTGTACAGTACGTAGCCAATGTCATCGATCTCCTCTTCCNGAAAACTGCCCAAGAGGTTCACGCTGGGACTGAAGTGACAGGGCAGGCTAGCCTGCTCCAAGCTGCCCACCAGAAACTCCAGGGCTTGCAGAAAGCGATCCCCCAAGGCCTCCTCAGTCCAGGCCACTTCCTCTTCCCCCAGATGCAGAACCACCTGGGTCAGGTGGCTCCAGCCCAGTCGTACCAGAGCCGGATGGCCACGACACACACCACACAGCAGCAGCAACAACCTCCGGCGAGTGCCAGCATCCCGGTTATCCAGAGCCCGCAAACAGGCAGCCTCTACTGGATATAGATCCTGCAGCCAGAGATTGGCGGCCAGCCCCTCCAGGGGCCACGCCAGCAGAAGGCGGTCATCAGTGCTGGCCCCAGGGACCACCATGAGCACAGCTAAAGTGAACTCCAGGCACTCATGTTGCACTTCCAGTAGCAGCTCCTCCGAAGCCACACTGGGCCGGATCAGACATCCAAGTAGGCTACCAATGGCTGGCCAGTTGACAGAGGCTGCCAGGGCCTTGCGTAGCAGCTCCAACAAGACACGGGAGGAAAGATAACCCCCAACCAGGAAGCGGTCCCATGGGCTGCGCCCACGGGGATGGAACTCCAGCTGGGTCCTGCGCACAGCCCAGCATCGAGGTTCCCTGGCCACAGTGTCCATACCAGGTACCAGGCTCCACAGACCTGGTTCTAACTCCAGAGGTGCTAGCAGGCGCACATGCTCAGCAGCCCCTGCCTGTAGCCCCTCGTAGAGAGGCCCGCCTGGTACAAGTGCACCAAAGGGCAGTTCTGGGAACTTGCTCCTCAAGTAGGCCTGCAGCTCCAAGGCAATGTCTCCAGCCAGCTGTTTCACCAAAGCCACGTGGGCTTCTGGGATAATCACGTGCGTGCGCTCAAAGGCCAGCAGCTTCTCCTGGAACGTCAGGCACAAGGGGGCTGGGGAGCTGAGCTGAGGTGTGGGCGTCTTCTGAGAATGAATGCGTGTGGGCTCCACTGCAGAGGGAAGCATCCAGGAGAATACATCAGAAAATCCCACAACAACTTGAGAAAACTCTACCTGGTTANTAGCTGTATGCCCACACTGGGCTTCGTCCTCACCTGTGAAGGCCACTGAGAAAGCCCTGAGTTCAGGTCCTTAGGACAGTGAGGGCATGATGACAAAGAAAGTCTCACTGGCCCAGAGTCCCAACACTTTGGCTCCTACAACTAAAACAACTTCACAGAGAATGGGGAAGACAGATCCTGCCCCTCTCCAGGTCTCAGTTTCCCCATCTGAGGCTCTCCACCATCATATGGTGCAACTTTGCTATAGTAGAAAGCAGACAGGTAAAATCAAGGATCCCAGGGGTGTGGAAGAACTCAGTGGTGGGGCACCTGCTTGGCATATGTGAGGCTCTGGGTTTTATCCTCAGTACAACAGAAAAACATGGGCCTATAATACCTATTAATCATCTGAGGCGCCTACAACCCAAACAGGAGCAAAACTTTGTGAAGACTGTATCTCCTGCACATGACTCACCACAGTAGACGGGAAGAAGTGCCGCTCACCTGGGGCAGAGGGTGAGGGGGACACAAGAGATATGGGCTGGCTGAGGGCGGCAGGGGGGGATTGGGACTGTTGGTGTGATGTGGCTCTCAGCAGGCTCAGTTCCTTCCAGCTGTCCCCCTTGGTGTCATCCTCATCCCGAGGGCTAGTGGCCCTGTCGATGAGCTACAGGCAAAGTGACACAGATCAGAGCNTCGGGGGCCATGGCAAAGCTGGGGGGAAAGCACACCAGGAAGCTAGGGTGAAAAAGCAGGGGGCCCCTGTTGTTCCAGTCCAGCCTCAAAGTGTCACAGCATTGCCAGGCAGTGGTGGCTCATGCCTTTAATCCCAGCACTTGGGAGGCAGAGGCAGGAGGATCTCTNTGAATTCCAGGCCAGCCTGATCTACAGAGTGAGTTCCAGGACAGCCAGGGCTACAAAGAGAAACCCTGTCTCAAAAAACAAAAACAAAACTAAACAACAAAAAAGTTCCACCATCCCCCAGCTTCCCGGTCCTGCCNCCTCCTGTGGAGGTCTCAGGCAGGCCTTGCCCGCCTGGCCTTACCCGCTTTACAGCCAGGGTGGCAATGCCCAGCACTGCAGCCCCGCTCACACCTAGCACCAAACGAGCATTAGCCAGGAGGAAGTCCACCACACTGCCCAGGCCCTCTCCGCCATGCTGCTTCCTCTGCTTCTGTGAGNATTCTGCCATGGTCACCTGCAAGAGAGGAAGGGGTGTGATGCTGAGGAAGAGGGTAGCCAGACTGGTAGGGCCGACATGTGCAGGTGCTTAGCAATAATCAAAAGGGTGGTTTCCTGAGGACTCATGAGAAATGGGCTGCTCAAAGGGTTTCTCAGAAGGAAGTAGGGGAACTGCCAGGCCCCTACCCGAGCCCCACAAGCTTCCCACCTCTGGAAGGGGGCTCAAATAGGAAGGTTCCAAGCCTCTTTCCTGGCTTCACCCTCCAAGGTCTCTGACATCTGACAAGACCTTGAGAAACAGGGCTCACCATCACTACCCTTCCTCTACACAGACACAAGCTGCCAAGCCACCATAGCGAGNACTGCAGTCTGGGACTCACAACACAGCCTCCAGACTCAACCACCCTCAGAGCCTGAGCACTTTCATTTCCCCCAGGCCTCCTGGTCAGGTTCCCAGACTCCTAATCTGGACCCACCCAGAACAGCCACCCTGTGACNGCCTGTCAGGAGAAATCCAGAGCCCCCAGAAAGACTTGCAATGTGGGTTTCCAGGAAGCCTGCCTGGGTGGGGCCTGTGAGGCCTTTGACAGACCCTCAGCAAATTCAGGGATCCAGTTACTGACCCCCCACCCTCCAAATCTTGACAGGAAAACTTTCAGAGGCAGGACAACCCCATCAGAGGCCAGGCTNAGGGCATGTACAAGTCAAGGATAAAGGCCCCACGGTCCAGTGGTGAGCAAAGTAACCCTAAATANCCCACTGACTCAGGAGAGGCTGGCCAGGCCCTTTGGACTTGGAACAATGCTGGGAATGGGAAGAAGGTAAAAGGCCTGTAGCCAAGGGCTTTTGTTTTTTCTGTCCGATGGCACCGGTAAGGAAAGCTGGACGGGGTCAGGAACCCGGGAAAGGAAACAGAAATTTCCAGGGCCCACTCCACTAAGCCAGAAGGTCATTGCTTGCTGGGGCACCAAGGACCTCAACCCTCCTTTCAGGGCCATGGGTGCCTTGGGACCCAGTTGCCAAGTGACAAGATGCCTGGAGTAGTTGGAGCCTGAAGCATTTTATGACTCAGCTGGGACACCTGTCTACTCTCCTAGACTAAAAATAAGACCCTGTCCTGGGGCTTGGCAAGGTCAAAGGACAGCCAGGGGGCCCATCACAAGCTCAGAAGTGGTTTCTGCTCCTTCATTAGTGTCTACCACTGCCCTCAGACCAGAAACCCACTTTGCAAACTGAAGGGGGCTTACATTCCATCACTGTCTAAAGTGGGACTCAGCCCTGCACGTGGAGGGGTCTTGTACTCAAACTCCAGGAAGGAGGGAATAAAAGAGGTGGTTAAAAAATAACCAAATCAGGGCAGTGGTGGCCCATGCCTTTAATCCCAGCACTCGGGAGGCAGAGGCAAGTGGATCTCTGTGAGTTCGAGGCAAGCCTGATCCACACAGTGAGTTGGAGGACAGCCAGAGCTACATAATAAAGGCCCTGCTCAAAACAAACAAACAAAAATAATAAAATAACCCGACTCTTCATAGCCAAAACTGATTGCCCTGGATCAGGGCTGAGCAGAGACGTGTAACCACATACAAACGGCTCTTAAACTCTTTTCAATGGGTAAGTCATTGAGGCCATGGAAATCATGTCCAATACCCAAGTCGGAAGGGCCAACGCTAGGATTAGAACTCANATCTTCAGTCCCCAAGTCCTCCCTCCCACCGCGGTGTGGCCACAAGCCACGCCTCCACCTGCATAGGGACGTGTGCCACGCCCAGGGCTGGGAGACCCCGGGCCTCCCTGCGCGCTGCAGCCGTACCTGCGTCCCGGTGTCAGCGCACCGACCCGAGGACGCAGCGAGTAGGACCCTGGAGCCCCAGGACCCGCCTGGGAATGGAACGTGCAAGCCCGGGCAACCGAACGCCGAGGCCCGGTGCGGCAAGTGACCCCAAAGGCACGCTGGATAAGCACGCCCTCGCTCCAATCCGAGAGCACAACTCCTGCGCACACGTGCTCAAANCTGCGCAGCTCAGCCAATGACCGCCAGGCACGCCCCTTGACCGTCGGGGGCGGAAACCACAGACGCACTCCGGATTTAAAGGCGCAAGGCTATGTTGTCTGCGCAAAATGGGGGGTGGTGGCGAGGTGGTGGCNAGTGAGTGACAGTTGTTCAGGGCCTGATCTGGTTTATTTACTTTTGTTCTTTTGAGAAAGGGCCTCACACTGAAGCCAAGGCTCACCTCGAATTCTCGGCAGTCCTGCCTAGGCCTCACGTCTGACCTTATGTGTACTTGCAATGGGAGCCTCGGTGTGGAGAAAGCTGTCTGCGCACACCTTCCCTTGGTGAGCCAGGCAGACAGGACTGCACTTAGCCCAAAGGCCCACATTCTGTCTCTCAAGTTCGCCCCTGCGAGAGTGCCTGGTGGTCCCATTTCCTTTTGGCCTGCCTGGCACACAGTGGCAAAAGAGCTGTGCCACCTGTCGTGCTACCAGTCCCGTCTTCCCTCCTGTAACACCGGATGGCAGACCCTTGAACTTCCATAGAACAGCTGTATCTGCTTATGGGCAACCTGTCGTGGGCTAGCCAGCCACTAACAGCTTGGCCCAAGAGAGACGCTGGTCTTCTAGAGCACGAAACAAGCCAATAAAGAACAGTGGCGGGAGTCCTGATGCCAAGCGAGAATAATAACGTTGCGTCGTTATTATTTTGAAGTGATTCTGCACCCTGATCTCTAAGCTGCCACATGTTGAGTACCCATTTGCCCCTGACAACTTTGGGAAGCATGTTACACAAAAGCAAAGTTGAGTCCAGAAGCAGAAGGGCTAGGTCCCAAAGACCCGGAAGTCTCACTACCACCGATCTGTCACCCACAAGCGGCCTGTGCCTCTGACGTTGGCACCATAATCTCCCCGGGGTCACGGCCAGCTTCAGAGGCTACAACAGCCCAAGCGACAGTGCCTGGACCCCACCCTCGACGCTGCGACTGGAGACTGGAGGTGGTGGACGCCTCCAGCGGGAGTCCCGGACCCCTGCAGGCCTCTCCAGTCCCCGAACTCGCGAGAAGTCTGGGCCCGGCGAGGCCTACAGCTCCCGGAGCCGCCGCCGCCGCCGGGAGGAGGCGCGCGCGGGTTAAAGGGGCGGGGCCGGCTGTGACCCAGCCCGCGGCTCCAGGCTGCCCAGAGTCCTCCTTGCCCGCCGG
>LZPO01117008.1:329606-346556 GCA_001675575.1 Neotoma lepida | reverse complement strand
ACCCTGTGGTCTCCGGCCAGTCACTTCTCCTCTTACAGCCCCGGGATTCTCATGTGCCTCAGGGGCTTAGGATCAGCCTGTTTGGAGGCGTGGAGCGGAAAGGGATCTGTTAGTGTGTAGTGTCTGACAGGTGTGCGAGGTCCTCCTCGATGTGGTCTGCGCAGCTGCGAGACTGATGGGCCAGGGGACCGGCCACCGGCAGCCCAAGTTCTTGATAGTCAAGAAAGAGGCAGGCTATGGGCGTGGTGGCGCACTTGGGAAGCAGAGGCAGGTGGATCTCTGACTTTGAGGACAGCCTGGTCTACAGAGTGAGTTCCAGGACAGCCATAGCTACACAGTGAAACCCTGTCTTGAAATAATAATAATAATGATAATAAATAATAATAATAATAATAATGATGATGATGATGATGATGCAGGTTGATCGCAGACCCAGGGGAGAGGAAAGCTGGGCAGGAGGGGCAGCTCAGAGGCCTAGTGTCCCTTTAGATGTCAGATTGGGGGTCTAAGGAGGAGGAGGTGGGCTCCTCCTGAGTTCACCTGCACGTGGACACATTTGACTCTGTACACAGTTGTCACTGCTTTACCTTGTCCACATTCCCACCATCCTCACCTGGGGTCTCTGTGTGTCCCCTCTGGACTGGGAGCGTCTGAGTCACCTTGGGGAATGTGGCTGGAGGAGGCAACAGTAACAAAAGGTAATTAAGCTTCAAGCTGCTCAGATGTCAAAATGGCCAGGGTTAGCCGCTGGGCAGTGGTGGTGCTCGCCTTTAACCCCAGTACTCAGGAGGCAGAGGCCGGTGGATCTCTGACTTTGAGGACAGCCAAGGCTATANAGAGAAACCCTGTCTCAGGAAACCAAAAGAAAAAAATTGGCCAAGGGGGCCTGAAATGGGCATCACATATGAGGACTGAATAAAGAGATTGTGCCAGGAATGGTGGAGATCTGGGCTCTTAGTGCAGTCTAGGGAGTGTCAGGGGGAACCTTACCGCAGACAGCCCAACTGCCTGGAACACCAGGCAAAGCAACGTGAGTGCCACTAACCACACCAGGTCTGTCTGGCCTCCCTGAGACACAGACTCCGGNAGGACAGACAGATTTGGGCACGTTTGTCCTTCGGGGGCTCTCATTAGTCCCATTTTGTGAGTAAGAAATGGAAATACAAAGTAAAGTGGCTAAGGAGTTGACTCTGGCCTCTAGACTCCATGGGGACTGCAGAAGGTGTTGGGAGCAGGGGCAGCCCTCTCCCAGACTGCCCTCACCATGACTGCTCCCACCAGGGTGGCTACTTCCCTGAGAATGTTAAGGCTATGACCAGTTTGCGATGGCTGAAGCTGAACCGCACAGGCCTCTGCTACCTGCCTGAAGAACTAGCAGCTCTACAGAAGCTGGTAAGGGCAGTGGGCAGAGGGAAGGTCCCTGTCGCTGGGGCTGGGCCAGGTGGGCACACCTTGCCAAAAACATTAGTCACGTAGAAAGCAGGAATAAGTGTGGGCAAAGCTGATGGAGTGGGAATGGGCGCCCGACCTGGGAGGTATGTGAGGAAGGTGTGAGGTGTGTAAGGAGTGGGAACTNTTGGGACAGCCTTCCCAGGTAGTGCAGTNACAGGNCAGACAGGGACTGCACATCGTAGGTCCTCACCTGAGCCTCTGACTCTTGCCCTGCCCAGGAGCACCTGTCTGTGAGCCACAACCATCTGACTACGCTGCATGGGGAGCTGTCCAGCCTGCCTTCACTTCGGGTGAGTTGTGAACACAGTCAGTGCAGATGGAACATGGCGCCAGTCCATGTTTGTTTGTCATGTGTCTATAACGTCTCCCACACAGGTAAAAACCCTTGGCCACACAGGCAGGTGACTCTTCAGAAGTCACCCCTAGACAACACTGTAGCTGGGATGACTGGGCCTGGAAGGTGGCCAGCCTTACAGGCTTCCNCTGGGGCTGTCTTTGCAGGGCCAGAACCCCTAACTGTTCAGGAGCCAGGCTCTGGACTGGGCTTCTTGACGGTGAACCAGAGCCTTGCCACTTACTAGCTGTCTCAGTTACTTTCCTATTGCTGTGACAAAACACGGCTTATAAATGAAAGCACTTCATTTGGGAGCTCATGGCTCCAAGGGTTAGAGTGCGTGACCGCAGTGGCAGGGAGCACGGCAGCAGGCGGGCAGGTATGGTGCTGAGCAGGGGCTGAGAGCTCACGTTGAGACAACCACAGAGCAGAGAAAGCTAACTGGAATGGTGTGGGCTTTTGAATTCTCAAAGCCTGGCCCCAGTGACACACCTCCTCCAACAAGGCCACACCTTCTAACCTTTCCCAAACAGTTCCACCAGCTGGAGGCCAAGCATGCAAATCGATGAGTGTAGTGGTATTTGCTCCACNNATGACCTTGGGCTATAGGGCCTGAAGGAGGAAGGAGGCAGTGCTTCTTGCCATGGAATGTGACCTCTTAAAAGGAAAGGGAGAATGGGTGCTGCCCACTTCCTGGTCTCATCGAACCACCAGGTGGATTTGCTCCCGATCAGAACAGAGGACGACTTCAGCTGTTTACTCGGTTCTGTGTTCGTGAGTGTATTTCCTCAATTTATATCTTAATAAATCCTTATTGCCCATTAAATAGACTCATGTGGAGTGAGAGAGGTGGCTCAGTGGTTAAGAGCACTGACTGATGTCCTAAAGGACCCAGGTTCAATTCCCAGGCCGTCTGGTGTCCAATCACACCAGGATAGGGAAAAAAAAGGAAGCAAGAACCCAGGTAACCCCTCTCCCTTTCCTTTTAAGAGGTCATGGACCACGGCAAGAAACACCTTCTCCTTAGGGCCCTGTAGCCCAAGGTCATGGGCGGAGCAAATACCACTACATATGAGCCTAAGGAGGCCTTTCTCCTTCACACTACCACACTGGCTAAGTAGCTTTGAACAAGTCTTCACTTCTCTCCAGCAGGAAGGATGCATGTAGGAAAACAGCAGATGTGGCTCTTGCTGCGCTAGACATCCAGCAGTGTCACATCACTGTCCCCTAGCCCCAGCCTTCTGCTCAAACTTCCACACGTCTGTGAAGTGAGGTTTCAGGAGTACAGTGATGAGGTGNCTTGTCTAGTATCACATAACTGGGGAATTAGCAGGCTTGCCTCAGACTGCCAAGGCCATGACTAGCCTGCCCTGACTGCACTGAGCTGCACATGGTGCACAAACATCCATGCAGGCATCCACACATCCACATAAAGAGCGTGTATTCTCCTGAGCCAGTGGCACAGAAACTATAATCCAGCTATGAGAGGCTGAAGTAGCTCAACAGAGAGTTCAAGGCGCTCCTGGGCTACAGAGTGAGTTCAGGTTCTGCTGGACAAGGTAGGGAAACCCTGACTCAAAATAAAAAGTAAAAAGTGGAGATGAAGGTGGTGGCGCACACCTTTAATCCCAGCACTCAGGAGGCAGAGGCAGGAAGATCTCTGTGAGTGGGAAGCCAGCCTGGTCTACAGAGTGNGTTCCAGGACAGCGAGAGTTACATAGTAAAACCCTGTCTCTGGAAAAAAGAAAGAGAAGTGCGCAGGAATGCAGCTCAGTGACAGTGTACATGCTTGTCACCTGCAAAGCCCTGGGCTTCCATCCCAGTACCACAACTCTGAGGGCCCCTGTTGGGCTCTNGGGCACACTGGCATTGGGTTTTAAAGTTTGACATTCACCAGAAGCATAGGAAGAGCCCACTGGATGGACTGTGTGAGCAAAGGTCAGAGGTGGGAGAGTCCTCAGACAGACCTGGCCTCCAGTTTCTGAAGAAGCTCCTTACCTGGCCTGTGTTTCACCCTGAAGGCAGAAAGTAAGGATCACAAATTCTTTCCTTACACCACAGGCCATTGTAGCTCGAGCCAACAGCCTGAAGAACTCTGGAGTCCCCGATGATATCTTCAAGCTGGATGACCTCTCAGTTCTGGTCAGTGCTTACCTGCCCGTCTGGCCCCTAGGATGCCCAGTCATTCAGTCCTCACTCACGACAGCAGTCTCTGTGGCCATCATTATCCCTTAAATAGACAGTGCTGGGCCAACATCACTCATGGAATCAGTTTCCTAACCCACCCCCTTCCACTCAGAAACTCTATTTCTCTCTGGCCTTGAATGCTTGTCACTTCCTGTTCAGTGTTCTGCCAGATCCTTGAGTATGGCTGAGGCATGAGGTGGGGCCACCCTGGCCTGACCTTGCCCCTGCTCCCTAGGACTTGAGCCATAACCAGTTGACAGAATGCCCACGGGAGCTGGAGAACGCTAAGAACATGCTGGTGCTCAACTTGAGCCATAACAGGTGCGGAAGATGGAGGGCGCAGCCGGGGGGCAGTGAGAGCCAGCTGGGCAGTAAGAGCCGGGGGGCAGTGAGAGCCAGGTGGGCAGTAAGAGCCGGGGGGCAGTGAGAGCCAGGTGGGCAGTAAGAGCCGGGGGGCAGTGAGAGCCAGGTGGGCAGTAAGAGCCGGGGGGCAGCAGGAGCCAGGTGGGCAGTAAGAGCCAGGTGGAGTGGAGTACTAACTCTCAGTCCTTCCCCTCTGCACTGCAGCATCGACTCCATCCCCAACCAGCTGTTCATCAATCTTACGGACTTGCTGTACCTGGACCTCAGTGAGAACCGCCTAGAGAGCCTCCCACCTCAAATGCGCCGCCTCGTGCACCTTCAGACACTGGTGCTAAATGGAAACCCGCTGCTGCATGCACAGCTTCGGTAGGCGCCTTGCTTTTCCTTGCATCCCAGGGGTCCTGGCCCTTCCAACCCTAGGCCTCAGGCTTCAGCACTGGCTTGTGCTTGCTGAACATCCTGCCCCACTCTTTGGTCTTGCCCTCCTGTCCACCCCGTCCCCAGCTCCACCCCTTAAGTGGACTTGCTTTAGGGTAACCACTCCTTTCCTCACAGGCAGCTCCCAGCCATGATGGCCCTACAGACCCTGCACCTGCGGAACACTCAGCGCACCCAGAGCAACCTCCCCACTAGCCTGGAGGGCCTGAGCAGCCTTTCAGGTCTGGACTGGTTGGGGAGTCCCTTTGAGCTTGTCTGCTTCCTTGGGAATGAAGAGGTGGAGTCCTGCCTCTTCAGTCACATCTCACAAATGCGTTAGGTTACTGTTTAAAAGCTTTTTAGAGCCGGGCGGTGGTGGCGCACGCCTTTAATCCCAGCACTCGGGAGGCAGAGGCAGGCGGATCTCTGTGAGTTCGAGGCCAGCCTGGGCTACCAAGTGAGTTCCAAGAAAGGCGCCAAAGCTACACAGAGAAACCCTGTCTTGAAAAACCAAAAAAAAAAGCTTTTTAGATAGGGCCTTGCTGGGTGACTCTGGCTGCCTGACCCGGCTAGTACTCACTGTGTAGACAAATTGGCCTTGAATTCATAGCAGTTTCCCTCTCTCAGCCTCTCAAGTGCTGGCATTACAGTTCTGCACACCATGGTCAGTTTACACTGGGTTTCTGTCACTAGACCACTTGCTGTGAGGGAGTTTCTCAAAGGTCAAAGAGGTTTGCCTAAGACCACACAACATGGTGGTGGAATAATAGAGATTCACAATGAGGCTTGCTTCTTCTGGTGGCTGTTGTGTGGGTCCTAACTGATGTGCCCCTCCAATGCCCCAGATGTGGACCTGTCATGCAACGACTTGACAAGGGTGCCAGAGTGCCTGTACACCCTCCCCAACCTGCGCCGCCTCAACCTCAGTAGCAACCAGATTGCAGAGCTGTCCCTGTGCATTGACCAGTGGGTGCACCTGGAGACCTTGAATCTGTCCCGAAACCAGCTCACCTCCCTGCCTGTGAGCCTGTGCCTGGGACATAGGGTGGGCTGGGCAGGAGTGCTGGGCTCTGCCCTAACTGATGTCCTACTCCTCCAGTCAGCCATTTGCAAGCTGACCAAGTTGAAGAAGCTGTATCTGAACTCCAACAAGCTGGACTTCGATGGGCTACCTTCCGGCATCGGCAAGCTCAGCAGCCTGGAGGAATTCATGGCTGCTAACAACAGCCTGGAGCTGATTCCTGAGAGTCTCTGCAGGTGCTGGGCAGGCTGGGCCGGGTTGGGAACTCAAGCTGGAGCCGATGCTGCAGCTCAGTGATCTGCCTGCATCCTGCTAATAATTGATTAGCCTTCTGAGATGAGGCCCCCTCCCAACCCACACCCAACTTGGGTTTCCCAGAGCACCTTTTAGGAGGATAATGTTAGGGCCTAGGTCAGAAGGGGTCNGGCAACATAAAAGTTTGTGGTTCTCATCTTCTTCTGAAAATCACTGTCGCTCATGTGGATCATGTTGTAGAATATTATATTACGGTATATTACTTTTGTTTATGTTACATTTGTTTAACTCTGTGAAGCTATGTTACTGTGCCTGTGTAAAACACCTGATTGTCTAATAAAGATCTGAATGGCCAATAGTGAGGCAGGAGAAAGGATAGGCGGGGCTGGCAGGCAGAGAGAATAAATAGAAGGAGAAATCTGAGGGGAGAGCGAGGAGCCAGAGAAGGAGGAGGACATCAGGGGCCAGCTACCCAGCTACACAACAAGCCATGGAGTAAGAGTAAGATTTACAGAAGTAAAAGAACAGGAAAAGCCCTGAGGCAAAAGGTAGATGGCATAAATTAAGGAAAGCTGGCTAGAAACTAAACCAAGCTAAGGCNGGGCATTCATAATTAAGAATAAGCCTTCGTATATGATTTATTTGGNAGCTGGGTGGAGGCCCCCCCAAACGAGCCAGAAAACAACAACAGGATCATGTGGATTCCTTGCTCTGAGACAAAGAATTGGGGAGACCCCTTTCCCCTGACCCTAACTGCAACACCAGATCACCTAAGGCCCTGTCTACAGGTGCCCAAAGCTGAAGAAACTCGTCCTGAACAAGAACCGCCTGGTGACCCTCCCAGAGGCCGTCCACTTCCTGACCGAGATCGAGGTGAGGCAGTGGGGACAGGGTATCAAGAGAGATGGAGCAGAGGGTGTACCTGTGTTTCGGAGTGAGACCTAGCAATAGCCTTCTAAGGGCAGTGCCCAGGTGCCACTGGGGAGAGCACATTCTCTCCACACACTGTAGTGTCACTGAAGCTCCACAGGCAGCTGCAGGGTNGCGAGGATAAGAACTTAGTTCCTGGTCCCAGCTATAGACCAAAGTTAGAGGCCAGATACAGTGTGGGTTGGAGGTGAGCACTCAGCCTAGCACCATCTCTGCACACCTAACAGGTTCTGGATGTTCGAGAAAACCCCAGCCTGGTTATGCCGCCCAAGCCTGCTGACCGAACTGCAGAGTGGTACAACATTGACTTCTCACTACAGAACCAGCTGAGGCTGGCAGGTGCCTCCCCTGCCACAGTGGCTGCCGCTGCGGCTGGTGAGTAGAATGTGGTCTGGCCTGGGAGCAAGGGCACTTCTCTGGACCTCTGCTTACCCGTTGGCAAGGGCTCATATGCTTGCACCTCCCATAAGTAGGGAGCGGGTCCAAGGACCCCATGGCTCGCAAGATGCGGCTACGGAGGCGTAAGGACTCAGCCCAAGATGACCAAGCCAAGCAAGTGCTAAAGGGCATGTCAGATGTTGCCCAGGAGAAAAACAAAAAACAAGAGGTAAGTCAGCTCAGGGCTGGGGCTGGGCAGGTCTGGACTCTGCTCAAGAGGAAGAGGGGCCTTGAGCAGAGACAGTGGCTAATTAATGCCAACGTCCTGTGGTGATGGCCAGCTAAGGCCAGTCTTAGTGTCTCAGTAGAGTCAAGTACTGCTCTTATGTCCCCAGGAAAGCATAGATGCCCGAGCACCTGGGGGGAAGGTGAGGCGCTGGGACCAGGGCCTGGAGAAGCCACGCCTTGACTATTCAGAGTTCTTCACGGAGGATGTGGGCCAGCTGCCCGGTTTGACCATCTGGCAAATTGAGAACTTTGTTCCTGTGCTGGTGGAGGAAGCCCTCCATGGCAAGTTCTACGAGGCTGACTGCTACATTGTGCTCAAGGTGGGGCTGACTCTAGTGTTCTGCGTGGTGTGACAGTGAGGCCAGGGGCAAGTGGGCAGGCTGAGTTTGGTAGTTAGGCAGTGCATGCCATGCATGTGGCTGATGCCTTGGTCTCCTCAGACCTTCCTGGATGACAGTGGCTCCCTGAACTGGGAGATCTACTACTGGATTGGCGGGGAGGCCACACTTGACAAGAAAGCCTGCTCTGCCATCCACGCTGTCAACCTGCGCAACTACCTGGGTGCCGAGTGCCGTACTGTGCGAGAGGAGATGGGTGATGAAAGCGAGGAGTTCCTGCAGGTGCAGCAGCAGCCACAGGGGGCGGGGACTCGGGCCTNGTGTACAGAGGTGGGCAGGGAGCAGAGAGGCATAGGTAATAACGGGAAACCACACAGCAAGGTGAGGTCTGGGGAGGCCTCGGGGTCAGAGCCTGAAATCCGTGGCTGAGGGAGAGGGCTTGGCAGATTAGCATGGGAACTGGTGGACAAGATCAGGAGAGTAGCTGAGAGATGAGGCTAGACCCTATAGCTGCTGGGGCTAAGGTCAGGGCCAAGCCTAAGAAAAAAGGCAAAGCCAGTTGACAAAACGGCCTCCCCCTCCTGCCAGCTGCATTACCTTTAGAGCTGGCATGCAGCTGGAGAGTTTACCCCAAGCCACNCGGGTTTGCAAGCCTCCATAAACACCTGTCAGACTGCCCACCATCTGTCCATACACAGTTTTGTGCAGCTCTGCGCTGCAGCGCATGTATTCCATCCTGTTTAGAATCACTGTGGGTCTGTACCCACACTCCTGCTGTGTGACCTCTCCCAAGCCTGACAGAGTAGTTGGTGGGGGCAGGGAACAACTCAGTGATGAAGAACCATACTCGCACAATAGGTATTTGATAATGACATCTCCTACATTGAAGGCGGGACAGCCAGTGGCTTCTATACTGTGGAAGATACACACTATGTCACCAGGTAAGCATATAGAGATGGGTGTCACTGCCCTGGACTGCTGAGAATGGGTAGAAGCAAGGGTGATAAGGTCAGGTGGCTCTTGGTGCCCACATCAGATCTTTCTTGCTCTGTCCCCTAGGATGTACCGTGTATATGGGAAGAAGAACATCAAGTTGGAGCCTGTGCCCCTCAAGGGGGCCTCACTGGATCCAAGGTGAGCACCCTGATAGAGGAAGTAGGNGTGCTTGCCCTTAATTGCCTTCCCACCTATNAGGAAGCAATCTTAACTTCCCCTCAGAGCTTGGAAGAAAAGCCTGAGATCACCCAAAAAGGGCCAGAGCCCTACCTTACGGGTCAAGGACACGGAGTTACATTACAGCTTTTACTGTCCTATCCAGATTTGTGTTCCTTCTGGACCGAGGACTGGACATCTATGTGTGGCGGGGGGCCCAGGCCACCCTGAGCAACACCACCAAGGCCAGGTAGGTGGGTCTTACGGAATGGTCTAGGCAAAGGAAGGTATCCCTAAGAACAACATGGCCTTGCTGAGGGCTTTGCCTCTGTCCTCAGGCTCTTTGCAGAGAAAATTAACAAGAATGAACGGAAAGGGAAGGCAGAAATCACACTCCTGGTGCAGGGCCAGGAGCCTCCCGAGTTCTGGGAGGTGCTGGGTGGGGAGCCCTCTGAGATCAAGAAGCATGTGCCTGATGACTTTTGGCCACCCCAGCCCAAGCTCTACAAGGTGAGTCAGTGCTGGGGTGCAGAGTAAGCCTGACTGCAGTCAGTTGGTTGTGATAGGCTTTGGGAGAAGAGGGCTTTCTTCCAGGACTGCAGAGATAGCCTAGTGGTTAAGAGCACTTGTTCTTCCAAAGGACCTGGATCCAAGTCCCAGGACCCACATGGCAGCTCTGGTTACAGGAGATCCAACATTGCCTTCTGGCTTCCCTCCATAAGCACCAAGGATACATGTGATGCACCTATGTGCATACAGGAAAAACATGCCTACTTAAAAATAGTAATTAAAAAAGTTAAATGCCTTCCACTGGCTTGGAGTGGGACTCTNTAGTAGAGCATTTGCCTGGTGTGGGCAAACGCCTGGTTCCGCTCCTTGCACTAGANAAAAGCCCAACACAGCCTAGACCCTTCCACTGGTAGGAATGCCTTAAAATATGGTTCAGTTTGGAGAGAAACAGGTTCAAATAGCAAGGTGGGGAGTCAGGCCCCCAATCAGGGCAAATGTGGCAGTGTCTGCCCTACCCATCTCTTTCTTTGTCTTGCCAGGTGGGTCTGGGCCTGGGCTACCTGGAGCTTCCCCAGATCAACTACAAGCTCTCAGTGGAACATAAAAAACGGCCCAAGGTGGAACTGATGCCAGGAATGAGACTGGTGAGGGGGCAGGAGGTGGGCATGGGTCCTGTCTAACTCTGTGTTGGCCAGGTGTTGACCTCTAGCCTCTGATCTACAGCTGCAGAGTCTACTAGACACACGGTGTGTGTACATCCTGGACTGCTGGTCTGATGTATTCATCTGGCTTGGCCGCAAGTCCCCTCGACTAGTGCGTGCTGCTGCACTGAAACTGGGTCAGGAGCTGTGTGGGATGCTGCACCGGCCTCGCCATGCAGTGGTCAGCCGCAGCCTGGAGGGCACTGAGGCTCAGGTATGTCCCCACACCCACACCCAGTGGCTTGCTTTCCACTGCCCACAATGCCCTAACCCCTCTGCTGGCCTACTGACACTACTNCAGAGGTACGCCCAAATCCGTCCACTCTGTAGCCTGTCCCCACTTCTTTTTTGCTAAGTTCCACCTTTCCAAGTCCTATCTCTAGCTCCTGTTTAGACCACACCCCCTGANCTCTGACCTTGCTTGAATCCTTCCCAACCGTAACTGTGCTGGAGCTCTCTCCAGTTATGATATTATACTGTTCTCCACAGGTGTTCAAGGCCAAGTTCAAAAATTGGGACGATGTGTTGACAGTAGACTACACTCGAAATGCAGAGGCTGTGCTGCAGGGCCAGGGGCTCTCTGGGAAGGTGAAGCGTGACACTGAGAAGAAAGACCAGATGAAGGCTGACCTCACTGCACTCTTCCTACCTCGGCAGCCACCAATGGCACTGGCTGAGGTTGGGTGAAGCCTGTGTGAGGGGGAGGATGTGAGAGGTGGGGGGCTTTGCACAGCATGGTACTCAGACCTCACTTGGGGNTGGGGTGACAGGCAGAGCAGCTGATGGAGGAATGGAACGAGGACCTGGACGGCATGGAAGGCTTCGTGCTGGAGGGCAGGAAGTTCACTCGGCTGCCGGAGGAGGAGTTTGGCCACTTCTACACACAGGACTGCTATGTCTTCCTCTGCAGGTGCCACAGGAATACTTCCCTCTCTGTCCTCTTCCCTATGCACCCCTGCTCACCACTGTCTAAATCATAGGTACTGGGTCCCTGTGGAGTATGAGGAGGAAGAGAAGACAGAAGACAAGGAGGGAAAGGCCTCCGCAGAGGGCACAGAAGGGGAGGAAACAGTAGCTGAGGCAGAGGAGAAGCAGCCGGAGGAGGATTTCCAGTGTATCGTTTACTTCTGGCAGGGCCGGGAGGCCTCCAACATGGGCTGGCTCACTTTCACCTTCAGTCTTCAGAAGAAGTTTGAGAGCCTATTCCCTGGCAAGCTGGAGGTGTGTCCCATAGCCTATGGTTGGGATGGTAGCATGATCAAACCAGACCTGGGAGCCCCCACCCTTGAAGAGCAGGTAGGGTCTAGGGAACTACCGAGCACTTCTGGTCCCCAGGTAGTCCGTATGACACAGCAGCAGGAGAACCCCAAGTTCCTGTCCCATTTCAAAAGGAAGTTCATCATCCACCGGGGCAAGAGGAAGGTGGCCCAGGGCACTCTTCAGCCGAGCCTCTATCAGATTCGTACCAATGGCAGTGCCCTCTGCACTCGGTGAGTACCTGGCTTGGGAGAGGGCAGGAGTCCATGGCGGAGGTAACACTGCTGACCCTCCCCTCCTCCCTAGGTGCATCCAGATCAACACTGACTCCAGCCTTCTCAACTCTGAGTTCTGCTTCATCCTCAAGGTGAGGCTGTGGACAGGACAGCAGAGCAGGGTGGTGGGCAACAATCTAGACCTGACCCAAGCTCCCTGTGCACACCACAGGTCCCCTTTGAAAGTGAGGACAACCAAGGCATTGTGTATGCCTGGGTGGGCCGGGCGTCAGATCCTGATGAAGCCAAGCTGGCAGAAGACATCCTCAATACCATGTTTGATGCTTCCTACAGCAAACAGGTAATAGAGGTGGGGGCAGGTAGGAAGGTGGGAACCGATGAGGGCCCTGGCTGACCAGCCCTCCCCACAGGTCATCGATGAAGGTGAGGAGCCAGAGAACTTCTTCTGGGTAGGCATTGGTGCACAGAAACCCTATGACGATGACGCAGAATACATGAAGCACACAAGGCTCTTCAGGTGAGTGCCCCGAGCCCTCCTCTAGCTTCTGTGTAGGCACTGGGGCACACAAGCCCCGTGACGATGACGCAGAGTACATGGAGCACATGAGGCTCTTCAGGTGAGTGCCGACCCCTCCTCTAGCTATTTTAGTTCTGACCCTTAACCTTCACCTTGACCATTGCCCTTCAGGTGCTCCAATGAGAAGGGCTACTTTGCAGTGACTGAGAAATGCTCTGACTTTTGCCAAGATGACCTGGCAGATGATGACATCATGTTGCTAGACAATGGCCAGGAAGTAAGTCATTCCCCCACCTGAGACCCTGCCTGTGGGCTAGAGTTATAGATGGAAATAGTGGGGCCAGGAGGGAAGCATTCCCACCTGTCACATGTGGAGCACTTGAGCAGCATACAAAGACCCTGGGTTCATTTTCTAGCACTACAAAACACCAAGACACCCATGTGCCCATTTCCTCCACTGTATCCTCAGGTCTACATGTGGGTTGGGACGCAGACAAGTCAAGTGGAGATCAAACTGAGTCTGAAGGCTTGCCAGGTGAGACAGGAACAATACTGAAGCCAGCCTGATGACTTCAGAACCACCTGCCCCCTCCATCATCCTGGGCAGAAGCATGGGAAGGGGCACTGTGGACAGTCCAGCAGGACTTGGAGGACTACCTAGGCCCACTGTTTTCCTTACCAGGTGTACATCCAGCACACACGCTCTAAAGAACACGAGCNGCCACGCCGCCTGCGCCTGGTCCGTAAAGGCAACGAGCAGCGGGCCTTCACCCGCTGCTTCCACGCCTGGAGCACCTTCCGCCAAGCCCCAGCCTAGGCAGCACCTATGACNTCAGACTCCAGTGAGGAAGAAGAGGCCTCCCAGCACCTGCTTCAGCTACCCACCAGTCTTGCCCACATCCTGTAAGCTCCACCAGTGTCCACATGTGTGCACAGATGTAGTTTAAAAGATATTAAATGCTTTTATTTTCAATATTAAAAAATCAGTACTTTTAATATTAAAACTAGTTTTTAAAAAAAGACAGAAAAGCCCAAGGTGGAGTCTACAGGGAAGCCCATCCTCACCGCCCCACACACATGCACACACCCGACTCCAGTTACAGTGCCTAGCAGTTTCCAGTCACGTGAGCATACACACAGGCCAGGAGCAAGTACCAAAACTGCTTTAGAAATGACTGGCCAGCGCAGTCCAGGCGTTAGAAAAATACTCTGCTTGAGGAGAAATAAAGAACAGTATGGAGTCCAAGACAGGATCCTAGCACACGCCCTNCCAACTGCCCTTCAAGTTGGGGGCGTCTTTAGGGCCCAGCATCAGTAAGACTGGATCCCACAGGTTAACAGGTGTGGGTTCAATGTTAAGGAGCTAGGCAAGGCAGACAGTGGGCTGGGGTAAGCAGATGGTGACGGCTAGGGGGAGCAAACCCAGGCCCTTTCAGTGACAGCCTGAGATGGGCTTGCTGGGGATCTAGGAGGGGTACCAAGTAGAAGAGTATGGGNAGGATCTATGCCCAATGTAGGGTGCAGAGGCACTAGCTACCAAGGTCCAGATAGCTCCAGGCTCCAGCTAGGTTGGGTCCATAGCAGGATATGGTAGGCACATAAGCTCCATGTGCTGGCTCAATAGGCAGGACCTATCAGCCTCAGTGACTGTCCTGTGAAATGGGCTCACTGAACAGATGATTCCTCGATTCCTACAGCCAGAGTCAGAGGTGGCCTTCTAAATGTCCAGGACCTCAAGGCTGACAGGACATCCTCTTTCTAGCACTGAGCTGTGATGATCATGACTGTGGATCCCCCAAGCCTCTGACAGCTAGGGGAAGGGGAAGGCAGCTAGGCTTCCAGGAGTGACACCATTATAGAGGCCTGCCAGGGGCCCAGCTGGGGCCAGGGATGGCAGCTGCTGTGTGGTAAGGCTTGGCTGCCTCACAGCACCTCATTTAATCAGAAGGCTGTAGGCCCGGGCCTCATCTGCTTCCAGGTTCCGAAGGTTCTTCTCGGAGTCCTCAGGAGAGCTGGGGAGGGGCAGTAATCAGAAGGGCTGGGGTGGGAAGACCCCTAGTTGCCCTGGGGATGGAGGCTTGGGAAAGAGCAGCTGGCCTCACCCCAGGAAATCCTTCACATATTCCACTGTGACATCCCCTGTCGTGTCCAGCGTGGTATCCCCACTAGTAGCTGAGTCAACGGACACAGGTGACAATGTGGCCTCAGGTGGCTCTGTGGTGTCTGTCGGAAGAAGTGTTCCTCANTATCTCCTCTCTGCGTCTAGAGACTGGCCCACAGCTGGACATGCATGTGTACACACAGGCATTCTGGCCTCTCTGCTGGCAGCTTCCAGCCCTGGCTCAGTAGCACTGAGCTTATGTCTTGACCTTTCCCTCCCAAGTACCCTCAAGCCAATGCCTGCCCTAACCCCATGACCTCTCACCAGCTCGCTTGCTGTGGGCAGAGTTAGGGCTTCCTTCACAGCTCTCTGGAGCCAGGGTGATGTTTCGGGTCCCATTAGCCTGGCTCAGCTTGGGTGACTCTTGAAGCCTATGGCTACAGAAATAGATGGGAGTGTGATGGGGACTAGGACAGGTGCTACCTCCCATCCCCAAACCAGGAATAGGCATTAACACCAGGGAGTGCAGAAACCCAGGGGGATAAGGGGCCCACTCCTCACACACCTGNGCTGGGTGGCATTTCGGGGCCAGCTGATATCCAGAGAGCAGAGTGGCTCTGTGATATTGCGAGCACTCAGGGAGAAGCGCTCAAATTCCGACGGAGAAATCAAGTAAAAGCCTGTGAGCAGGAGAAAAGGAGAATGTAAGGAAGACTGATCCCTGCCCAGCCCTTGGCCACCACTTTCTCCGTCCATAAGCGGAGCCTGCGCTTTCTGCTGTGCCCAGCCTTTGTTCCCAACCACCTGTCCCACCTCACCCTGACCATGGCGTGTGAAGACACAGGAAGCGATGCCACTGATATCCTCCTTCCGGATACAGGAGTAGTGCACCTGAGGCCTCAGGCCAGGCACAGAGAAGACGTGGACATCACCCAAGTTGGTGAGGCAGGCAAGGCAGGTCTCAGCGTAGTCCTCAGACATCACACTGGCAAATGTAGCCAGGGCTACCTTCCGCACACGACAGCCTTCATGGGCTGTCAGCTTGAATTTGGTCTTAGCACTCACCTTGGGTAGTGTGAACACCTGGTGACAGATAGTCTGTGAGTTAGGTACAGCCTTGTCCTACCCACTCCTCACTCAGCTGCAGACCCCCAACCCAACTGTGCAAGTCAAAATGACACCCACTGAACCAGCCATTCCCCTCAGCCCAGGCTTCAAGGCATACCTTATCTCTACCCATGGTCAGATTAACAAGACATATTCATATGATCTATGCCTGGTACCCCTTCAAACCATAAGTCCCTGGGGACTGGATTCAAGGGGCTCCCACAGGGCTCTTGGAGAAGGCTATGAGGTAGAAGGCCTTAGGGGAACCTGGCAGGCCTAACACCCAGGTCCTTCAAGNGCCTCTACTGGCTGAAGGCTTTGATGGAATAGGAGGGATTTAAGTCTCAGCAGGCAGGGGAAATGGACAAAGCAGAGGTTCTAAAGGGTCCATGATGGGGCCTGGATGATCGGATCTCCATCACCCATGAAGCTCACCTTGAACTGCTCCTCGGATGCAATGAGCACAGCGTGTCCACCCTGCATGTCAGGGGCCTGTGCCAGGTCCCGGGAAGCCTCATAGGGCTCAGGCAGTGGACGGCCACGACCATCNAACACAGCAATGGCCACCACAGGTGCCCGGTGCATCAGCTGTACCTCCTTGCCCAGCACAGCCTCCACTGCCTGCTCAGGCCGCTTTTCACCACCTGCTGTGGCTGCTGGAACCTCCAGTGCATAGGCAAATACGGAGCCCGAGTTGGTCCCTGCCCACATGGTGGGCCCATGGTGGGTTGCTGTGGCAGACAGGTACAGTGAGGAGGGCCTCCTGAGGAACCCCATTCCCCACAGACCCTTCTCTCTCACCTCTACCTTCATTTCCTAACTGGTTTGTAGGGATCAGATCTCAGGAATTTGTGCTCATTCCTATCTCACACTTGCTGTGTGGCCTCAACCCACTAGTCTGAGACACCAGAGCAGCTCTGATCCAAAGGCCTAAGATGTCCATCTTGAGGACATCTGCAAGGTGGGTATCAGGCCACAAACTGGTCCCTGATACCACCAACCCATCAAGCTGCACCCTCAACTCATTTCAGTAAATGCAGCTCCCTCCTGCAAGGCTGGGCATGGTAGCATACTCCTTAATCCCAGCACTCAGGAGGCAGAGACAGATCTCTGTGAATTGAGGCCAGTGTGATCTACATAGCATGTTCCAGGCAGCCAGGATTATGTGGTGAGATCCTATCTAAAAAGCAAGCAACAAACAAACACAAAGATACAAGAATAACATGTGGGGCTGGAGAGATGCCTCAGAGGTTTAGAGCACTCTGCTCTTCCAGAGTCCTGAGTTCAATTCCCAGCACCGACATGGTGGCTCACAACCCTCTATAATGAGATCTGGTGCCCTCTTCTGGCCTGCAGGGACACATGCAGGCAGAACACTGTGTACATAATAAATAAAATCTTAAAAA
>LZPO01117008.1:317531-329246 GCA_001675575.1 Neotoma lepida | reverse complement strand
TGACTACTGTACACCATTTCTGTGTTTTAAACTACCATTATACAGCTTAAAAAACAAAAGAGCCACCAACATACCTAAGGCACAGAGGGGACTTTCTAACAGAGTCAATGATAAGTTCCTGCCTGATCTGCCCCCATACATCTACTACCTGCCCACCACAGTGCCTCAGCCACCCTGNCCCTCACTGCCCACCTCACCATGGCTTCCTTGCTTCTTCTTCAACTCCACAAGGCTTGTGCAGCCCACTCAGCAAACCCTCAAAATACATCCCTTTGGGCTATACAGGTGGCCAAGGTATCCCAAAGTATAGTTCAGCACATAGTAGGTGCTCAGAACACCACCTCCCCCACCAGCACAAAAGCCATCTATTCTCTCCAACCCCCATCCCTACCCTGGTCTCACCATCTCGAAGGAATGTGTCAGCAAAGTAGAGGCAGCGTACAACACCGGAAAGGGAGTCATCAGCAGACCGAGGCTCGATGCGGCGCTGCACGGGTGTCATCTCCACATCGTGGGGGCAGGTCTGCTCCGCCAGCTGTGCGTTTGCCTCCTGCAACTGGAAGGGCCAGAGGATCTCAGATGTGCTCTTTCAAGAGCCCTTTCTGCCCAGTACCCAGCACGCATTGCCACCCAAGCACCTGCTTCCCAGTTAACTACCAGGGGAGCACGGCAACTGAGCAAACCTAAGGACTCTGAGCCAGGGCACGGACATGGCAGCCAGTCCCAACTCACCTTGCTACTGGCAGTTGGAGCCCGTTTTTTGCCTGAGACACGGCTCTTGCGGATACGCCGGAATGACTGTCGCAGTGACTTCTTGAGGGATTTCACCCGAGACAGTGGCCCCTCCATGGCCAAAGAATCATTGGGGTGAAGGGTACACCTGGGGATGACAGGGCCAGCTGTGCTATGGAACTCCACCGCACTCCTGTTAACCTGAAGCCAGTATCAGAGCCCAGGTCAGGGAACCAGAGCAATTTGGTGCTAGGACCTATGGCCCCAGTAGCTGTAGGGGCTGACCAGTTCTCTCGCAGATGAAAACAGATTATAAGGGCTTTCTCAATCAGCCTGGCTTTGCCATACCAACCTCTGAAAGCAAACTGAATCCCAAACCATCTTATCAGGGCCTTGGCTCCTTAACTGCTCACCTCATACCACATACCTGGCCAGTACAGGGCTCTTGCGCCGGTAGTCAAAAAGGCCAAAGCCATGACTGGTACCAAAGGCCACAAGGCTCCACTCAGCATGGAGTGTGACAGCGGTGACAGCAGCAGGTGGTAGGCACTGCACCAGCATTCGGGGCTGGAATCCGGCAGGCCAAGGCAACAGCCCTGTGTGCGGGCTCAGCCGCTCATGGCCCTTCCATGTGAAGCCCTCACGATCCTGAAGGAGATCCACACTGGCCACACTGACAGCCTGCTCTGCTGGCACGTCACTGAGCTCCAGCACAAGCACCTGGACCACAACAAGCAGAGGAATCAGATGAAGAGGGGCATTCTGGACTCTCTCCAGACAATGCCAGAGCAAGTACCCTTTACCTATCCAGCAAATACCCTCTGAATACCTACTATATACAAAAGCTTTAACTAAGTGCCAAGAAACCATGGTGACCTAATCTACTGGCCCTGCCCTCCTGGAGCCCTTGACTCTTTACTGCATCTCTGTCTCCCACTAAGCCCCGAGCTAACACTAAGCCCTCCACACACAGTCAAGAGCTGAAGGGAATCTGTGACTAAGCCCATAAGGCTCTGCTGTGGCTGGCGTATCTCATATTCATACTCCTGCTCCCAGCCGCAAGCCTCTGTGGTTCCCCTACCCTTACTCAAGTGACAGCACACCTCCACACTTCCCATTTGTCCTCGCCCCGGCCAACCTTACCTGGTACTCCATCCCCACTCTGATCTATGGCCCATGTTGGTTTCTCTACTTCACCACCACACCCTTCAGGGCCACCTCCTGCAGAAAGCCTCCCCAATAGCCACACCTGGGGACACCAACCCCACCTGGCCTGCAGTGCCAGCCACCACCATCTGGGCTGTGTACTTGCAAAGTGCAACCTTCTGTATTCCTAGGCGGGGATCATCGCTGTAGGGGTCAAAGCAGCCCACCTGAGGGGACAAGATGGAATGATGTTACTAGGCAAAACTNTGTCAGGTTCAAAGGCCAAGCCTGGGGGGAGAGGGAGGAGAGGCACCTTGCGGAAGGGCGGCCAGTCATCCTCCACAGCCTGGGCCAGGCTGTCGGCATGTTCACAGTCCGTCTGGAAGAGGCCAGCTGTGCTCAATTTGTAGAGTGGCCTTAGCGCCACACCAGAGGCGTCCCAGAACCGCACAGTACCATCCTCATGGCTGTAGAGAAGGTGGGTGTCAGAGCCCCCCTGGGAAATCCACACCCTCTCAATTATTCTTCCAGTGGCCATTATAGGTGTCTACTGCATATGCCGAACACTAACTAGAATGTACTGCATACAGCAGCAAGCACCAACAGGTACTCAGTGTACTGCACGTCAGGCTACATCACCACATGCCCTGAGCCCTTTGAACAGGTTGGAGGGTAAAGGAATGACCACCTTGATAACTAGTAGATGACAGAGGGGAGCAATGGGTACCCAGAAATCACAAAAGGTACCACAAACCCCAGAAGAGCAAGAGGCCCAAGGGGGGGGGGGCCTTCCAGGTGAAGCAGCAGGAAGGCAGAAGAGGGGGAAGCAGGGAGGGAGAGAGAGCAGACCAAACTAAAGTACAACCTTGGGACACAGCTGCAGAGCCCCAGGGGGTCCCAAGACAGCGAGATGCCCAGACAGTTGAGAAGAAGCTAGAGAGTGAGGTGCTTCAGGCTCTCCGTCATCCCTGAGGCCACAGCAGGCTCTCAACAGGAAAGGGCAGGTTGCCTTGAGAGGCCTGAGGGTCCCAACACAGGCAGGGAGGAGGGGCAGGGCACTTAGTAAGGCCTGAGTCACCAGTGCCCAGACCTAGCCTGGCTCTCCAGCACCTGACTAGAAGAGTCACCATAGGCCAACCCAGATTTTCCAGTCCATGGCAAAGCCAAGTGGGTGGAGCCTGGGCTGTCCTGGAACTCAGTCCCAAGCCAAGAGGAAGTGCAAGCTAAGGCGTTGAGCCAGAATCTAGGGAGGCTTCCTTACAGGAACAACCTGGATTTGCCAGGACTAGGCCTGAATCACCAAGCACTTCAGCACCCAAAGAACCAGGACATTCAAGAAGCAAATAAGGCCTCACAGGTGCAGGACCTTGTCTGCCACCCACACCCCATACCTACCCGGTCAGTAGCAGCCCATGCTGTGAGGGTTCCTGGGCCAAGTTCCGACCCCCAGTAATGGGCCAACTCTAAGGAAGACAACAAAGATGGGAGGTCCAAGTTAAGACGAAGGTCTCCATCTCATCTCCAGTCTGGGCTGGACCCTGCCCTCCACCCCACCACCCAGGTCCCAAGACATCTACACTCACCAAAGCACTGGAGGCAGGCTGCGGGCTCTGCCGCTCACCAGCACTTACAATGCGGGCCCACAGCTTGCTGGGGACATTGGCAACATGAGCAGAGCAAGTGATAGCAGATGAATGTAGTGGGGCCAGGTAAGGGGCAGGCACAGCTGGCCAGCCTGGTGTCTGCAGGTCCAGCACCACCAGCTCCTCCTCCAGAAGCACAGCTAGGGCCTGAGGGTTGTCAAATTCTGTGGAATTGGGCGAGTGAGCTCAGCTTGAAGCCACACTGGGCCAGCTGGGATGAGGGAGTTGGAATACACACCATCCTCTGGCTGTGTGCTNTGCACTGTGAAGAAGTCAATGACACGAGAGGTGAAGTCCAGGGTCACCAGTGTCTCTGCTCGCAGTACACTCACACAGTGGCGATCACCATAGCTGGCTCGGGGCATGCCACCACTGAAGATNATAAAGTGGTCTCTGCAAAGGGAGAGATGCCATGTGAACCAGGAGTCCCTGGAGAACCAGGCACACGCTGGATAACCCAGTAAGGGCTTCACCCCTATATACCCAGAGCCTAATTCTCTAGTCCCCAGCCAGNCAAGCCCCCTCCCAATCTGTCCCCTCTACCTACCCTGACTCACAGCTCCGCCACAGAATCTTGTTGATGGCCTTGCAGGGGAAGGGGCCTGGGGGTGGGGAGAGCGTCAGACCTCCCATTCCTCTTCCATGTGCCTCTCCCCAAGGTATGGCCCAGACCCAGCAATGCCCCCCCCCAGAGTCTCCTGTAGATTTGGCTAGGCAGTACCCTCATCAAGGCCAGATAGCCCTTCGGCCCCCACCCTTGGCTCAAGCCTCCCCAGTGCTCACCATACGGTGTGGTCACTACAGTGGGCTGCAGCGTTGGGGGGCTGCCAGTGTCTGTGGACCAGATGGCATAGCTGCCATCACTGTGTGAGCTGATAACGGTGCTGCCACCACGCCCCCAACACAGGCTCTCCAGCTGCTACAGATGAGGATAGGATGGCGTGAGCCAACAGGTGTGTACCNGGGCCCGGAATGAGGAGCATGCAGACTTCACTTGCTTACCTGGTTACCCAGGAATATGTGGTCCACACACTGTGTGGCCTGGCTCCAGATGACCAATAAGCCCCGACTGTAGCCTATGAGGATTTTGGTGGGGTCTTGCAGATGTCCCTGGAGTGACTCCACAGGGCCCAGAGCCTTCCCACACCGGTAGTCATCTGGCACACTGCAGAGAGTGCCCCAGAGAGTCAGGAGAACTTCCCAGAAATGGGGAGTTCCTCCTGCCTGCTGCTCACCTGCTGCTCACCTGCGCAGAACCTCATCTGGGCTGATAGTCTGCCCCTCAAGCAGTGTCAGAGTGGCAACATCCAGGAAAAAAACGCTGCCACTCTCAGTTCCCAGGGCCGCAGTGTTGCCAGCTACCAGTAGGACCACAGTGACACGGGTAAGACTGGCAGGGGCACTGCAGGAAAGAGGGAAAGAGAGTGAGGCCGAGCCCATCTACCTGCGGGGAAAGGCGGAAAGGGCTGGGCCCTTGCTGTGGCCTCTCTTGTACCCCTCTGCACTCACAGGGCCTGTTCACAGCATTGGCTGGCACCCTGGGAAGACAATTGCAGTGTAATTAGCCNACTCAATTATTCCCCAGCATGCCAGCAAAGGAAGGGATAAAAATAAGTTCCCTAGGTCTCAAAGGACTCACACAGGTCCTCTTACTACTCTGCCTCTCTCAGGCAGAATCAGAGCACTGCCCCAGTCAGAGTACCCAACACCAGCATTCCAGGCATCTCAGACTTCAGGGACCCAAACAGTCCCTGCCAATAGTGACTGGGACAGCCCAGGAACTAATGTGTGGGCAAGGTCCTTTACCTGGGAAGCCTGGCTGGCTGTGTACACCTAGAGCATTCTCCTAGCACCTCACCAAGCTCATCCAGGAGAACCCTTCCAACTATCAACCTGCTGTGTGCCCATCTCCCGTCCCAACTCAAGAAGCCAGGAAGAAGGCCAGACATGCTGGCACANACCTGTAATACCACACTTAGGAGACTGAGGCTGGAGGACCAATGAAAATTCAGGGCTAGCCTGGGACTGCCGATGTCACCATGGCACAGAACTGTCCCAAACCCCTAGAGAGCACAGTGCCAGGTTACAGGTCTAAGGAGTTGGGTTATAACATATTTATTCACTGGGACCCCAAAACTAAAGGCTCCCACAGCAGGAAGCACAGACCCTGCTTACTAGCCTCAGACTCATCTAGTCATACCTCTAACCCTAACTTCAAAGGACACAGCTATCAAGCAGGGCTCTACCTAGGCTGGGCTCCACACATCCCACCCTGAACCATAACCTGACTGTCCACCCTGCCTCAGCAGAGCAGGCTCACAGGCCATCTCCAATACCCCTGCCCAGTTGCTAGTCCCAGCCTGGTCCTCCAGTACCTGGCATTGTCAAAACTGGGCCGGCTGGGTGGCTGGAAGCTAAGCCCTTCCTCCAGGTGGGCACAGCCATTATGATGGATGATCTCCCACAGATGCAGGCTGCTGTCATCCAGCAGGGTCAGGAGGCGGCCCTGATGAGGGGGGAACAGAGACCAAAATGGGGCTGGCCTGGAGGGGAGGAGGGCATGGGGATGGGGACCACCTGGTGCTGGTGAAGGAGGGCAGATGTTCACCTGACCAGGCAGGAAATGCATCTGGGTGACGGTGGCTGCATCCCGATGCAGACCTGTGAATTCCACTCCAGGTGCACCATAGCTGAGATGACTTGTCAAGGACAAACACATGCAGGCCAAGCCAGGACAATTCAGACAAGCCTTTCCCAAGACCTCTCCATCCATGAGTCCAGCGATCTTCTGATGAGGCTCCTTCCTGAAGCAACTCTGCTCCACACCCTCAATTTACCCACAGACTCCATACAGCCCCCCAAGTAGGGTGCTACCATAGATCATTCTAGCCCTCATCTATGCAGCAGGCTAATGACTCAAATGTAGAAAGCTGGTGCAGATGGAGTAAGAATAAAAACCTGCTCAGTACTGTGTGTGGCTCCAGCATGGTACAAAGAGGGCCTCTGATGCATCTGCATGGACCAAGTGTCTTGCAGTAGAGGTTAAAGGGGCCTAACCAGAACACAGCAGCACCAGATCAAGCCAACTCCAGCTGTGGCTCCAGCTGTGGGCAGGAACCCCAACCTCCCTCCAGAGCAGGCGTCCAACAGCTCCCACTGCCCACTCTACAGAACACACAGACTAGAAGACAAAGGACCTGCTTGAACAAGTGCCCCAAGACCCACAACCCCAGGATTGATGGTGGCCAACAAAGCTTGAAGGGGCCCAAGGGGGCTAAGAGATGGGTCAGTGACGTTGTCCTAGTGACAAGCCAGGAGCTGTTGCCTGGATATCGAGCTGGGACTCCCTGCAGAGCCTGGCAAGGATGACAAAGAGAGGGCAGGGGCAGCTGGCGGGAAGCAGGGTCTCCCAGGAGATGGGGCCTGCCCTGCAGGGGGAGGGGAGGCTTCAGAGACCAAGTGTGGCACTTTCCAGCCTCAGTTTCCCAACNTCAGGGGCTCAAGGCTGTGGGAATTTAAAGGAAAAAGGGAAGAGAAGGGGGATCTAGGCTTTGNCCTCTTCATCTGCGCTAGCATGAGGAACCAATTCCCACAAGGACAGCTCCAAGCACCTGGCAGTGAACACTGTGGGTGACCCAGAGGTGGACACCTCCAACACAGCTCAAAGCTGCAACAATGCAAGTGTAGTGGNAGCACAGCACCCACAAGGGCTTGGAGTGGCAAGCTGGGTGGAGGCCTGGTAACTGTCCCAACACCCACACGATGGCCCAAATAGAGGGAAGGACATCCCCATCCAGCCACATTCCCTAACACAGGCTATCGGCTCATAAACCATGGGCCATATTCCCACCCCAACCTAGCTAGTGCCCCCAGCTCTGGGTAAGGAGAGGGAGGGTATGCACCTTTACCTAGCAACTTTTTAGTCAGACTCTGCACCTCCAGGTTTTTTGAAGGCGGGTTAGGATGGTATTTCCAGGGTGGGCAAGGAGACATTCAGCAGCCTGTTGCCCCACCCCCACCCTGGACTGCAGGAAAATGCCTGCTTTGTACAACTTACTCAGTTCATTGTACGGCAGCAGGGTCCAGATGGGGGCAGTGTTGCACTCACCATGCTGAGCCTGGCACTGCCTTCACCCCCTGGGTTGTACACATGGATCTTCATATTTGTGTATATCTATGTATGTGTGCACATGCTCACCCTCTCATCAGGCCCACAGGCCACCCCTAACTACCCCAGTCACAGTTGCCAAGATGATGGTAGAGTCACCTAAGACTTGGCAGGCTGAGAGACAGCAAGGGACACCAGTGGTCACTGAAAACTGACCCTCCAANCACCCATTTCCAAACAAAAAGACCCTATCATTTCTGAAAAGAGTCATCACAGGCACAGAGGCACAGCCAGCCTCTTCAGAGGACCAGTCTCCATGAAGCACCTGCCATGCCAGGATCCCAGCATGAAGTGACACGAGAGGTCCTCACAATCTCTGAGCACCACAGTGGCAAAGGATACATCTTGACAGCCCCAGACCTGGTGCCGATGGCCATGATGCGGAGCTCAGGGTCGAAGGCCAAGGCGCTGGGCTGGTTGGGGAAGCCATGCTCCACAGTCTGTGAGGGAAGAGAGGGCTACATGGGCAAAACACCCTGGGACTTCTGCTTCCACTTGGCCCTGAAGGTCCTGTCCACCTCCCCACATGGAGAGAGCCCGAGAACGAGAATCCCAGGGCCATCAGAAATGGGGATAGTATCTGGGGTCCCGAGCACTGTTTGTGTTTACACTGACTCTCCCTACCTGCTTCTCTCCTCTTTGTGAGGCCAGGTCCAGTGCCCTTCCATACGCACTAAGCTTCACTACCTATTCCGTCCTTTGGTGTGCTTCCTCCCACTGGCCCACCAATCAAGCAGCTCCCACCCATGCCCAAGTGTGGCTGGGACATGAATACCCTCAAGAGATGTCAACTATGGTCTGGCAGCACATGGCTATAATTGTAGCATTTGGAAGGCTGAGGCAAGAAGGTCCTGAGCTAGAAGATAGCATAGGCCACACAGTGAGATGCGGTCTCAAAAATAAATACATAAATAAAACAGGTCATCCACATGGGGACAGCCATCTGGATAGCTGGTGTGGCAGGGCCTAACTATGCAATCTTGGGTTGATCATGGTACTCCATCCACCCTGCTTCCATTTGGCAGTGACAGTGGAGCCCATCCAAGAGAGCAGGGCCACCAACCAGCCCTGTTGGTCAGGGCATTCCCTTTCCCACAAGCATTGCCATGCCCTGTCTAGATCTGACCTCCTTTAGCTGGCCTCAGGCTTGCAGTCTAGTGTCCAGGGGACACCAGAGCATGGCAGCATGGCAAGTCCCCACAGTCCTGAGTAGGCACCATCAGGTTCATTTTATGGAAGAGAGGCTAGATCCCTTATCTAGTGTCTGTCTTTTGCACCTCATATCCGATCAATTCCTGAGCCCTACTGTCTTACCTCTAANATACAAAAAAGTCATCCTTCTCACACCCTACTCCAGGCCTACTCACTGCCTGTCTGGACCAGTGCTCACTAAGTCACCTATGAAAACCAGCCAGCCATCACTACNTCCTCCACTTGGGGCCCTCCAGGAGCTCCCTACTGATCCACAGCCAGAGAAAGCCAAGTCCTNACCATGTGGCCCCTCTCTGGGCATCTCAGTTCACCTGACTCCTACTCCAAAGCTCTCTGCCCTTTTGCTATGCAGCACTTGCTAGGGCTTTGGCGGCTTCTATACCCCTTCTACCCCTCCCCCACCACACTGTGCTTTACCTGGCACTCCCAAATGGCCAGCTCCAAAAGGCTTCCCTAGCTGGTCCTGCCTACACCACCATCCCAGTCCACTTTCCCACACCCTCATCACACCATGTTTTATCCACAGCATTAGCCAACCCTGTGAACTCATATATATTTTACTTTTCTGGTTTTTTTTTGTTGTTGTTCTTATCCTCTTCCCAATGAATAAACTTCCCCTTCAATGAAGAGTTACCCCTTTTGGATTCCACTGTGTCCCTAGCACCAAGGGGGCAGGAATCCAAATTAAACTAGCATGAGATGCACATCCTACAGGCAACTTATGGTCTGAGCAAGATTTGAACCCAACACCGAGGATAAAAGTCCGTGTTCACCCTTGACCACAACCCCAAACTCAAGAATCTGGGGCCTACTTCCTAGGGATCTCCTAACACCCTCTTTGGCAATCAAACCCTTTCCCCAAGATGACCTATCTCCTATCACTGCTGCCCACTCAAACTGTGCCTCACCCTCAACTCCTGCCGTCGAAGCACCAGCCAGGGTGAGCCAAGCTGATTCAGAGCCTCACCCCATCTGTGCAAGTCCCCTACACACCTCCATTCACTGACTAAGACCCATCCTTCCTCTTGCTTCAGGGGGCTCACCCTCATGGTCACACCAGGAAAAGCAGAGGCTCACAGCTGGGGGAACCTCTCCTCTCAGGTCTTTGGCAGGCTCTCAGTCACTGTGTCTGTGAATCCTGGCAGCCCCATCATTGCTGCCTGGGACCTCAACAGGAAAAANTGAGCCATGGCAGGAACTCCCCTGAAACATATCTAAGGGAAATCCAAGGTCCCTAAGCTCTGCTAAGGACGGTAGTAGCTACTTCCAAACTTCAGGCCCCTACTCCATTGCGATCACACAGCAAGGCAAGAAAGATAAGCGGCCCACTCCTTACTGTACCTCAATTTTTTTTCACGTGTGTAATGGAAATGAGAAATCGAATCCTCAATGGCAGGGGTGCACACGAGTTCTGGGATAAAAGTAACATCCAACCCGAGCCCCATCACTCCAGATCAGAGTTAACCTTGCAGGGCTCTATACTGGTCAGTGCCAGGGAGGTGGGGACTGAGGCCTTTCCCGGGGCCCCTTCTGCCTCACGTCTTTCCAACTTTAGTAAGGTCAGGCCGGCCNGGTTGCAGGGAGATCCAGAATCCACAAGGAGGAAACCGCCTCATTTCATAGCAGGGNAAACTGAGGAACCACGGTTTGAAATGCAACTGGGCACATAAACCGGCACATACCCTGGACTAAGGACCTCAAGGCAGGGAGGAGCGTGGGGAGAGGAGTGGAGGCTCCGCACTGGGATTTCCCAGCCCCACCCCCCACTTCTTCTACTCTCGCCCGCCCAGGAGTTAAAGAAAAACAAAACCTGGCCCTGGGTGCCCCTCGGCCGAGCCGGGCCACACACCAAAAGATGAAAGAAAAGAGGCCAAGAGTAAAAGGCAGATAGGTCGGGGGACCCCACTGAGCCTAAGGGACACCCGGGAGAGACACCAGGGGTCCAGAGACCCAGGGGCAGAGAAACAAGAGGAGCCAGAAAGCGCACGGCGCGGCGCGGGGCACAGCCCGAGACCCCGACCAGGCACGCCCGAGCATCGCGGCGCTCACAGGGCAGAGGCGGCCCGACGTGGCCCGCCCGGGCCGCCGCCGCCCCCGCCGCCGCACCTTGTGGAAAGCGAAGAGCTCCTGCTTGAGCTTCTCGCGCTGCGGGTCGGCACCCTGCCGCCGGAACCGAAACTTCATCATCTTGTGCCCGCCGCCAGCACCGCCGCGGGATGCGCCCGGCCCCGCCGGTCCTGAGGCGCGGGGCGGGGCCTGCACGGAGGCGCGGGACGCCACGGACGCCCGCCCGACCCACGACGTGAGCGTGCCCGCCGCACCGCGCCGCCCCTTGCTCGCCAGACAATGGGCAAGGACCGGGCCCCCGGGCTCGCCGGGCTCGCCAGGGGGCCCCGGTGACGCATGCGCGGCTGTGCAGGGCCTGCTGGGACTTGTAGTCCGGAGGTGGGTCTCCAGCGTGGGAAGCTGGGCTGTGGTTTGGAGAAGGCTGTTTTCCACTCACGACTGAGCTACATGCACATTCTCATAAAGCCGAGGACAATTCCCTATCCCCTCTGGGCCCCACATCCACTGTCATTGCCTTCGTCCTGAGATTACCAAATCTGTGTGGCCAGTTTTCACGGATCACTACTTTGTCTATTTCCCCAGTGTGTCTCCCACGCCATGCTTTTTGTCTCAACTGTGGATTAGTAAAGAACTCCTCGCTAGGAACCGGGTGTAGTGCTGCACACCTTTAATTCCAGCACTTGAGAGGCAGGCAGAGGCAGGCAGATCTCTCAGAGTTACAGGCCAGCCAGAGCTGCATAGTAAAAC
>LZPO01117008.1:296582-312314 GCA_001675575.1 Neotoma lepida | reverse complement strand
TGTCTTAAAAAACGAGAGAGAGAGAGAGAGAGAGAGAGAGAGAGAGAGAGAGAGAGAGAGAGAGAGAGAGAGATCGTTAGGGTAGAGAAGTGACTTGGTCCAGGGTCACCTTGGTCTACATCCTTGCCAAGGGAAGAGGAGAGGGTGGTTCATTAGAATGACAAGGAGGAGGCCCAAGGAGCAGAGAAGGGCAGGGAAAAGGCCTAACACTTATTTGGTTTAACCTTCCAGGGGCTGGCTAAACCACCCTGGCAGTTGCTCCTAGGTTGTGTCTGGGGGCCTGGCAGGTCTAGAATCCCTGCAGATCTAGGAAGGGTGAGGTGGGCTTCGTATGAAAGGAAGCTAAGGAATGAGAGGATGAGAGGGATACCAGGCTAGGGGTCAGCTGGCCAGCAACAGGGCAGCAGTNCCTCATTCTCCCAGCTATGCATCTAGGAGGGCACACCTGATGTGTGGCATACTCCAGCCAGAGGCTGAATAGCAAAGAAAGGCTGGGGTGGAGCACCCTCTCTGTCTTCACTTTACAGAGTGGAAAAGAGGCTCTCAGAAGGAACTTGCCAAGGAGGATGGTGAGTTCCAGGCCAGACTGGAATAGNTCCTGAGCCTCTGTCTTGAATTTCACCCTCCTCTACAAAGAAAAGGTCAAAGGTAGCTAACTAATTCAGTTATCCTTCTGAGGTAGGATTNAGCTTGACATAGGCCTCAACCTAGATATTGACCTGAGCTCTTTTCCTTTTAAAAAACATTTCATTTATTATTAGTGCATGTGTCCATATGCACAACTATATGTATGTATATATGCTTATACTTACAATGCAGGAGTGGGGTATGTGAAGACAGCTCTGTGGAGTCAGTTCTTTCCTACCTTTTATTTGGGTTCTGAAGATCAAACTCAGATCATCAGGCTTGGCAGCAAACGCCCTTAGCTTCTGAGCCACTCCCTGCCCTGCACTGGGCTTTATTTGGCTTATTTTGTGAGCAAGAACTAAGGGCTCACACTGAGGTGCATCTCCAGGGAGGGTAGCTTTGAGGTTGCCCGGCCTGGGTATTAGATACTATCACAGGGCTGCTGGGAAGTGGGCTNTATGCTTCANTCCTGTCCGTGATCCAGGTTCTAATCATGTACTGCTTCTGCCATCTCCCCTCTTCAGACCTTTATTTTCTTGTTGCAGAATAGGGGGTAGTATTTCCCCATTTAACATTTAACACATACTCTGTGCAGGCAACTATTCCTTTTAGGCTACACTCATTTTATTTTATTTTCTGAGACAAGGTTTCTCTGTGTAAGTGCTGGGATTAAAGGCATGTGCCACTACCACCCTGTCTAAGGCTACACTCATTTTACAGAGGAAGAAATTGAAGCCAGAGAGGTTGCCACTTGCCCACCACACAGCTGTAGATTTAGGATTTGACTTTAAGTGTGGTGTTAGAAGTTGTAGTGAGAAAAGAAAAAAGAAAAAAATAAGTTGTGGTGAGCAATGAATGGGACAACAAATTAAAGTAGGGAGCCTCATTCACAGTGAAAAAGAGGAATGTCACAGCTTCCAGCCTGGAGGGGAAACATGGNAGCTACACAGCGTACTCTAGGAAGCGTGTACTAAGAGGCACTCCCCAGTAACCAAGGAACCTGGGTCCTGTCAGAGAAGGAGCTTCAAGAGCAGTGCTTCCTCAAGCACGAGACCNGTGAGATCCACGTTGGAGGCAGTTTTCACATCTCTGGCCACAGCTCCATGGAACACATGATGGCATAACACAAGTTCTAGCTACAAAGACCCTGGGTGTGCAGAACAGAAGCAACGACAGCTCAGGCAGGTCATATGACCTTAGTCCCTCATCCAAATCCAGGACCAGCTGCTCCTCAGGGCACCAGGAGACACCATCACTTGGGCTCTGCTGCCACTCTGAGGGAACAGGGGGAACTGCAGCAATGGATGTCTGGTACTGAGCTAGTGAACCCCAGACCCCCAATATGGCCCCAGGGCTCCCGCACCCACCCATAACATCTGTGGTCCTCAGATTCCTGGCTTTACACTTCCTAGTTGCTTGTCCGTGCAGTGACTTTCCTACTGATTTTGATTACCTTCACAACAGCCCGTGGAATCCTAAGGCAGACCGTGTTCCATCAAAAGCCCCCAACTGGGAACCCTGCAGTATCTGGAGCTCATTGCAAAGTTCAACTGGCAAATCATCATGTTTTAGAAGATGTAGCTCAGTGACAGAGCACTTGCCTAGCACATATCAAATCCCTGGTTCAATTCTTAGCAAACAAACAAACAAACAAACAAAGTGTGTGTGTGTATACGTTAAGACTTATTCTTACAAGCTTCCTGTGCCAGTTAACAGCAAAAGAAAATCGGGCACACTGAGAATGGGACTAAGTTTTATTGTATTTTTCCTAGCATATTCCCTGTTCTGAGTTTGGTCCCCAGCACTGAGGGAGGAGGGAAGAAAAAAATTACATAAAATTGAAATTATAGGGCTGGAGTGAGATGGCTCAGGGGTTGAGAGCACTGAGTGCTCTTCCAGAGGTCCCGAGTTNNGTTCCCAGCAACCATATGGTGGCTCACAACCATCTATAGTGGGATCTGATGCCCTCTTCTGGCATAAAGGCATACATGCAGAGAGAGCACTCATATACATAAAATAAATCTTTAAAAAAAATGAAATTGTATTAAAAACTAAGATACTGATATTCAAAAGTAAAGATTCTCTGTTTGAATTTACTATTCTTTTCCCCTGGAACTCATGATCCCCTGCTTCAGTTTTCTGAGTGCTGGGATTATAGGTATACACTACCTGCACTTTGTGTTATCTAGGATCTATTTGTTTTGTCTGTGCTGAGGATTGAACACATGCTAGGTAAGCAATTTTATCCAATCCTCTGTAATACCCAGCAAAAAAATAACTCAAATAGCCTGGTTAAAACCAGAAACCAGGGACTAGGCAGTTCTCAGCACACAGGTGGGGCAGCTCAGGTCTGTTAATCCCAGTTCCAGGGGATCTAACTACCTCTTCTGGCCTCCTCAGGCACCTGCACTCATGTGCATAAGCCCACAGTAGACATGCACAACTAAAAACACCTTCTTTTAAGAAAGAACTCAAACAAAACAGGTGAAANTAATTTAAATAATGTATTTTATTTAACTCAGTATGTCCAAAATAGTATTTCAACATGTAATCAATATAAAGTTATCAATTATATATTTTACATTCTTTTTTCATACTAACTTCAAATTCTGGTGTGTATAAAGCATATCTCAGTTGAAACTAGCCACATTTCAAGTGCTCAAAAGGCATAGTCCGGTGGTTCCAGATTGGACAGCANAGGTCTAAATTCAAGAAAGCAGTGAGCTGCTGGGGGCATAGCTAACATTTACAAGGCCTAGAACTCACAAGGTCCTAGGTTTGATGGCCAGCACTAAAGAAAAAAATGCAAGCAAGCAATGGAGTAAATATTAAGATCCAGATTAAATTTAAAAATAGCGCCGAGGCTGAAAAATTTCAATCCAATTAATACAATTTCTTTGAGGAATTAATAGGTCACAGATTTTGTAACAATGTTTGAAGAAATAGCAGTGTGGTAAGCTGCACAGTGGCCCCCAAGGCTCTCAGGTCCTAGCTCCTGAAGCCATACACTTAACTTTTATAAGGAGTTGAGGTTAGGGTGTGGATCAGTGGTAGAGTCCTTGCCTAGCACTGGAGAGGCACTGGGTTCCGTCCCTGGCACTGCCACAAAAAGGAAGTGGGGCTATGTANCTGTTCCTATACCTAATTACGAATGCCCAAGTTAAGACAGAGACAGAAAAAGTTGGGTGCAGTGGCAGGATTGCCAGTTCAAGGCTGGACTGGGCTAGAGTGAGACCCTTCTACACACACACACACACACACACACTGGACTGGGCTAGAGTGAGACCCTTCTACACACACACACACACACTGGGGGAGGGGGCATAGAGGCACTGAGAAGGATATAGCATACAAAAGAGGCCATGTGACTATGGATCTAGAGTACTTGCATCTAGACTGGTTAGAGCCATCCCAAGCTATAAATGGCAAAAATAGGCTTCCCACCAGAGCCTCAGAGGGAGCATGAACCAGCTTGTTTTTGTTTTGAAACAGGGTCTTGCTATGTAATCTTGGCTGCCCTTAAGCTCCCTGTGTAGACCAGACTGGCCTCAACCTTCCAATATNCTTCCTATGGCTTCTGCTGGGATTACAGACAAGCACCATGCTTGACCACTTTGCTTTTTGAGACAAGGTCTTGCTTTTTTAGTCCAGGCTGGCATTGAACTTTTGATCCTTCTGCCTCAGCCTCTGCTGGAATTATAGGCACATACCACCACACCCAGCTAATTCTGCTGCTTCAAGCTCTCAAGTTTGAAGTAATGTTTTGGAAGCCACAGAAAACTAAGACAAACTGGTAAAATGCATCTCCTTCACATGGTATTTGAATTACAACCACAGGTAGATGAACCCCACCCTTCAACAAAATACCAAAGTGTTCTGTGGGCAACAACTAGCTATAGAGATTTACAAGCACATTGTACATGTTATTTACATTTAATGGGCTCTACCGCCATCCTATCTATACATCATAGAATACCTTATGTGCACGTAAGCATGTCATATACAGGTCTCTCTCCCGCACTAAGCCTGGGTTATAGGATACTTTATTTTTCTGAACTCTCTAGACCTGTTTCTTCCTCCATACAACAGGGCTAGAGGAATGGGATGAGCTCCTAGGTGAGCAGGGCTGGTACTGTGTCTACCAGGGGCTGATGGAACAAAGCTCTTGGCCCAGTGCCATGGCTGAAACAGACAAAATTCAGGGAATCAAGTGTGGGATTCTGACTTCAGGCAGATGGGGAACTATCCCAGCAGAGACTTAAACCTAGGCGATCACTGGGTCAAGAGTCTCTTCCATGCCTTGTTCTTCAGTCCCCATCACTTTGCTTCTAGGGCAAGGTACCCAAGCGTGGTGTGGGACCACCACTTCTGCAACATCATGGTTGGGATGACATTTGGTGCTTTCCTCTNAGTTCCATTGTCATCCCAGTCCACTGCACAGATCATACAGAGGCCCTAGCCCTTCTTGACCTAGCACTGTTTTTCAAATTGTACTGGCCAGTCATTCTATGGGCAATGAAATGGCTTGACCAAGATTCCAGTGACAATCTGACCAAACTGGCTCAGATCACTGGAGCAGAGCTGGGTGGACAGAAATGGTTGGCAACACCCTGGGACTCACATCATTAGGGATCCCAATAGTCCACTGAGGCCCAGCCTCATCCTATCCTATCTGCTTTGTCTACCAAGGTTCCAGCCAGGGAGCTCAAGAACCTNGCTACTGAGTACAAGAATTGCCATGTTCTTGGGCTGGAGAGGTGGCTCTTCCAGAGGTTCTGAGTTCAATTCCCAGCAACCATATGGTGGCTNACAACCATCTGTAATGAGATCTGGCGCCCTCTTCTGTATACATAATAAAATAAATCTTTAAAAAAAAAAAGAAAAGGCCATGTTCTCTACCAGAGCTCCCTTCTCCCCGCCCCAGCTCCATTTGTGGTGTTTGCACTGGCCTGCAGCTTCTCTACTGGGCCAGGGAGAGGGTGTACTTTCTAGAATTCAACAAGGTGTGTCCCTGATCACTATGGTTATCCTCCTTGAAGGGGAGAGGGCAGTGGGCAAGGGCAAGTCCACCTTTAGCCATCAATCAAGAGGGCCAGTGTCAGTGGCCACTGTCTTCAGAGCACTGGTAGGCAATAAATTCGGTTTCTCCAAATCCAGTTGGAAGGTTAAGAAAATAAATTTGGGACAAACCAAGGTCAGGCTTTCTCTTATCACAGCATCAGACAATTGTTTCAAAATATATTAGATTTGTTTTTTATTGTAGAGCACACACATATTAGGGCAAAGTGCTGCACACACAACTACAAATCATTTTTTGGGGAAAAGAGCAGTAAAAAAACAAACAAAACAAAAACACCCCAAAACCACAGAAGACCTGCAACTGCTTTAGTTACGCAGTCTCAACTTGAGGGCTGGCTCCATATTGGCAAAGGATTTTTGACCTCAAAGAGGGATTTCCTGATGGCTGGCTGCTCTCGACATCTCTAAAGCCACTGAGGCCCAAGGTAAGGCCTCTGTGCACCTCTGGAGTGGTGGTGGCATGGCTGCTCAGAAGGCCTCTGTTTTTGTCAGGCCCAGTCCTTGTCTGGCTGCCAAAGACATTCCTAATGAACCTGGATCAGCAAAGCCCCACAGCCTTCCAGAAACTGTCCAAGATTTTAACTTTCTATTATTTTCTATTATTTTTAGAAGTTCCTTCCCCAGCACCCATGCCCCTGAGGCAGAGAAAAGTACCAACTCAATATGCAGGTCTGACTTCTGGCCTTGGATATAAACTATAGGTGGACAAGAGAGAACGGACACACCTTTTTAGATAGATGATATGGGGGGTGGGGGAGAACCAAGATGGCCAACTGAGGAGAAAAGGAGAAAGCCAAGAGACTAATGGGAGGGGAAACACCTCAGAACAAAAGAAACAAAGCCCTACCACACACCCCAAGTTCCCATAACCCAAATGCTAGACTGGAAGCCAATCAGTTCCTCTAGCTAGACACAATTCCTACAAATAACCCACTGCAGCAAGTCTAACTGTTCCATACAACCACACACATATGCCTAAAAGGAGCAACCCAGCAAACGGGCATGCTCTTGGCAAGAGGTTAGGACCACTGTGCTAGTCTCTTGACTACCCACGATTGGTGAGCAGAGCAAGCTAGAGGGCATGCAGGAAGCCTGGGGACTCAGAAATGGGACGGCAGGGGCTGGCACTGTTTAAGCCCCACACCCAGCCAACCTGAACAGTGGGGAACAGGTTATTTGCATGAGCTTCCAGAGCCTGGACAGCAGGTGAGATGTAGGGGCAGCAGGCCCANTGTAGGACCTGTATGGCTCCAAGAGACCTCATCCAAGCATGAGTATCAGTGGAAGAAAAGGGCTGGCAAAAGAATCGCCTTTGTTTAAAACACTGCAAAGATTTACATTTAAAGCCCAAACAAAAATTCCTTAACCAAAACATTTTGTGTGTTTAAATAAACCTAGCNTGACACATTTCCACTTGAAGACAGCTGTCCCCACTGTCTCGACTGGCTACTCTGGTATGAGTGTTCCCCTACAGAAGCTAACAGCCTTTTCCATCAAGGAGGAAAGCCAAGAACTAAGAACCCAGGTCTTTCGCCAATTCTGTTCTTTAGCCTTAATAGGCAACAAAGCAAGGAAAACATATATAGGACCAAAATAACAAACAACAAAGAAAAAACCACTCAAACGAAACAGAATATGGGGCAGCTACATCAGGATTAGCCAGAGTTCCAGGTGGGCACAGGGCCTCAGTGTCTCCGCATCTTCACCTTGCGGGTGGGGCTGCCTGCTGCCTCTGGGCAATCTTCCGATGACTCATAGGACTTGCGCCAATAGTTCTCAGAGCTAAAGCTACCCCTCCGCCGGTGTGTGGGCAGAAGCACAGACCGCCGGTTTTCTTCTTTATCCATCTCCAGGATCCGGGGTCTGCAAACAATGGGGACAAGCTGTTACCTGAGAAGTCAGGAGTGGTCTAGTCTTGCCACCACTGTAGGGGACTCAGAAGTCCCCCATCCTCAGATTGGGTTATTACTCTTCTCAGTAGCTCTCAATCCAGATGCACTAACAGTGGTGGGNCCTGCCTACTAAGCGACAGTGGCCAGTCCTTGTCTTGGATGAGTCTTAGTCACTTTGTAGAGAATGCTTATTTCTGACTTTGGTGCTTAGTAGCTTGTCAGGNCTGCTGGGCTGGGCTTTTATTATGTCAGGTTCAAACCCCTATGGGGTCCTGCCATGCACCTCTACTTCCCTACTCTCCTGTTCATAATCATTCCTTCAAACCTTGCAAAGCCCCCGTCTCTGAAAGCACTATGCTCTTTTCTGCCTCACAGCTTTAGCGCTTACAGAACTCCTTTCTTTCCTAGAATGCCCTTCCACTTTCCACACAGTTTTCTCATCCTTCTGGTGTCATTTATTTTTTAATTTAAATTTTTTGGAGACAGGGTTTCTCTGTATATCCCTGGCTGTCCTGGAACTCACTCTGTAGACCAGGCTGGCCTCAAACTCACAGAGATCCTGCCTCTGCCTCCCGACTACTGGGATTAAAGGTGTGCGCCACTACGGCCTGGAAACTTCTGGTGTCATTTTAATTATTACCCTTCTAGAAACCCTCTCCAAGAGATTTCTGGTTCACTTCTAAGTGCCAAGATGCTCTCTTAACACCTAAGTATAAACCTATAAATTTGTGTGCCCAGATGGGACTGAACAAGGCAAGTCATGGGACATTTCTCAGAATTTCNGCTGAATTCCTTCTTCTAAGGGGTATTACGCACTAACCAGGCTTTTTTTTGGGTATGTGTGTTCTACCAATGCCACTTTCCCAAAGGACAAAGCTTTGAAGGAACGGACAACCCCAGGCTCCTAACCAGCCTTCAGGCAGTCCATCAGCTGCATTGCTGGCCTCTGTTGAGGGTTCTAAGTACCTGTGGGCAGCATCAGGGTCTGCCTTGCGGTGGGACCTTTTGGGTTTCAGCGCAGGGTCTCTGCTGTTTCCTGACAGNCGATCTGAAGCATAGTTGGGTGGCAATGTGGAGCTGCTCAGGGATTTTGTTTCCAAACGCGGTGCATCTAATCTTGTCCTGCAAAGGAAACACACACAGGGTCTCAAAAGGGCCTCTGGTAATAAGCTCCATCAGAACAGATCCATCTCCAGTGAAGACTGGATTGGCTTGCAAACCAACAGTCTGTGTACTGTGCCTTGGTCTCTTAGTGATTCAACTAGAGATTGGTCTAGTGACTTCAGNGAATGTCTTTTTCACTTTCAGGCCTNGAAGTGGAGAATAGGAGTAACTTCTGTCTGGATACCTCCAACATGTGCTATGCATGCAGACAGATCCCAGCATACTCTCAGNCACAGAAAGCAGCATTTCTTAACCNAGTCAGACTTGCAGTTTCTCTAGGAGCATCTACCCAACCTGCCAGTGGATTGTGGATACATCCCAATAGATGTCTTCATCCCTGCCAGCAATACAAACACAGGGAGGGTTTTGCCCCAGACCTACAGAAGAGCTGGAGAAAAGCAGAACCATTTTACTGTCTCATAGACACAGGGTCATGAAGGCTAAGTGGCAGAGCCAGGGAATAGAGAAAAGCCTAACCTATTCTACACCTCTGTCATATCTACTTAGCAATGGCCCTTTGGGGAATGCTAAGCAAGCAGAGACCAAAAGGGCTCCTTTTTATTTAATAACAATACATAATAATATATATAAAACATAAATATTATAATATTATATGTAAGATCATATATTTTATTATATATAATATATAAGAATATTTATTTTTAAATTATGTATAGGTACATGTGTTGTGAGAGTATGTGCAGGTGTCCATGGAGGCCAGAGAAGTTGGAGCCTATCAAGGTGTCTAAGGGAGAGTGTTCACTGTGGTAGAGTAGAGCTGCTCCAGGGTAGCCCAATACTGGGAGAGGGAACTAGCCCACATTNACTACNTTCCAGAGGTGGCAAGTGTCTCTGTGGGGGCAATAGCTTAGGCATGGTCACAGCTAGGGAAACCAAGATCTAGCCACTCATACTCTCCTGAGGAATGAACCCACCCAGTTCATCCTTATGTTAACTAGGGTGGGGTCCCCTGCAGACCTCTGGCTCCAATGGTAAAATAAGCCACTTAACTCAGGCTCCTACAACCTGTCATATGTGAACCCCAGATCCCACTGTTTCTCAGTGGCTTCCTATAGACATCCAGGTTTGTATCAATCTCCACCTCATTTCTAGTTTATTCTAGCATAATGGATGCCTCAGAGGTTGCATTCCCTCTCTTTTTGTGGTGCCATAAATGGAACTGGGGCCTCAGACATGCTAAGCAAGCCTCTAGCATGGAGCTACATCCCTAGCCCAAAGAGCACTTTTCTGGTCAAACTACCTCAGACCCTGAGACCCTTTTGTTCTTGGATGAGGCCTGACCATTTTGAGCACCTCATGCACGTCTCTATACAGACTTTCTNGACTTGCTCCTCCCTNGTGAGCAAACATTCAGTGGCTAACTTCCCCAAAGAACATACAGANAAAGANATCACTCAGGAGTGACCTGAGAGGTCAGACTGCTGTCAGATATGGCTACTGGACAATGACACAGACACAGACACGGTAAGTTGGTACTTCCAGATTACAGACAGTGGAAAACAGAAGGGACACCATTAGCAACAGTCCTGAAGAAGCTTGCTGCATAAGGGCTGAGGGATCCACGGGTTCACAATGAGGCTTGGAGATACATCGGTGGCTTTACAAACAACTGTCACCTTCACGGAATGTTATTTATTTTTTTTAAAGATTTATTTATTATGTATACAGAAGAGGGCACCAGATCTCATTACAGATGGTTGTGAGCCACCATGTGGTTGCTGGGAATTGAACTCAGGACCTCTGGAAGAACAGTCAGTGCTCTTAACCTCTAAGCCACGTCTCCAGCCCACGGAATGTTATTAAAAGGGTTCAAATGCAGATTTGCTGCATTTGTGGTAACTGTAGGGGTTGAATATTTCCTGACTTCCCAGAATAAGTAACATCACTGAAGACAGCACCTGGAATTATCTTGTGACTTCACTCTCATAAAAATAAAATTTCCTCACTCTAGCATCCTTAGCTGTATGTTTGTCCTTGGAAGAATATTAGTATGATTTAATAAAGTNAGGAAAAACTTCCTGGCCTTCCAGCCACTGAATATTCCATTTCTGTCTAGCCAGTAGTTTCAAGCTCAGACGTCAGATGTACCAAGCCTTCCCTGATTCTCCCACTAAGGTNGATGTGATTAATTTTGATTTTCTTTCTGGTGGGCCCTCAGGGAACATATTTGGTGCTTTTCTATCAGTGTGCCCTCTGCTTTGTGCTGTAATGGCATGCAAAAATAGAACTATGAGTGTCTTATGGTGCCTATCTTGGATGCCTAAATACAATAAAAATGTAACAAGCCAGAAATTCCTGCTCAAAAATCGCCTAAGCAACTCACTTTCTGCCTAAGCTCCCTTCTAGAGTCACACCTCCTGCTCTTAGTGTTAGTATGTGGCAGCTAGCCAGGTCTTCCAGGGGGAGGAACACTAGGGTGCATACCAGGAAATCATGCAGACACTAGAACCCCCATTCACTACCACTATGTCTATGAACTAACTACCTCACTCTTAAAGTTGGTTAGCCTACTGGTCATCTAACCAGTACTTTAACCCTTCAACTACCCTCCAAAAAGAGGCTGGGTCCATTTTTTTCCCCAAAGAGTACCAATGACTATAATATACAGGGACATTGCTGGATACAAGCACTTTTAAGGACAGACTATTACTTCATCACNCTGTCAGGTAGTTTGTTCCCTATACCCCCATTTTTACAATTTTCTTCCCTCCCCTCTTTTTGCTTTTTGGAGACAGGGTTTCTCTTTAGTTTTGGAGCCTGTCCTGGAACTCAGAGATCCATCTGCCTCTGCCTCACAAGTGCTGGGATTAAAGGCATATACACCACTGCCTGGCCTAAAATAAAATTCTTAACTGGTGGTGGCACANACCTTTAATCCCAACATTTGGGAGGCAGAGGCAGGTGGATCTCTGAGTTCAAGACCACCCTGGTCTACAGAGTGAGTTCCAGGACAGCCAGGGCTACACAGAGAAACCTTGTCTCAATCCCCAAAAACATAAATACGTAGAAAAAAAATAAAGAGAATTGTAGGCTGGAAGGCAGAGGCAGGCAGATCTCTGATATCGAGGCCAGCCTGGTCTACAAAGCAAATTCTAGGACAGGTCTACATAGAGAGATCTATCTCAAAAAAGCAAAACAGAAGCCTGGCGGTGGTGATACATGCCTTTCATCTCAGCACTCGTGAGGCANAGGCAGATGGATCTCTGTGTTCCAGGCCAGCCTGGTAGAGAGAGTGAATTCCAGGACAGCCAGAGCTACACAGAGAAACCTTGTTTTGAAAAACAAAAATATTTATTTTTATTACCTGTATGAATATTTTGCCTGCATATAAGGATGTGCCTAAAGAATCCAGTAGANGGTGTCAGATCCCCTAGAACTGGAATTACAGATGGTTGTGAGCCACTATCTGAGTGCTAAGAACAGTTCCTCTGGAAGAATAGCCAGTGCTCTTAATTGCTGAGCAATCTCTCACAACCCCCCTGCAAAGGCTTATTTTTAATTTTCTTATTTTTATCTAGATGTTGTGGCATGCACATCTAATCCTAGAAATTCAGAGGCAGAGGTGGGAGGGTCTCTACAACTTGGAGGCCAGCCTAACCAGCTAGGGCTGGCTACACAGTAAGACTCTGTCTCAAAACAAGTGTGTGTGTGTGTGTGTGTGTGTGTGTGTGTGTGTGTGTACATACGTACGTACACGTACATGTGTGTGCCTGCATGTAGAAGACCATGGAGGCCGTAAGAACATGTTGGAACCACTGAAGCTGAGATATAGGCAGTTATGAGCTGCTCAGTAGGGATCTAAGAACTGAATTCAGTTCTTCTGGAAGAACAGCAAGTGCTCTTAATCACTGAGCTTGTTTTGTGACTCAAGCATACACCCCAGTGACACATGGGCAGGGAGGTAGGTTAAGGCAGGACCTAGAATGCTCCACTGTGCAAACCACCAACAAGCCAGGAGGCCTGGGTTCAAGATCTCACTTGANCATGTACTGTGACTACAAACATAAATTGGTCTGTAGTTTGAGGATTTTACTCCCAAGCAAACTCAAAAGGTCACTTCAAAGGAGCCATATTTTGTTGAGCCAGCAAGCACATGGCAGCTATCCATCTACTTCTCTCCATGAGATCCTTGAAAAAGATCTTGCCAGCTCTTACTGATTTGAGCCGNTGTCAGAGCTACCAGGAGTTTATACAATCTATTTGAACTTTAGGCAAGACTGACTCTAACCCATGACTAAAAGGAACAGGGCAGATTCAACATCCAGACTCTACTCACTAGAACCAAAAGACATTACAAGTTCACCTCTGATCTTTGGTTAGTATCTGGATGTCCAAGTCAGGGTGATGCTCAGTTCATCCTTTTACAGACAAGTCTCAACAGATTTTCTGAAACTACTTGTTGGCAGTCCAAACTATTCTTCCCTTATCAACTGATGTCTCATTTGGTCTGGGTAGCAAGCTAGGCACTGGACACCCCTCTACTACCTCTGAATAGGAGTTTGGAAATTCACAATGGCCATGTATATAGGTTGTGACAGCTTAAAGAGGGATAGCATGATGAAGGGAGATGAGCCTTTGGGCATGGAGGCTTATAGAGGATTATCTTGATTGAATTGGGAAGACCCACCCATTGTGGGTGGCACCATTCCCTTGGCTGAGATACTGGACTGTATAAAAGACAAGAATGAGCTGAACACATTCATTCATTGCTCTCTGCTTGCTTACTCTATATGAAATGTGACCAGATACCTAAATCTACTANGAGACTTCCCCATCATGAAGGTCCATATCCTAGAACTATGAGTCGAAATAAAGTCTTTCTCTTTTTAAGTTACTTTTGTCAGGGAATTTTATTACAGAAACAGGAAAACTAATTTAAGATACTAGGTAAATCTAAAACTATGGATGATGCATGGATCTCAAAGCNCCAGGCATGCTAACANAGCGCTTTATAACAGGGCTACATTTCCAGCCACAACAGATTTCCTTTCTTTTGTTGTTTGTTTTTTAGAGAAAGGGTCTTGNTGTAATGCCAGGCTGTTTTCCAATTCCTAAGCTCAAGTAACTTGCCTCAGATTTCCAAGAAGCTGAGACTGCAGGCATATGCCATCATGTCTAGTATATCTGGTATATAGACAGTACTGGTATATCTGTCTCTCTCTCTGTACTGGGGATTTAAACCAGGGCCTGGATTGCCAGGTAAACATTCTACCACTAAGTGCAGCATTCTTACTTTTTAGTGTGAGACAAGGTCTCACAAACTTGCCTCAGCTGTCCCTGAATGCTCTCTGTAGTCTATGCAGATCCTACACTTATAATCTTCCTGCTTCAGCATTGGTCTCTTAACTATAACAAATATATCTCACTAAATTTAAGATGCCAACAATAAAGGAAAATACAAGTTACATGAGAACTCTAATGGTCTCACAATGTTCTACAAATCAAAAACTATCAAAAAACCAGAGTGTATAAAGCTAATTGTTTTTCTGTGTTCCCGAGACAGGGTTCTTTTCTGCAGTCCTGGCTGTCCTGGAACTCACTCTGTAGATCAGGCTAGCCTCGAATTTACAGAGATCCTGCCTCTGCCTCCCGGGTGCTGGGATTAAAGGCGTGCACCACCACCACCCGACTGCTAATTGTTTTTCTAGTTCTACATGTGGCACTGATTTTTAAATTTTGGTGGTGGATAAGCACATAAAAATATAATTCACTAGTTGAAAGTACAATCCAGTGTGAAGCCCCATAGCTCCTGTTCCGAATGCCTATTCTAACTATATGGAAGTTCATTGTCTTGTATAAGCTTTGGACCTGGCTGAAGGCCAGAGGAGACTGTTGGATTCCCTGGGACTGGAATTACAGATGGTTGTGAGCAGCCATCTAGGTGCTGGGAATCCAAACCTGGTCTTCTGGAAGAGTAGCCAGTGTGTCTAACCAATGAGCCAACTCTCTAGTCTTTTTGAGACAGGGTCTCTACACGTAGTCCTGGCTGTCCTGGAGCTATGTAAACCAGGCTAGCTTTGAACTCACCTGCCTCTGCACCACCACACTTGACTTACCTGTAACATTTTTTTTTTTAAATAACAAAATTTAAAAAACTTAAGATTTAAAAAGACTTCACTTAAATTTTGAAGGGGGAAAAAAGAACAAACAATATCTACCTCACCAAGCGTAACCCAAGTCTGCACACTAGATGTGCTTTGCTCCTTTTACACTTCAGAAAGAGAGGCTGGTGGGTCTTAAGAGTTTGAGACCAGCCTAGTCTACACAATGAATTCCAGGCCACTAGGGCAACACTGTAAGAATCATTTAAAACAAAACAAAACAGAAAAACCAAACCAAACAAACAAACAAACAAAAAACCTTACCAAAACCAAAAGAAAGTGCAAGCCTCANGTAGANCAGGCTGGCCTTGAACTCCTCTCCTACTTCCACTTCCTAAGTGTCAACATTTCAGGAGTGCCTCACCATGCTTGACTAACTTTCCTTTTCTCTTTTTTCTTCTTTCCCTTTCTCCCTCCTTTCACTTTTATTCTATGACAGGCCTGCCTCAAAGTCCCAATCCTCTCACCTTAGTCTCCCAGATGCTGGACTACAGGTATTTAGTGAGCCACCATGCTCAGCTAGGAGAGGGCAGGTTATTAATATTAGTCAGTATGTCCCCAAGGCCCCCTCACTAGAGGGGGACAAGCCACAGCTATGAGCCAACTAAATACTACAGCCTGCCCTGAAACTCTTGTCACCTCTCCTCATTCTTAGCTCCTTCTAGAAGTGAAAGCCTAGGCATTTTTAAAGTAGGCTGCTAAGGCACAGTCTAAAAATAATCACCGAAAGCACATGTGACAAGTCAGAAGAGGCGCGCCCATGAAGTGGGAGGGTTTAGGAAAGTACTCCCCAAATCTTGTTTCAAGTGCCCAAAGGACTAGGGATAACTCAGGATTAAGAGCATGCA
>LZPO01117008.1:266174-291196 GCA_001675575.1 Neotoma lepida | reverse complement strand
ATCCAAACAAGTGGTGCAGCCCAGGACTTATCCCAACTATTTTAAACCACAAAGCTAAATTTTGCTTTCATTCAGCCAAACAAACTTAACAGGGATGCTTGACTGCGTGATCCCCCAATACTATTAACCAGAAGAGCCAAAGACTAAGCTCACCAGTACACAAGGAATGGCTAGGTGAAGCAGTCATTCTAGACTGGTAGCTAAGACCCAGGTCTCTGGAGAGGACTACNAAACAGTGATTAAAGCAAACAGTCCACAAGCAGTTTAAGTTTAAGCCTTAAGGTGATTATTCTAACTAAAACAACTGGAGTCTGTTTTTTTAAATCTTTTTTTATATTTTAAAAATTACAAGTAATGCATATATTGCTTTTTTATTTATGCATGTGTGTGGGTGCACATGCACACAAGAGGTCAGAGGTCAACTTGGTGTCATTCCTCAAGCACCATTCACTTTGCTTTTTTTGAGACAGGGTCTCTCACGGGCTAAGAAGGCTAGGTTGGGTGGCTAGTGAGTCCTGTCTCCACTTCTCTGGCCCTGGAATTACAAGTACGGGTCATCACATCTGGCTTTAAAGAAGGAAAAGAAGGGGTGGGGAATTTCTAGGGAATCAAACTTAGGTCCTTATGCTTCTAAGTATTAAAGTTCAGCTCACCAACTGAACTATCTCCAGCTCTGGGGTCTGTTTTAATCTGCCCTATTCACTTTACAGAGGGAAGGTTACCAATAGTCAAAACCTGCCAGCTGGGTTTGGAAAGGAATGTAAAACACTTCTAGAGAGGTCTGTGAAGTCTTGCTCTAATAAAAATGCAGGTCTAGACACCGGAGTCAAATCTTTGCCACTAATCAAAACATGTGCTGAACACCAATAAACATAAAACGATTTTGCCATGGTGCCTTTGCCAAATACAGACACTACTGTCACTAATAAGTGAAGGCAGCAAATGCTAGAATCCATCTACATCTACATTCATCTACCTATTTTCATCTATCTAACCTGCAGCTTTAACACTCTCACCTCTGGAAAGTGAACCCATCAGGAAACAAGGAAAGAGCAAACTTCTTACAGACTTCTACACAGGATTTGATGAGGGGCATTACTAACAGGCAGGTACTCACTTAACTACATACCAGGCAAGCAGAGTACCAGTGAGCAGGTTCTTGAAGATTTAAATTAGCAGGTGTGTCCAGAACAATAGTTCCCCACTGGGATGAAGCTGCCCTCACCTACCAGTGCACCTGTCAATGTCCGGAGCCGTTTTTTTGTTTTGTTTTGTTTTTTTCAAGACAGAGTTTCTTTGCGTAGCTTTGGAGCCTGTCCTGGAACTTGCTCTGTAGACCAGGCTGGCCTTGAACTCACAGAGATCCACCTGCCTCTGTCTCCTGAGTGCTGGGATTAAAGGCATGTGCTACCACCGCTGGCTCAGATTTTTTGTCATAAAAAGTGTTATTAGTGTCTATCAGATAAAGGCCAGAGACGCTTTTTTCCCCCCACTGCATGGACAGCTCACCCAGAAAAGAATTTACAATCTCCAAATATCAACATTAGTTGAGAAACTACTGTTATCACCAGGCTAACCCTTACCAGTCTCTGATATGGAATGCCTCACAGCAACCATGTTTACCAATGTCTACATTCTACTGCTGGGTTTGAAGCTCTGCTACCACTCTGGCTAATTTCTAGTCATTCTTTAGTTTCGGCTTCCTTTCTCCTAAGAACTTCCACTATCTCAGTAAGATGCCCCCTCAACATGCTTCTTTAATTATCTCTCTAGATTCTGAAAGCCTCTACTGATAATGAACTATGTGAAGACTGGACCTATGTTTTAAGATCCACCAATTCCCTAGCACTTTTTCCACCTAGAGCAGGGGCTCACTAAGTAGTTGTATAGACATTTGAGTGCCTATCCCATCATGCTCTCTTAGACATCAAATCATCACAGGTAAATAAAAGACTTCAAAAGTTGGCACCAGCTATCTCTGTTACACAGCCTAGCAAGCCAGCTCCAAGAAGACACCTACAAGATCCCAAAGAAAGCTAGCCATGATGGCTCACTTCTGCAATCCAAGCACTCTGGAAGCAGAGGCAGTAACAGTGCTGAGCTAGGGACAGCCTAGGCTACAGGGTGAGACTCCACCTCAAACCTCAAAGCAAGCTGCATTCAAAGCCTGGGGCAGCACTTTTCAGGACAGGGCTGTGCCTCCCACACTATTCTGGAGCCAAGTCTGAATCAGTTGGAAGGGACTGGGAAAGCTTTAGGACTTTACTACTGCAAAGAAAAGACAACTTTCTTGCTGATGCAATCTTGTTAATCACTAACAGACCTGCACATTAAGAATTTGTAAGTTCTGCTTTTAAATCCAGGAGTGTGCTGTAGGGGAAGTCTCAAAGTGCCCCAGAATTCCCGGTTAAGCAGCCAGCCTGCCAAACCTCAAGACAACCTTAAAGATGTATGATCATGAGGAAAACTATCCCACGAAATGATCAAATGGCCTTTGTGTGAGATCCTTTCAGCACCAAGAAACTTAACAAGGCAGACCACAAAATCTTCCTTACACAGCAAGCTCCCTGGAAGACCACAAAATCTTCCTTACATAGCAAGCTCCCTGGAAATCCCTTCTTTTGGAAGGTGGGTGGATCTCTTTGAGACAACATCAAACTTACAGCAATCCTCTTCCCTCAGCCTCATGAGCGCTGAGTATACAGGCATGCACTACCAGGCACAGCTGGAAATCCCTTTTAAAAAAATGTTGTCAAGATATCCATCTGGAAGCACCATATACATCTGAAACACTTGAAACAGTTTTAGTCTAGGCCTCATTTTGGGGATTAATCAAGTACATTAACTAGGCTTACCTTTTTTAGGGCTGGAAGAAGACAGCCTCTGAATAAAATTTCACTTCATATATATCCCATCAGTGTTCCAGCAGATGATTTACCCTGCTGGCCAAGGCACTGAGCTAATTCTTAGCAGGATCTGGGGCCCCAACTGGCCAAGAGCCTAAGATGTGGTCACCAAATCACAAGGCCAAACACCAGGTCAACAGACCAGCTGTATTTTGTTTTACTGGATCCCAGTAACAGCTATGGCATTTCTACAAAGTGCCTAGGACCCAAACTAAGAGAATTTTAAGAGCATGTTGTACTTTATTTCTGGCTAAACGACTAAATTGTTCAACCCAAGGAAGTCATTCTTCCCGAGAATGGAGAAATAGGTACCAAAAACGAAAACAAACAAACAAAAAAAAACCTATCCAAAAAAACAATCCTCAAGGGCTCTGCCTGTATTTTCTTTTTCTTGTTAAGGAATCCACTATACTTTGTGAAATCACAAACAACGGAGCAGAGAAAACTTTTAGATAGTTAAGCACAGGTTTTCTTTCTTTTTAAGGTATGGAAATGAAGTCCAAAACCGAAAGTGATTTGCTTAAAACCACATGGAAAACATGAAGTCTTGAGTTCTTCTATCTCTAAGCCCCACGAAAACCGGCCAGTGTACATCTGTAATCCCAACACTTGGGAGGTGGAGGCAGGAGGATCAGACATTCAAGATCATCCTTCTAAGTGTTGAAAGTTGAAAGCTATCCTGACTGAGACCTCCGTCTTCAAAAACAAAAGCAAAACAAGCACTACACACTTGGAAAACCGAGTCCTATGCTAGACTTCAGAAAATGCTTAGCCTCTCAGAATGAGGCTTTCATAGATGAATCCTCAGATAAACTATTATGACCACTTTAAACCTGCCTGCAGGTACAGAATTCCATTACTGGTCTCATCCCGCTAAGACTTTCAGACACAAGATTCCTATAGTTTGCAGGAAAAAGGATGAGTCAGAACCATAAAAAGAACCGGCTCCCATCAGCTGCGGCTTCCGGGACCGGGCTGGATAGGTTTAGGCGGCAGGGTGCAGGGCCAGCCCCTCCTCCCAGGTGTGTTACCTGAGCACAGTCACGCTCCCCCTGCGCACCGGCAGAGAAAGCACAGGTTCCGACACCCGGATGGGCTTGAACTGGAACTTGCAGCCGAAGCAAAGTGCCGAGTCGCTAAAGAAAGACACAGACACGATCGGGCGCTCGAAGATGTGGATGGGGTCGACGTGAGATACGATGCAGCCGCCAGGCTGGTAGTCGTTGATGACTGCGCTGTTGACGAAGCCCTCGGGGATGACGCGGTGCTCCACCAGCTTCTGGATCACCAGCTGATGCACCCATTCGGGGATCTCATCGACGTCGCCCGGCGGGTAGAGGCGCTCCTGGCCTGGCCCGCGCTTTTGCAACTGGGCGCCGTACGTGTAGCCCTCGCCAAAGAAGTACTTGTTGCGCAGGGGGGCCCGGTCCACGGTGTGCTCGTTATAAAGCCCCTTCTCGGCGCGGGACACCACCTCGTCGATGCGGGCCTCGATCTTGGAGCACTCGTCCTGGCTGAAGAGTCGTATCTGCCGGATTCCGCTCTTCACCTTGCGCGCCTCCTCCTCCTTCTGCAATTGCTGCTCCTCGTAGTCGCTGCGTTCCGGGTCCGAGTCCTCCTGGTACTTCCGTTTGGTGGTCCCGGACAGCGGGTAAGGCTCGGCGGCGGCCGCGGCAGCCGCGGCGGCGGCCACAGCGGCGGCTGCAGCCGCGGCGGCCTCCCGGCTGCCAGCCTTGTAGTTGTCCCGGGACGTCATGGACTTGAGCTTCTCTCGCAAGTCCGTGTAGCCGCTGGCGGCCGCCATGGCCCCCGCAACTCAACTCTAAGATCCTCCGGGGCGGCCCGGCATGGCTCTTGAGGGACGCACCCGGGGGGCCCGAGAGGGAAGCGGGGGTCCTCAGTGCCGGGCCGCCATGCGTGGCCTAATGAACCAGCGGGGGGCGGAGAGGGGCCGGGAAGGGGTCGAGCCTTAGCAGCGGCCGGTCATGCAGCACCAGCGACAGCGAGGCTTCTTCCTCCTCCACCTTCTCCACGTCCCGAGGAGCAAGGGCGCCGGCAGCGCCTCATGCCGTGGAGGGGTCCGGCGGAGACTCGGCCAGACTCTGGCTCAGACCCTCAGACGCCCGGCCCGGCCCGCACTTTAAAGCTCTCCTCACGACGTCACCGCCTGCCCGCCCGACCTCCGACAGCGCCGCTCCTTAGCGGGCTTCTCGACGCGCAGGCGCAGGGCTATCGGCCACGAGACTCCGCGCACTCTGGGCATGCGCGGGCGTGCGGCCCCCGTCGGCCAGAGGGGCCGGCGCATGCGCGCCCGAGGCCCGCTCGCCGTCCGCCGCCCGCCCCTCCCCTCCCCCACCCCGCGAAGACTTGGGCGAGAACAGCTCTCCACACAAGCGATTTGCCTGCACGCCGCGCCGCCTCCGGGGGACCAAAGGACTCCACCCGCTGGGGTGTGCTCGCGGGGTCAACTCGGCGGCGCTGCCGCGTCACGGCATCGTGCGGATGCCCGCAGACGCCTCGGCTTCCAGCGCACAATCCTCGGGAATCACCACAACCCAATCCGCCCCGTGACCGCCCCCTTTGGCGCTTCCACTTTCTTAATTGGACTGCCGGCCACGCGTTGGGCAAACACAGACTGGAGTTTCCAGAGTCGGTTGGTAAATCACGCCTGTCAATCAGCTGGTCTCCTTGGCTACTGNGTCCATCACTTAATTAGCTTCGGGCAGGAGCTCGAGGACCCCTGAAGGGTGACTAGGTGGCTAAATAAGTGCCTGAATGGAGTTCTCGGAGGAGGAAATCCCTGNGGACTCCCGGGAAGCTTCGGGAACAGTAGGAAAGTTTTCAGATTGAGGGCTGGAGAGCATCAGACCCCAACTCCGGAGCAAGCCAGGACAGCAACAGAGGCTGGAGGCGCGCAGTCGGGGCATCCCACACCCTATTCCCCGCCGCCATCGCTTCCTGGAGAGGACGTTCCACGAGTCACGTCCCGGGACTGCCCGCCGTGCGCGGAGCCGCGGGCACGCGCACGGGCGTAGCTTGTCCCTGCTGGGGGGTGGATCTTTGGGGCCCTGTTATAGGGCAAGACGAAAGGGCTCACGTCTCACGGGCGTGGGTTTACCACGCATTAGTCCAAATTGGATGTTTACTTCAGACACAAAACATTTGAACAGCGGTGTATAAAGTGCGCCTGCAACCCCAGCACTATGGAGACAGAGGTTGGAGAATAGCCCACAAGTTGGAGGCCAGCCTAGGCTACATAGCGAGCCTCTGTCTCAAAAACAACCCCAACAACCCAAGCAACAAAAAAGCCTGAAGCAGAGGGCAGGGCCTGAACAAAGGTGTGGCCATGCTGGAGGCCCCTAAGCACTCTAGCAAATAGATNTCTGCTCCCGACCTCCCCAAGAGGCAATCAGCCGCTCTGCTTGGTTCCCAGTGCCTCTTTGGTACTCCCGTCAGATTTTCAAGCATCCCTGTCCCTCCTGACCTTTGCCCATGNTGTCGTGTCACCTGTAATGCCTATCCTTCCACTGTGCCATTCGTTCAGTTCACCTCTTGTCTTGCACCCATCTCAGATTCTGGCGTGTAAAACCAGTACTCACCTCAAAAGGTGGTTGTGAGGATGAAATGGAGCAGCAGAAGAAGGATTGCTGATATAGAGTCTGGATCTCAGATTCCTAATCTGTATACGGAGGGTGTCAGCAGTCTCTGTTGGAAAGTGGGGGCTGTGTGGTAACTTGGCAAAGACTGTGGGATGGGAAGCCAGGACACTAGGGATCTAGGCCATCCTCTCTCCCAAACAGCAGACAAATAAAGGGGAATGGGTCAGGCACNCTGGGCATTCCTGGTGCAGCCCCATGNACCCAGGTAATGAAATGAGGGTGGAAGGGCANCTGNAGGTAGTAAGGAGGTGGNCNAGAAGGAANGCCANCTGACCTGGACTCTGGTGGAATCCTGCCTGATCCCAGGTAACTGCAGTGTTTCCTCCTTGACTGTGCTCCTGAGTCAGGCCCAGATCCTGTGGGGGAAAAGCCGGCCTGCCTGGGTTGAACTTCACAAGGCCACATGCACACTCCAGCAGCACTTTGCCAATTATACCAACTGCATTGGGGAGTTTTAAGGATTGAGTGAGTTAGTATTTGCAGGGGGCTGGCACATAGTAAAAATAATTTTTTTGTTTTTTGAAACAAGGTCTTGCTATATAGCTGAGGGTGCCTTTGAACAGATCCTTGTGCCTTTGCCTCCTAAACTTCCTTTTTTGTATGTGTGTTCGTGGGTGTTCAGTGCATGAGTGTGTAGGTACACTGAGGGCATTCATATTAAAGGTCCACCTCAGGTGTTATTACTGGAGTGCTGCACACCATATTTTGAGGCAGGGTCTTCTGCTGGCTTGGAACTTGCTAAATAGATGAGGCTGGTCTAGGAATCCTGTCTCTGCCTCCCCATCTGCAGGATTACAATTGTCCACTTTTTTTTAAACCTCGATTCTGGGGATTGAAGTCAGGTTTACCAATTGAACCCTCCCCAAGCTCCTAAAATTACCTTTTAAAACAATGTAGGGCAGGAGAGGTGCTCAGTCAGTAAAGTGCTGCCATGTGAAACATGAAGACACGTTCAGCAGCCACGTAAAAAAGCTAGATAGTGCGTGTCTGTAACCCCAACACTGGAGCAGTGGGGCATGGCTGGGAGGTTGACAGAGATAGCTACATCCCGGGAGGTCATTGGCCAGATAGCCTAGTTGAATTGGGGAGCTCCAGGTTCAATGAGAGACCTTGTCTCATAACATTAGCATGGAGAGCAATCAAGGAAGACATCAACCTCAGGCCTCCACACACACATGCACCTGTTCTCACGTGCACACAGCAGTACATGTACACACACACACAGCAATAACAGATGTCCATCCCTAACATCCCTTTGTATCCCATGTGGGAATACTAAAGAACACTTAGAACACATTTGTCCCAAGCAAAACTCAGAGGGCAAGCAGCCAGCAGGCAAACAAGTGGCTTTGAACACAGGCTCTTCAGTGTGGGCCTTCAACCACNCAGAGACCATTCCCTGAAGAGTCCTAAGCAGGAGAAAGCTAGAGGTGTATGTCAGCCTGAAATTAGGGCAGGCCCAGTCCCTTGTTCCACAGGGGGAGGGGAGGCAGCAAAGAGGTCATTTTGGTTGTTTCAGTGTCCTGAATTATGGTGTGCACTGCTGCGCTTGCCTGAGCACCAAGCCTCCATGAGTTTATTACTTGAATCCTCCATGCTGCCCAGACATTCCCTCCTCTATTGTCCCACATTAGGCTGGAACTTCCTCTGTCCTGGGCCTTACCACATCAACCTGGGCTGGGTCTTAGAACCCTNACTAGGGTTTAGGGAATGAAGAAAAGACAGACACTAAAGCTCGGGTTAGTTGGGATTACGAAGGAATATTTTTGTAATGTTAGCAGGAGAAACAGTCTGATCATAAGCCTTTTATATTTTTAGGATGAGCTNACATAATTGGACCATATCCTTGCTATCATTGTCGGGCCAAACACCCAGGAGGTGGGTCCCAATCCCCAGGTATATGTATTCTCATTTTAAGGAGCTGTTACCACATTGCTGGTAATCCATGTGACATATTAAATCCTGTCTAAATTGAATGTCTGTAGCCCACTCTAAATAGTTGAATGAATCATCTGGGACTCCAGGTGGTTAGCGCAGTACCCCCTCAAAATGAAATAGAAACAGGTTTGGGAGAATGTGGCCAAGCCACTGGATGCAAAGGCAGTGGCCTGGGAATGTAAGTCCTGTAGGCTTTTCTCTGACAGGACTTATCTGCCTGGATATGATTACCAGACTATGGGAGCCCACAAAGGTTTCCTAGTGAGATCTGAGCTTGCTTTACCCAGCAGGGCTGCATAAGGGGATGGATTGACCACATGCATGGTTACCTGGTATTTGGAAGGNNCTNCACTTGGATGTGNGGTATGCTTTGATCTAGCAAGNGGGAGGTCTTTTGCCCTGCCNCTTGGCATTCCTTTATAAAGCCCTTTAGAAGAGCCAGAAGGGGCTGGTGGATTTTGATCCAGGTCCTCCCGAAGCTATCCTGTTTTCTGTCTTTCTTCTTATCCTCAGCTAGGCCTATCATTCTACCTAATATTCCTTATTCCTCTCTCTTCATANAAACCCTGTAAAAGGTGAGGGCGGGTCCTCCACAAATGGCGCCAGAACTAGGGTCTTGGGTGCAAAGGAAGTTAACTGAGAGTAGGAAAGAACCCCACAGAAGTAGTTGGACATGTCCAGTTTTGTAGTGAAGGATAANGGCGGTGGTATTTTATTCTTCAGGAGCTATAACTGTAGATACAAAGCAGTATAGANATAGGCTGCAGTGAGTACCTCTCTTTGTCTAGGTCTCTTTCTCTCTCCATTTCTATCTATTAAAATCAAGTAAAATTGTAGAGTTAAGTATAGGAATATAGTGTAGGAAAAAAACTTAGGGTAAGGTAGAATATAGGAATATAGTGTAGGAAAAAAATGTAGGGTAAGGTAGAATATAGGAATATAAGTGTAGGAGAAAAGAAAAGCAACAAGACAGGAGAGCTGTGTTCTTGGGACTCTGAACGAAGACTCCTGGGGGAGAATTGGGGTTGAAATGCAAAAATACTATGAAGAATATGGGCCAGAAAAGATTCCTGTGGAAGCTTTTGGCCTGTGGGTGTTTATTTGGGACAGTTTAGATCTAAGCCCTGAGAATCAGGGGGGAGTTTTCCCTGAGGCGAATGCGGGAGAGACAAACCCTCCACTCTGCCAGCAGTGCCTGAGAACACTTTTATAACATCGTACCATCGGAGTCAGTTTCCTCTTGGCAAAAGCTGAGTTTAGGGAACAGAAATCTTGGGGAAAATCTAGTAATTTCTAAAAAAACTGAAAGCTTTTCAAGTCTTTCCTTCTCAGATCTCTTTTCTTCCAGTAAGGACAAAATTAGATTCACCTGAAAGTAACATCTATCAGAAAGGGAAGGTGTAACTGCCCTAGGAAAAAACAAAAAACCTCTTGGAATTTGGCAAACCCTCTCTTCTAGTTCTATCTTCCCTTCAAGCCAGTATTTAAAAAAGCAGCTGGGGCAGAGCATTGGCAGAGGTGCAGAGGAGGCGAAGCTGTTGCGGGATGCTTAGTTGATCCCAGCTGCAGGAGAAGATCATAGCACTCTTAGTGTAGGTCCTAGCTACNGCAGCGGCATCAGGGACTCTGCATCTTGGGGGAAGGGACAAGTGGGGACGAGCAGGAGATCTATGGGGGGGGGCCTTTCTGAAAAAGCTCTTTTTTCAAGTACTCTCTTTACTTTTTCACTGACAAGGAAAGGTGGGGGAAGAAATGGGTTACCAAACGCCTGTCCGAGTGCATTTGGGTGACAGAAGCAACCTGCTTTGGGGACAGTGTCAGGTGAAGAGTCTGATTAGGGAAGTACACCTGTCCTAACGTGAGCTTAGGGAAGACAAAAACCTCCCGTGGCAAAAAAAAGCAAAAGCCTGATTTCAGTATGAATACAGACCATGAGACTGGAACCTGGAGTGCAANGCTGCCATTGGTTGCAGCTGAGTTTCCTCCTGGAACCAAAAGGCAGCATGGAAAATGTAGTTTGTTCATAACAGCGTGACGATATAGAAAAAGGCAGTTNGGGAAATGTAGTCCGTAACATCTCTGTTCTTGACTCCTTTGAACAGTGGCAGTTTCTGTGAACAAATAGCCTTGTCAGAAACATTGGGCTAATAAAAAAAATCCATCAAAGACAAGGCATCATTNAAAGAGCTCATGGTAACCTTAAAAAGCAGCTTTAAAAAATTAAGAAGGGGGACATTGTACCCTCAGAAGCTTGATGGATGTCTGAGAGTTTGGTGAGGNGTGTGGAAGAGAGGACTGTCAGCTCCAATGACNCTCCTCCAGAGGAACTGGAGTGAAAGCAGCTGAACCAGTGTTCCTGATATTGATGTTCCCTCCTGCAGTCTGGGGAAAGCAGGAGACTAAGGGGCCCCCCAGACTGCTAAGGAGTTTGGGACAAAAGTTTTGTCACTATTTAGTAAAAGCTGAAAGGAAATGGAGCTTGGACCCACACTGCTTTTGTTTGACTATTGACAAATTGATGCCTGTCTCCTTTAAAAAAGATGGTTCCTAATAGCTGCACAGCAAGTTTTTCTAAAAGTTTTACAGCAGCTCAATACNGCAATCCCACCCTCACCCTGAGGTGAGGCTTCTTGGTAGAGCAAACAGAAAGTTCTGCTGTAACTGAGTGAAGTTTCAGCAATATTTGTTTGAATTGTGGCACTCAGGGGAGCTGCAATGAGTTTGGGTGACAGGACAACCCCTGGCTGGCAGCTGCTGTGCGCATTTCTGCTGGTTCTTGAATGACTGGAAGGGTTGGCTGGAAAGGTGGCTTTAGGGAATGGCATTGTCCCAAGTGTTACAGCCCCCTAGCAACAGCACTCACCAAATCCCAGGGTCCAGGGAGTTGGATACAATGACTCTAAAGCCACTGATGATTTAGGCTTTTGTTTCCAACTGTCAGGGGAACTTTAAGGATGTTATCAAAACTGACAGAAATGAAGCAGTTTTGAGTTCACCTGCAATTTTAACTGTGGTGACTCTTGGTTCATGTACTCTGTCTTGTTGGAAGAAAATGTAAATAGTTCTGTTAAGAGATCTGTTTTAAATGTTTGCTAAAGTTTATAAGATAATCCTATAGAGAGTTTGCTTTTGAATGTAAGTTTGTAAGAAGTGTAAATATGTATAGTAAATAGTCATGCTAGTTGTAAATATGTATAGTGATGTTCATACTAGAATTATGTTGATATTAATGAACCATAGTTTGGTGAAGCTAAAGGAATCTTTAAGTTTGGTGCAGTTTATTTGATGTGGTTTGCATCAAGAGTTTATTGATTTAAAAAATGGCTTGGCACAGCTAAGGCTGTTATAGACATCTTAAGACCCATTCAAAAAAGAACATTTTGTGCCGGGTGGAAGTGGCACATGCCTTTAATCCCAGCACTTGGGAGGCAGAGGCAGGTGGATCTCTGTGAGTTCGAGACCAGCCTGGTCTACAGAGCGAGTTCCAGGACAGGCTCCAAACCTACACAGAGAAATCTTGTCTCCAAACAAACAAACAAACAAAAAGAACATTCCATTTGGTTATCCTCTACTACTTTACTGAGGGGTGTGGCAGCCTAGGGATCACTGGGTTCTTAGTAGGGACCTGAGTCAGAGTTAAGCTCTGAACTCCCTCCTGCCAGATGCAGGCGACATTCTTCTTATTAGCTGCCAACCTATGCTTGATGGAAAATATGTCTCCATGACGGGTAAGGTTNGTTTAACTGAAGAAGATGACCTAANGCAGACACAGTCTATCTNANGGGCCTGGGGGCTCTTTAAAATATTAAGAGGAGGGACCTGTGGGAGCCCACAGAGGTTTCCTAGTGAGATTTGAGCTTGCTTTACCCAGCAGGGCTGCATAAGGGGATGGATTGACCACATGCATGGTTACCAGGTGTGTGGAAGGGTCTGTACTTGGATGTGTGGTATGCTTTGATCTAGCAAGGGGGAGGTCTTTTGCCCTGCCCTTTGGCATTCCTTTATAAAGCCCTTTAGACAAGCCAGAAGGGGCTGGTGGGTTTTGATCCAGGTCCTCCTGAAGCTATCCTGTGTTTCTGTCTGTCTCATCTCTGCTATCTTTCTATCTACTAATTCCTTATGCCTCTCTCCTCCTCACAGGAACCCTGGAAAAGGTGGGGGTGGGCCCCCCACCAAACATCTCAGTAATACAGCTACTATGTTGTTCCAATCCCAGGCCACTTTATACCTGAAATCAGGNTCCTCATTGGCTCCAAAGTTGCTGTTCTGCACCTTTAGGAAAGNTACAAGCATACCCTTGCCCCCACATTAGCTCCATGGATGGGCCAAGCCATTTTTATGTCAAGACATCTTTCTGAGTACTTCAGGCTTTACTCCCCTGTCCTTTGGACTGTCATTTTGAACAGTGAGGTCATCTTTTGTAGAATTTAAAATTTTAATGTAAATAAGGCCTTGCTTAGAGAATTGGTGTGGGTAGAGAATCCCCCCATTTGTTTTTCTAGTTGTTTTTTGAGACATCTGTAGGCTTTTTCTACAATTGCTCTTTTATGTTGAGCACAAAAGTTTTTAAATGTAAATGAAGTATAAGCAGGAGCACTGTCTGTCTGGGTGGTCCATAATGTAGCTTTTATTTCACACATACAAAGNCACCTCTTTTAAAAAGTGCTTAGCTGCCAGGTGGTGGTGGTTCACACCTTTAATCCCAGCTCTTGGGAGGCAAAAGCAGGTGGATCTCTGTGAGTTTGAGGCCAGCCTGGTCTACAGAGCGAGTTCCAGGAAAAGTCTCCAAACCTACACAGAGAAACCCTGTCTNGCAGCCCTGGGTGTACCCCTAATGAGTCTTCATATGTATCTCGGTGTGAGCTTTTGAAGTGGCTTTCAGAATTGTACTGCTATCTCAAGCCTCTGCTTGATGGGGCCTCCTTTTTTTTCTTTTGTAAATTTTCTTTTAAAGACTTGTTAGTATTTTTTAAAAGCTTTGTAAGCACTCTTCCTGGCTCAGGGTTATCTGTAAGGTATTCTGTAACTACCAAGAGCCAGGGTATAAAATTTGGATTAAAAGACATTTTTTATTATTATTATTATTAGAGTCAGATTGTTCAAAAGCCAGATAGCATTTAAAGCTACCAAGATTTTTTTCCTCTGGCTATGAGCCTCTCTTAGGGTCAGGCTACAACCAGCCGACTTCACCTGATCCTGCCCACCTGCTGGCCACCTGCAGCTACCATGAGCTGCCTAGAGGAGCAAGTGCAACTGTCTGCCTGTATAGCCCCCACATGCCACTATCTCCAGTGCAGGCACTGGAAAGGACCTGCTCCATACAAGTCCATACAGCTTCATACAGCTCCACCATGGGAGGCCCAACATGAGCACCAGGCTCCATTACATTGGCCATCACTTGCTCTTCCTGGAGACTAAGTGTAGCTTCACTTTTGTTCTTTCCCTGTCATCCCTGCCCCCAGCCTCAGAGCCAGCAGACCATTCCCCCGTACCTCATAAAATTTTGAGCAGAGAAGGTCTCAGCCTCCTCACTAGGATCCCATTTTGCTGGTTCAGGCCCACCCTGAGTTTACATGATGGTTGCCACTGTCAATTCTATAGATCTAAGATCACCTAGAAGACAAATCTCCGGGCACAATGAGGTTGTCTAAAGCAGGTTAACTGAGGCTGGAAGACCCACCTTGAGTATGGCCAGTACCATTCCAGAAGGTTAGAGTGCTAGACTAAATAAAAAGGAGAATGCAAGCTAAGCACCACTGTTAGGAACATAAGTGAAACCATTTTGTATAAAACTATTTTGTGTGACTTGGAATAATGTGATGCTTGGAAGATACGTTACTGAACCAACTCCAAGGTGGCACTGATATGTTAATGAACCAGCCCTGAGCTGTGAACCCTGAGAACACAAAACTAAAGCCACTATAACATATTGGTAGAGCATTTGACTACAGATTAAAGGGCCCCCAGTTCAAATCATGACGCCCTCCTTTTTTTTTTTTTGAGACAGGGTCTCACTATATATTCCTGACTGTTCTGGAACTCACTATGTAGACCAGGCTAACTCACAGAGATCTATCTGCCTGTCTCTGCCTCCTGAGTGCTGGGATAAAGGCATGTGCCACCATGTGCAGCCCTGGGTGTACCCCTAATGAGTCTTCATATGTATCTCGGTGTGAGCTTTTGAAGTGGCTTTCAGAATTGTACTGCTATCTCAAGCCTCTGTAATGATTCCCATTGGCAAGGGGACTTTGAAACTGGCCACTATGTGCCTGTAGCTTCAGCAACTGGCAACATTGATGGGTTTGCACATGCCCACCTAGTCAGAGCTAGCCAGTCCTCTTACGGACCTTCTGGAACTTCCAAAAATGCCATCCTCCCACTCTGCCACAGCTGAAGGATCTTACAGTGGATGCAGGCCAAGCTTGCTTCCAAAGCATTCTCTCACTGGAGAGGATGCCCAAGACCGGTGGTTCTCAATCTCTGGGTCATGTGGAGACCCACAGAGGTTTCCTAGTGAGAACTTACTCAGGGTCAGAGAATCTGAGCTTGCTTTACCCACACTGGGTTGCATAAGGGGATGATTTGACCAGGGGTGTGGTTTACCAGGTGTTTGGAAGTGTCTACACTTGGCTGTGAGGTGTGCTTTGATCTTGCAAGGGAGAGGTCTTTTGCCCCACCCCTTGGCATTGTTATAAAGAGCCACTTTGAATAAACAGAAAAGGCCATTGGGTATTGGTCCAGGCCTTCCTGAAGCTATCCTGTGTTTCTGTCTTTCTTCTTGTCAACTAGGTCTCTCTAATATTTTCTTATCCTTCTCTCAGAACCCTGGAAAAAGTGGGAGCTGGACTCCCACAGGGTAGTGACTCCATTAGGGTTTGAATGACCTTACAGGGGTCACCTAAGACCACTGGAAAACACAGATATTTACATTGCAATTCATAATGGTAGCAAAATTACAGTTACGAAGTAGCAACAAAAACAATTNTATGGTTGTGGGTCACTACANTATGAGAAACTGTGTAAAAGGGTGGAAGCATTAGGAAGGTTGAGAACCACTGCCCTAGAAGAAGCCTGAAGCATTTCCTGCCCATGTTCTCTGTTTGCTGAGATGTCTGTTTACATGAGATTACCANAATCTTTATAATAGTGCGGCATTGAAAGGAATGTTTGTGTGAATAAACCGAGCATATTCCAGCAAATCTCCTGTGGACATCCTAATTGCCCAGCACCTCATATTCCACTGGCCATGCTTTCTATGACTGACATTTATCTTCCTGTTTCCTGATTGTGACTAAAATGGGGCCAGGCTCCTGGAGCTCTCGCTGCCATGATTGACTGAGCCCTGAAACTATGAGTGAAACAANCCTTCCCTAAGTTGCTTCTGTCAGGTATTTTTTCACANTATCAAGAGAATTAATGAATATAGCCANGCACCAGGGCTAAGGAACCCCTAGTGAGCCACCCAGAGCCACAGCCCTTGTGGTAGTGTGCTGATGTGACTGTGCNTTGTGTACTTCCTACCCCTTAGTGCCTGTTTCTANGAGAAAGCCAGCCTCAGGCTGTAGCATGAAGTGAGAACCTTGAGGTAAGTACATCAAAGTTCTTCCTTGACCCTCCACAACATCCTGACTCATCAAGCCCTAGTGTCCTGCTGCTTAGACATCCAAAATCTCCCCTAAGTTGTCAACCCTCCATCCCTCTCCCCAATCCCCGAGGTCATGTGGAGTTTTACAGGCTCTGGNCCAAAAGCAGCCTTCCCTCAGGTCTCCCTGCTCCTTGTCCCCTGGTTGTAAGGGCAGCAGATCCACTACTACTGGAAAGTTCTGCCTAGCCCTTGGGATGAAATCCTGTGAGNTCCCAAGAAGCTGGGCCCAAGTCACCCTCAAAAGCTTTTCTAGTACCTGGGTCACCTGCTGCTAGTGACATCACCTTAGGCCCCTTGAGCTGGGACCTGTTCTTATCACTTGGCTGGTAGCACTCCTGGGGTTGGTCCTGGTCCATAGTTATCCCATATAGTAGTTTCCAGAGCCTGGCAAGGTACTGAATGGCTGTTCAGTTCCCTCCTCTGGTGTCATGGCAGCTGTTGCCAGGCTAGCCCCAGTTCCCAAGCCTCTGTGACCTCTACCAGTCCCCCACCACCAGCACTTCCCATATACAGTCATTCATTTTATTTTTAGTTTTTTAAAATTTTATTTTTTATGTGTATGAGTATTTTGCCTGCACATGTCTGTACATCACATGTGTGCTTAGTACTCATAGACAAGAGACCTTGTGGAACTGGAGTTACAAATGGTTGTGATCTGCCGTGTGGTTGCTAGGAATTGAACCCAGGTCCTCTGGAAGGGCAGCCAATGCATTCAACCACCGAGGCATCTCCTCAGCATCTTTTTTTTTTCTTTTCCAAACAGGGTCTTGCTATGTAGCCTGGGTTGGCCTTGAACTTGAAGTAATCCTTCTGACTCAGCCTCTGGAGCACTGAGATTGCAAGTGTATACCATCATACCAAGNGTTCCTTTATTTATTCTTTCATTTATATGGCAAGAATTTTTGAAGGGCCTACTGTACATTAGCCATCATTTTANGCTAGACCCTGCGTCTGCAAATCCAGCAGGAAACTATGGTTTTCTCTAGAATGTCTAACCCTCTCCTTTCCATGNATTCTTAGCAAACTTACTCATTCTTCAAAATCCAATCATAATGTACCAATCTCTGGAAGGCCTTTTCTCAGCCTTCCTAGCCNCCACCCCTGAGATGGAACTTCTTCTTTTTTTTTAAAATTTATTTTATGTGCATTGATGTGAAGGTGTCAGATCCCCCAGAATTGGAGTTACAGACAGTTGTGAGCTGCCATATGGGTGGTGGGAATTGAACCTGGGTCCTCTGGAAGAGTGGCCAGTGTTCTTAACTGCGGAGCTGTCTCTCCAGTCCTGTGATGGAAGGTCTTTACTGCCTCACTGTTGTGCTTTGGGTGGTCCATCCTGTGATGGAAGCTGGGACTGGGGCTACCAAAAGATTGTAGAGTGGAGGTCAAAGGTCCTTAGAGAGGGGGAAAGGCAGATGTGTCTGCTGGAAATGCTGTTCATAGCAGTGAGTCTGGCACATCTGTGCCTCTCNNTCCTCTCTCAGGCTTGCTTTCCAGCCACTGAGTAGGTNCATGGAGGACATGGCTGCCAGGAATACCTCTTATTTGCAAAGAAATGACCAAGGGNCACAAGTCCAGGCTGAGGGCACCTGGCAAGGACACATGGAAGGCTGGGGTATGAAGCTGGAGAAGATCTGAGTATCAAGCCTTAAAGAAACCAAAGGCAGGCCCCAATACATCTAGACTACTGGTGTGGGGCTTCCCTGTCAAGGGCAGTAGTCAAGGCAGGGCCTGTCACCTTCTGGAGGCCCGGTGGTCCTGCTTTATTCCTCACAGTACGACAGGCCACTCTTTAAAAGTTACTTCTGCTAACTAACCCTTGGCTACATTTGTGATTCCATCCCAGCTCCAGACAGGTCCTCTTGGGATCTTGAGATTTTCCTCCTGNCTCCTTTGGTCTCCTCCAAGGTTCTGGCCCTTGTCTGGGGTCACTGGTCCAGAGAGGCCCAGCAACTACCCTCAGGCCACAGAGCAATCTTCTGGCAGGGAGCAGTGAGAAGATAGGCCATGTCAGAGCAGGGTGATCTCACTCGGGGGCAGTGTAAGCCGTTCCTCCCGGGCACTGAGCATGCTCTCCACATGCACAGCCACTACACGACACAGCTCCAGACCCTGCAAGGGGGACACAGAATTGACTCCTAACTTCCATCCCCCAAAACAGAAATGTGATTGGGAAAAGAGCAGAGGTCACATGACCCATGTGAGGAACCTTGTCCCCAATTTCCTCTGAAAGAGCTGGTGGGGCATAGACCAGAAGGGACAGCAAGCAGGGGACAGTGCATTGGACATCAGCTTTGCTACCTGTGTGCTGTGTAANGTAAGGTCAGTTACTATGCTCCTCTGAGACTCCATGGCCTTATCTGAAGGGTTTCAGTTTACCAGACCCAGTCTAGCAGGGTTGTGGAGGGCTTAGATGGGATTTTGTTGTTGTTTTGAGACAGGATTTCAATGTGTAGCCTGGGCTGGCCTGGAACTCATGTAGACCAGGTCCAGACTGGCCTTGACTCACAGAGATCCTCCTGCNTCTGCCTCCCTAAGGCTGAGATTACAGAGATTATAGGTATGTGTAACAACATCCAGCAAGATCAGATTTTTTTTTTTTTTTTGAGACAGGTCTCACTGTGTAGCTTTGGCTGGCTTTTGAAACTCATAGAGATCCACCTGCCTCCACCTCCCAGTTCTGGGATTAAAGAGCATGCCAACATTCCTGTCCTAAGATTTTTTTGTTTTCTAAGACAGAGTTTCTCTGCATAACCCTAGCTGTCCTAGAACTTACTCTGTAGACCAGGTGGCCTCAAATTCAGAGATCCACCTGCCTCTGCCTCCTGAGTGCTGGGATTAAAGGCATGTGCCACCACTGGCTGGCTAAATAGTAAGATTCTAATTATCTCAAGTAAACACTTGAGATTTTATCACAGCAATGGAAGGCTGACCAACATAGCTCCTTACGGTCAATCTTTTGCGCATTCACAGGCTGCTATGCTTATGCCCAGCTTAGCAGATGTGGAAACAGGCTCAAAGGCAGCAGGGATGCTTCATAATCCCCTTGCACATCCTGTCAGGGACTGCAATGCTACCACACTTGGAAACTACCTCCTCCTGGGAACCATCCCCAATAACCTCTTACATAGATCAAGTCTCGTGTGCATCCTTCCCAGTATGGATCATGGTTATGTAGCAAGATTTTTTTTTACAGATTTGAAATTGGAGCCAGGCAGTGGTGGTGCACGCCATTAATCCCAGCACTTGAGGCAGGTGGATCTCTGTGAGTTTGAGGCCAGCCTGGTCTACAAAATGAGTTCTAGGACAGCTGTTACACTGAGAAACCCTGTCTCAAAACAAACAAACAAACAAACAACAACAACAACAAGAAACCAGATCTGAAATTGGGGTTCTGTGAGAGCCAGTACAGCAGGGGATTCAGTCACATTTGTTAAAGCATGCTATACAGAAATGCTCAATGGCNGTTTGTTGAATGAAGGAATGAGTAAAAGACTGTGTCCCTCCACACATACAAGACAGAGGTAGTAGCTTCTTCACAGGAGGGGATGGCAAGAAACTGGAGAAGCCAGGAAGATTTTCATCTACCCATCTGTGTACCTTTCTACTCATTCTCCCATCCATTTACCTGCCTATCCATTCACCCACCCACCCACCCACCCATTCATATACTTATCAGCCCAATGAGTACACACTAACATCTACGATGTGCCAGGCACTGTGCCATTGACATGGTGCAAATAAGATGGGTGAGTCTTCACGGAGCTGATGTTCTGGTGGGGAGGCAGGCAACACACAAACAAAAGCATAAATGATATTCAAGGTGTGCTGAGGGCCGCAGAGGCAGAGTTGGCAAGTCATTAGGGAGGAAGGCCAAGGAAGGCTTTTGCAGCGGGGCTTTTATGAGGAAACCTAAGTAAAGGGAGGGAGGAAGCCCTGTGAGGAATCAAGGAAGAAGGAACGTTCAGGTAGAGAGAACCGTCAGTGCAAAGGATCTCCAGCAGGGAGGGGCAGATGACTTCGGCACAGGGGAGCTGTAGGAGGCAAGGAAGGTGGNGTGATTGAGCAGGAAGAAAGGGAGGGGTGGCTGCAGTGGTGATGACAGAACAGATTGGGATGGAANGATAGCAGAGTCAGAGGAACCACGGAGGGAGCCTAGGGCTCAGGCTAGAGCAGGAAAGGGAAGTAGGACATGTGTGCTGGCTTGTTTTATGTCAGCCTGACACAGTTAAGAGTTATATGAAAGGAGGGAACCTCAATTGAGAAAAAGGCTTGAGAAAGATCCAGCTGTAAGGCATTTTCTTATTAGTAATTGATGGGGGAGGACCCAGTCCATTGTGGGTGGGGCCACCTGGGCTGGTGATCCTGGGTTCTATAGAAAGCAGGCTGAGCAAGCCATGAAGAGCAATCCAGTAAGCAGCTCCCCTCCACAGCTTCTGCATCAGCTCCTGCCTCCAGGTTCCTGCCCTGTTTGAGTTCCTGACTTCCTTCAATGATGGACTACAGTGTGGAAGTATAAGGCAAATGAGCCCTTTCTTCCCCAACTTGTTTTTGGCTATCGTGTTTCATCATAGCAATAGTACCCCTAACTGCTGTGAGCTGCAGAAATATGAAGTAGGAACTCAGCTGATAATGGCAAAAGCTATTACCTAGATGAGTTAAGAACTCTTCCAGAGGATAAAGCCAAGACTCAAAGAGTCTTGGTGATATTGGTTTTTGAATATATTAGCCATTTCCTGCAATGAATTTCTTGTGTGCTATTTTAGCTTTCCCCTTTGATTCTTTTNGTAAGAACTTCTAACAGTGTGGTTGATCATTCATTGGGCACAACTTCCCCTATACAATTAGAGTATGTGGATAACATCCCCTAACTATGCTGACAACAGTCACACAGTCAAGACCCATAATTTCAGGCCTTTCTGTATCATCATTAGAAATATATGGCCAGGACCTTCTCCGGGCAAAAGTATTTTATCTGAGATACCTTCCAGACCTCCTAGAACAGACTGCAGATAGATAAGCATTCAGACTATCTGTTAGTTCCTGAGAGAAGGTAAAAACTTTACACCTAGACAACCCCCCAGGCCAGGTGGATGTGCTAATTAAACTTAACCCTCCTTTTTCCAAGTGCTATCTCTAGTTCTAGATCTCCCTTTGACAACGAACTCAGGTGCATGCTACCTAGCTACACTTCTTCCGCCCTGCCAGAAAATGGTGCAGCTTGGACAGATTTCGGTGCCAAAGGAAAAAAAAAGGCAATTTTATTTTCACTTGTGACTTAGTGACTTATAGAATCCTAACATTTTACCTAACCACTTCTAAGAATATAGCTTGAGCACATAAATTCCATTTTTCAATCTATTGACCGAATTTGGCCCTTAGTTGATTCATTCCCCATTAGTCCCTTCCCTTTTGGGTTGCTAGTGATAGCTGACAATTACTGTTCTTTGTGTGGATCTTGTCACCCTTCCTTTTGACCCTGTAAGAATTCAAGCCTGGTGACCTTGCCTTGGCCAGAGTGTTGCTGATTGGACCCCAATGGTCTTTGTTACCCAACCAGGACATCACCATTGCAGAGATCGTTTTGAAAGCTCTGGGGGCAGAGAGGTTGCAGGGAAAGAAATCATGGTTACCAGAGGAAGGAGAATGGGGGAGGCAGGACAAGGTGTGTGGCGGAAGGCCATCCAGAAGCCTGCTCCTAAGTCACAGGTTCTCTAGCTGGTACAGTGGAAGGCCCAGTCTCACAGGGGAGGTGGCAGGCTAGAAAGGGCAAAAAATGAGGTCATCCAAAATCCTGTCCCTCTCTCTGCCTTAACCCTGTCTCTGTTTCTGTNCTGATGCTAGGGACCATAAGATTTAGCCAGGAGTCTAGTTTCCTAGTCTGGATGTCATCTAGTCTAGATGTTGCAGGAAACTTACTTACCTAGCTTCCAATTCCAGGCCCCACAATCCAGCTGCCATGTCTCAGGCCAGATCAACCTCCTTAGACCTCCTCTGCCAAACTGTCCACTCACCAACCTTCTATTGCTCTCTAGTGACCTCAGGGAGGTCACTAGGTTATTCTGGTTATTATTATTTCTCCTCCTCCTCCTCCTTCCTCCTCCTCCTCCTCCTTCTTTTCTAGGCAGGGTCTCTAACCCAGGCTTGCCTTTGTAGCTAAGGATGACCTTGAACTCAGGATCCTCCTGTCTCTACCTTCTGAGGTTACTGGGATTGCAGGTATGTACCATGTATCACTATGTCCAGTTTTTGTGCAGTACTAGGGATCAGACCTATGGCCTCATACATGTTAGGCAAGTACTCTAGCACCTAAATTATACCTCCATCTCCCAGAGTTTTATTTTAACATTCAAGGAGCTCTGAGGCCTCCCTTTCTTTCCCTGGTGGATCTTCCTAGTACCCAACCAAATATCTTACTATTCTGCAAACAACCTGAATCCTTCCCCAGAGTGCACTGCTAAATTGCTTCCTCAGAAGGCCTCCATGATAACTCACAGCTCTGTTGCCTGTACTGGGTTGTATGTTCCCTGGGGCATAGCCCAGGCCAGAGAAGAGCCTAGTGTGTAGAATGAGAGGGCCAGGGCCTTATGACAGGGTCTGGCATGAAGGACTGGACTTACCTGCTCCAGCTGGAGCTGCATGGTACGCTGGGCTGCCACATCCCCCAGTGAGATCTCCACATAAGGGTAGCTGGAATTGGCCGTGGGCTGCTGAGTCCATGTGGACTGGATCTCCTTCAGGGGAATCTTCACAATTAGCTCCTGGGGATGAGGACAGAGGAGCCAGACAGGCATGAAGGGTGAGGATAGTCTCTACCACACCAAACCTTCCCCCAAAAGTCACATCAAAAGGCAGAAGGCCCAGCTCTAGTCCCTCAGACACTTGTTGACTTTGTGACTTGGAGCAATTCACTTGCCCACTCTGGATCTCAGTTTCCTCACCATGGGAAACTGATTCCACAACTACTGATGCTTCATGCCTGAGATGCAAAGGGTAGTGGGTAGTGTCGGTACTTCAACCTTTNTATCAGAGCTGCTTCTGGGAACACCTGTACCCTTTTATCTAAGAGTTTTATTTCTGGTCCCCATGCAGAGAAAGGTAGAGTGATGGACAGCTAGTACCTAAAGGAGACACTTTTAGACCAATGGGATGTAGAGTGAAGAGTCATGGCAGCTCCTTAGCCCAGGAGAAAAAACACACCTTAACAAGTCTGTTCTGTGTCGTCTCCCAGGGTCTCCAACCACTGTATACTTGCCCCTTCTCCACCCCACTGACTTCTTCTAGTGTCTCCTAGACTCACCTCTAAGCAAACCTCCTGTTCCCAAACTCACAACCCATGTTCTGTTTTTAAGAGCGGGAACTAAGAAAAGGGTGGTAAGTCCAACTCCTTAATGCTATAGAAAGCCCTAGCTCCCTGGAACCTGACTATATTTGGAGGTAGAACCTGTAAAGAGGGGTTAAGGGACCAGGGATAGAGTGCTTGCCTAGTATGGGGGGGGCCCTGGTTTCATCCTCAGTACCACAAGGTAGAGAGATAAAAGGTAGGCATATGGTGTATGTCTGTAATCCCATGGGGAAAACTGAGTCAGGAGAATCATTTAAGGCCAGCCTGGGCCACAGATTTATACAGCCCCCCCCCTCCAAAAACAAAACCCAGTTAAATCAATGAAAATGAGGCCACGAGTTGGGCTCCATTCCAGCATGACTAGTGTCCTTATAAGAAGAGGAAAGTTGGCCAGGTGGTGGTGGCTGTGGTGGTGAACGCCTTTAATCCCAGCACTCAGGAGGTAGAGGCAGGGAGATCTTCGTGAGTTCAAGGCTGGCCTAGTCTAAAAAGCAAGTTCCAGGACAGCCAAGGCTACACAGTGAAACCTGTCCTGAAAAACAAAAACAAACAAACAAACAAAAAGGTTACTGTCTACAAGCCAAGGAGAAACCAAAGCTCCCAAGCTGCAGAAATCTTGGAATTTCAGCCTCCAGAAACATGAGAAAATGACCTTGTATTGCACAGGGCTCCCAGCCTGTGGTGTGCAGCTCTGCCAGCCTGACACACTACTCACATGCTCTTGGTGTGTTTTCCCACATGACCCCTTCACAAACCCCGTGGGGGCCAGAATTCTTTTATTCCCACTTTCCAAATGAAGGCTCTGAAGGGGAAGGAATTGGCTGCAGACCATAAAGGAGGTAAATGTGAAGCTGGCAATCTTTGTCACTAAGAGTAGGAGGGGGTGCCAAAGGACAGAAGGGACGGGGGACAGGTGGGCAGGGCCTGGCAGAAGCCACTCACATGGGTCTTGGTGCTGAGGAAGTTGAGGCCATTATGGTTGACGGCAAGGATACAGGGGGCTGGTACCATGATGTTGCTGCAACTCTGGATGAAGAAGAAGGAGGAGCCGAACAAGGGAAAGGCACTGAGGAGGCCTGCAGTGTGAAGAGGGGTTATCAGGACACCAGGGCCAGGACAATGGAACAGCCACTGCCCTGAGCTGCCAGCTGCCTGCAAAAGCTGCTCTCTGCTTCATTCTGCTCAGACCTGTCTTCCTCCCCTCCTGACCTCTTCCTGTACCCTACCTGCTAGTTCCTTCACCTTGGCTCTCTGCCCAACATCATTTCCAATCCACATGATACTTTTAGGAAAGTGATAACAAGTCCTTCCAGCTAGGTAAGCAGCTCAGTTGCCATCAAAAACTGCTTTTGTGCAAAGAAAATGGTATCTCCTTGGGTCTGGAGAGATGGCTCAGTGGTTAAGAGCACTGGCTGCACTTCCAGAGGACCCTGGTTCAATTCCAAGCACCCACATGGCAGTTCACAACTGTCTGTAACTCCAGGATCCAACACCCTCACACAGACATACATACATACAGGCAAAACACTGAT
>LZPO01117008.1:237328-249661 GCA_001675575.1 Neotoma lepida | reverse complement strand
TTAAAGGCGTGCGCCACCACCACCCGGCCTGCTTTCCAAATCTTTAACATTGACTTAAGTAAAAGGTTTGGCATAGCCAGCACACCACAGGTGCTTAATAACAGCTCCGAGGAGCACAGTGAGGAGATGTGGATGCCAGTCTGTGCCCGTGTCCAGGCAGTCCACTCCCACCTGCCTGTCAATCACCTGTATGCACACAGGACCCGAAGCTGTCTGCTGGCCTCTCTGCTGCCTTTGACCATCCTCAGGAACTTGATGCCCGTGTGGGATACAGCTAGGATCTGCACACCAGTGCCCACACTGCCCTAGGAAGGGGNNACCTGGTTGAGGTCTTCCATCCCGGCTNCTCTGGGCAGGCAGGAAGGGGTGAATAGGGACTCTTACCATCGCTGGGAAGAGGCGGGAGAAGTAGACCTCCCAGCTGTCTCGGGCCATGCTGATCACAGCCCGCTTCACATTTTCTGTTACCAGAGGTCGCTGTGTGTCCAGCTGGTTCTGGGCTAAGGGAGGCCAGTACTGGTCAAGACCTTCTTCCCCTCCTATCCAGCTCACATCTCAGGGAGTTGGGGGTGAGGGTTGGTACCAGCAATAAGCTGTCTGACCAGTGTCTGTATGGGGAACTAGAAGCCACAGATAGATGAAAGGGCCATATCGTGTGTTACATGGTGCTGACCTCCAAACATGCAGCCTGGTGAGGCTGAATAAGGATGGGCATGTGTGGGAGGCAAGAGGGAGGAGTGTATCCTTAGACTTCTTCCAGGAAGGGCTGGCCCCCAATCTGATTGACTGCCCATCAGAGCCCTCCCCTTCCCCAAGGTACCAAACAGGGCCTTCATCTGCAGCCGCTCATCCTCAGATATGCGTAGGCAGGCCTCAGAGAGTGTGTCATGAAGGATCTGTAGGAACAAGTATGCCCCTGCTGGAAGCTGAGGTCTANGGCNTAAGTTCTCAGGAAGGGGTTCCAGTTCTGCAGCACTGGGGTCATCTGTAAACTGGGTCACTTTTGTTATCTGACCCTTCACATGGTCACCTCCCTAATCCTTTCTGCTTTTCCCAGGCCTTGGTTTCCATATGTATCCAATGAGACTGAGATTTGACCTCTAGGCCCTGTGAACTTAGAGAGTCTATTTTGTTTGTTTGTTTGCTTTGTTTGGTGTTTTGGTCCAGGGCCTTGTATCAAAGCTCCTGATCCTCCTCCCTCCACCTTCTGGGTGCTGGGGTTATAGACATGCACATACGCTCAGATTGAACTGTGACTCATTAGACAGCTGTATGGCCCTGCTAACCGTGTCTGTGGGAGTGGGGGAATTGGCAGGGCAGCTCTCAAACCCACAGACCCCAAAAGAAAAGAATCTGCAAGTGGGAGGAAAGGAGAAAGTCTCACCTGCCGGAACAGGAGGTCCAGCTGCACGGGGTGACTATAGCTGTCCTTAGGGTAAAATACCTGTGTGGGTAGGGCCTTAGTTACCCATGGGTTACCCCCTCTTCTTGGCTGGACCCCAGCCCCAGGCTGACTCCTACCCTAGCTGTAGTCCTACTCCCATTCTTCACGGTTCCCCTGACCTAGCTTCCTGGATAACTCTGCCCATATTTAGCCCATCCTCTGGCCTGCTCCTGGCACCTCTTTGCGCAGGAAGATCCGCCAGGGGGCGTCCTGGTAGCCATAGAAGTTGGGGTTGACTAGACGGTGCAGCTGTGTCTGCACAGGATCCTCTGGAGGCTCCAGAGACCTTGAAGGCTGCACTGTGGAGAGCAGGGGCAGAAAGTATAAGGGGGGCTTCTTGGGACCCAGCAGGACCAGGGAAGGCCTTATGGTGCTTATGGTAAAAGGAGATGTCATCAAAGTACAGCAGGGTGATTCAGGAGGGATGGACAAACGTCTCTGAAGTGACATTTGAGCTGACACCTGATTGATGGGCAAGAAGGAGCCAGGCACCCAAAGCCTGTGAGGGAGAGCATTCCTCTTGGAGGAGACAGCATGTGCAAAGGTCTTGAGGTGGGAGCATGCNTGGTGTCTTAGTTATAGGAACCAAATGTGTCAAGAGGAAGGAAGGGAGAGAGAAGGCTATGAGACCCGGCCAGTAGATCATACAAGATGGTCAAAGTCACAGTGAAGAGTTTGGGGTTCATTATTAGAAGTTCTTTTGTCAGAGACATGATGGGAGCTTACTCATATTTTAGGGTCACTGTCTGATTAGGGCTTCAGCTGTGTGGCCTTTGGAAGCCACTTAACATCTTTGTGTTTCTGTTCCCCCACCTTTAACAGGTATGAACAAATAGGATTGTTTTGATGAGCCTCAGTAGGCTTCAATGAAGCCAAGGTGGGGCTGGCCTGAACCAGTGATTTANGNGGTGATGTTATAATGACACCAGTGTCCCACAGTATGCACACTTTGACTCAGAGACAGACACAGCTCCCCAAAACACTCCTGTGCTCACAGGCTCACTCACTCACTTGGACACTGCCCGTCCCACCCTTGAGGCNCTCACCTGGAGTGGGCCCCATGCACGGCCTTGGGGTACTGGTCACCGGCTTCACCAGGGCCACAGCCTCTCTGGACACCTGTCCCACCACAAACAGCGCTCAGGGGGCAGTAAGCAGACCGTGGAGGGGAGGCATAGGGTCATGCTGAGAGGGCAACTGGCTTCTGTGGCCTCTATCCCTCTGGAGTACCCAACCCACTCCTCACCTGAGTGCCAGGCGCTACTGTCAGATGAGTCTTCTGTCCCTTCAGGATCATTAGGGCTTCCTCATGGGGGTCAGGTGGCCTCCTGAACACCTTCCCACCATCCGTTCTGGCAGGTGATCCATGGCAGGTTGGACACTAGGTATCCCCTTACTCATAATGCCCAAGATGGGGACCCTCCCACATACCATTACAACCATGCACCAAAGAGGAGCTGAGGCTGTCTGGCACAGTGGAGACCATGGCAGCCCGAGCCTCCCATTGCTCAGGGGCCCATCTTGAATGGTGATGAACCCAGTATAGAGCAAGGTAAGCTGAGGGCTGGTGTCCGGACCCACCTGCGGGCCTCAGGGCGCCCTGCCCAGGGCGGCTGCTTGCACTGCTTGATGGTACTTCGGATCTGCTGTGTGGGTTGTGGGAAGTGCTCTGAATTGAGTGTGGAATACCGAACCAGCTCTGGGGAGGCTGAAACTGTGAGGGCAGGTGGCCAGGTAAGGCCATGGGGCCCAGTTGCCCTGGCCTGTCTGAGTAGCCTCAGGATGTGGATGGATACTCACTGGATTCTGGCGCAGTCCAACCCTGAGCTAGGATGGGGGCAGCTACGGGCTTGCTAGGAATCTTTGGGGCCTTTGCCACAGAGCCTGAGGCCGATGACTGTGGAGTGGGGCGTACGAGCACGGGCTTGGCTGGAGGGCCAGTGCCTACAGTCTTCGGCCGTGCCTCTGGAGCTAGTGGTCTCTGTGGAGAGCAGGTCATGAAGTGGCCATCTAGGATGTACCAGCTTACTCCCAGGCACCCCATCTCTGCCCAAAGTGGACTATAGGACTCCTGGCCTCAGAGAGGCACAGTAAAGCCCTGGGGTAACACAGGATTCCTGTTTACNCTAGGCAGCTCTGCTCACCTCTGGGGGCTGGGGTCTTGAGGTTGCACTCAGGGGCTGCTGCTGGAGTGCCAAAGCCTGTAGGGTCATCTCCCGGGCCTGGGAATAGGTGACCAAGTGACCTGTACACATACACACACACACACACACACACACACATTCTTCGTGCCCTGCCCCCACTCACCAGTAGCACAGCCTGCCTGTGGATGAAGGCTTGCTGCAGAGCCAGTGTGGAGGCATCCAGGCCTGGGACTGGGGAACCAGGCAGAAGGCACAGGTGGGCACAGGTGTAAGGGAAGCAGGAGCTCCCCTATGCACCGCCCACCCCTAGCCCGGAAGCATATTTAGGAAGCACTGACTGGGTTTGACCTTCGAGTCTAGGGGTCTCCTTGGGGTATCCTCAGAAGCACTGCTGCCACTTCCACCTGGCTGGCCCCCACCTTTCATGCGGTAGGCGATGGCTGTCGGCTTCTCCAAGTCCTGGGGCAGCAGTGGCCGCCTTACTGCTGTGATCCCCAGGATCCAAGGCAACAGGCACCTGACACCAGCCCAAGCTCCCAACCCACCCCCTCCACAAGGAATGAATTGTGGGAACCAGTGTCTGTGCTGGGGTTTCCTAGGGCAAGGAAGTCTCGTGAGATTTGGAAACAGGTGATCCAGAGATCCATTCTATGAGGGTGACTGCTGCCAGATGTGACAACTAGGGTCCTGACATTTAGCTGTGGGTCCTTCCAGGGCAGCCAGGGGCATCTCCAGCTGCCAGGCAACCCCAAGGTTTCCATGTCCCCAGCACAGACCCAGGCTGGACCCCATGCCCCAGGGCCCTATCTGTGTAAGGCTCAAAGTCACCCTAAGACATNGGGGATATGTTTCTGGTATACACACTGAGCCTGCCACCTGCAGACATCCCTCTAATCCCTACCGCATCCCCACAGGCCAGCACAGGGTCGAAGAGGCTGTCCAAGTAGCCATCCAGCTCCCTGGGGGGCACGGTGGGCTCTCTGGTGCTGTCCACAGCTGGTGAGGGCACAAATGGGCCGTTTACTTTTCCTGTGGGTCTCTACACCCTCTGGATTCTTCCCCCTCTAATGCAATGGCCATTGCTGGTTGACCTTGGCGGGTCGCTGTCCATCTCTGGGTCTCAGTTTCCCCATTTGTACCATCCTCATTGTGGCTGCAGTATCCATCAAAGTCAGGCATTTTGGGCATGTGGTCCTGGGGCTGGGGCCTTGTGGGTGTGTCCTCATCTGAATCCCAGCAATTCCCAAACACTCTGTGGATGCAAAGGGAGGCAAAGGACAGCTGACCCTCAAAGAGATTCCCTGAAACTCTTGTGCATCCTGGGTTGGGTGGCTTCTCCAATCTAGGGGTAGAATTACTAGGCATGGCAGTGCACACCTGCAGCTCCAGGCTCCTCAAACTNAGGTAGGAGGATGGCTTGAGCCCAGGAGCTTGAGGTTTGCTCAGCTCAAANGACCAAACATAAAACAACCCCACCCCCAGAACTCAGCCTTTCCCTACAGCTGGTGAGTAGAGTCAGCTGCCCAGCGGAGGTTGTCTGGGCAAGTAGCTACGTACCCTCTGGCATCTCCTCTGCCAGCCAAAGGCCCTTCTGCACCTACAATGAAGTAGGATTTCTGTCGAGGAAAGTCTCTGAGCAGTTCCAGGTCTGACACCAGATCCAGCACATAGTCGTGTCCAGCCAGCTCTGCCCACTGGACTCCATTCTTCATGGCCAATGTCCAGCCCCTCCAACCATCAGCCAGCCCCCTGATCAGTGTGCAGAGGAATGGAAATTAAGAGTGGAACTGTCAGACATTGCCTGGAGACCCTGGGGTATGANTCAGACCCAAGGTATGGTCAGAGTGGCCTTCTGGACCCCCCAGGGATGGTGCCTCCTGCCCTCCTTTTTTCCCAAGTCATGGGGTGCTGGATGGGACATTCTGGAACCAACCTGTGCTTTAGAATGTCTCCAGCAACTGCTTCCCCCGTACTCCAGGCATGCACCGGACAGGAGAACTGGTCACCTGGCACAGCCAGTTGCTGTACTCAGTCTGAGGCATCTCCAGGCNAGCCTCACTGGCTCCCATGCCNCTATCCCATATCTTAACCCCCACTTCCCTGCACTGCCACATTGGCATGAATCCCTCCCTGATTTCAGAACCTTTAGCGGCTGCTGCTGACTCTAGCTTCTCTTCCTTTAGGAAGAGAAGAGAAGCAGCTTGAGGGATGAGCCTACATACCATTGAAGCAGCTCACATCTAGAGCCATACTGGCCTTCTCCTGAATGGCGATCCACTCGAGCTGTGTAGGGGGAAAGGTGCGGGCAGCTCCTGAGCCCATAGCCTGCAGGAGGCGATGCTGGCACACAGCCTGGAAGCCATTCTGCCCATAATCAGACACAAACCTGGGGGAGGAATAGGGAGTTGGAGCCTGCTGTAGGCTCAGGCTAGCCCTTAGCTCTAAGGTGAAGTGGAAAAGCCTCAGGCAAACTCACAAATGGGCTAGATTAGAGNGCACACTAACAGGCTCCCATAGCCTAGTGCTGAGGCTGGCCTAAAAAAAAAAGTCCCAGGTTAGCCCAGAAGTATCCAGTCTAAGCACAGAAGTTCAAAGATGGAGTCGAATGTCATTGTTCAGGTTGGGTGTATGACTACACATGGGCCAGAACCCAGGCTCTGGAAGGCTTTGCCCCCATCTCTTCACTTAGTGGTCTGGGAGACCACCTGCTCTTAGCCTGGCCTCCTAGTTTTCATCTGTGTAAGAGATAGCTGTGAGGGTCCAACTCAGCTCAAGGCCAGTGAGCTGTTTCCACCAGCAGGTCCTCCTCATGCCCCTACCCATTCCTCCCTGAGAGGGACCAGGNTCATGCTTTCAGGAAGCCCCCACACAGACAGTCAGTGGTCCTACTCTGCTGCTAGAGCCACTGTAGCTACAGTACTGGCTGAGAAATGGCTGCCTTCTGCATGCTGGCCTGGAGAGGTTCCTCACAATCTGGTGCTCATTGCTATCCTGGTGGGTGGATCCTGTTACCATCCCCCACTTACAGCAGAGAAAAGAGAGGTACTGGCCCTGGGTCATGTGATAGACTTGTGCGCTATCTCACATAAGCCTTGCACCTCACCAGCCTCAGGGATACACTGTGATCGTGGCAACGCCCACGTGGCGCTTGCCAAGCGCTCATCTCTGTTCTGTGTANATAACATATATACTATAGAGTAGTTGCTGTCATCACCCCCATTTTATAGGGGGCAAAACCAAGGCCTGGAGAGGTTAAGTGACTTGCCCAAAATCCCAGAGTTAAGCTTGGGAGTTTAATCCAGATTGTCTGAGCCCAGCTGTGCTCCTAACCCCCTAATCACAATCTAAGAGATTCTCAGAGCTAAGAACTCTTTTCCCAGTTCTCCACTCCCCCGTTTTGTCCCACCCTGGGTTCTGTCAGTCTTCATCGTTCTGACAAGATTCTTCCCCTCTGCAGTAAAGCCTGCCTTTCTTCCGCCTCTGGGCTCAGTAAAGTGATTGCAGCTCTGACTGCTGTCCGTACTGNTCTTCTGGCACCCATTGGCTTGACCTCCGAGCTCCTACCTCTGGTCACCTATTGCCCCCTGGGTTGCACTCACTTGAGGAGGAACTTGTCAAGGTGTGAGGAAGGTGCAAAGCCACTTAGGCAGGCAGCCAGCAACAACCAGCCACGCTTGGCATTGTAGGCATTGTGGTTGCGCCACACCTGGTTGGCCAGCTGGGCTAGGATCTCATCCCGCAGCTCTGGCTCCACCAGCCCCTGGTGCACGATGTAGTTCCCCAGGATCATCTCCTGGGTGCCATGCAGGTGGGGGTCTCCCATGAAACGCAGAATCTAGGGCACAGACAGACTCGTGTGGGCTTCTGCCCACATTCTTGTCATGTTCTCCTGCCCACAAATAGTCCTTCTAGCAGGAAAGTTAGTATCCAAAGTACACACTGAATTCCTCTCCTGCCCATGAACCTCCTGTGGCTCCCACTCATTGCCAGCATCCTTTTGTAGCCTTGGCCTCCAGCTGGCTCCNCTTGGTCCAGAGGGTTCTCTAGCATTCAGACCTGACCACATCACTCCCAGGAAACAACTTCCAGGGCTCCCCAGCTCTCTGGTGAAATGGGACCTGGGGCCTGCAATCTAAGCCTCACTGGCCACTCTCCCTTTTCTTCCCATCTTTCCTGTCCTGTTCCCAGTGAGCTCCTCCTTTCCCCTACTAGGTAAACTTTCCTCATCTCCAAAGCCTCCTCCTCCAGGCTGCCTCCTGTGGCTTGCCTGGATGGACCTGGGGCCTCATTTGTGTTCCCAGCCTCCGAACTTCCCTTTGCACATGTTGGTGGTCCTGGGTCAAAACAGGGACTGTCTGCTCTACCTGAGGAGTCCTTAGGAGGGGGCCAGAGAGACTCTGAGTCAGCATTGCCAGGAGGATGACTGGGGGCGGGGAACGACTCTCAGGAGGTCCAAACATATACACTGACATATAGCTTCAAAAAGAGGTATGAGACTCACGAGCCGGCCTTGAAGGCCAAGGAGGATGTCTAGGGAATAAAGGGGAAGCCTGTAACCTCCTCTCCTGTAAGGATGATGCCTGGGGGCAAGGGTGCTTGTGGCCTGGCATTGTGGTAGGGCTATGCACTTGAAGCTGGACTGGGGCAGATCCCATACTAGCTTAAAGACACTTATGGCTTCCGCATGGTGCTCCACAGGTAGCCGTGTGAGAGGCATCTTCAGGGGCACTGTCAGCATCCCAAAGGAGGGTTCCTGAGGACACAAGGAAGGCATGGGAGGTGACATTGGGGACGACAGACATATTCGTGTCTACCTCATGTTGGGCAAAAGCGCAGGAGACTATGGGGTGGGCTCCCCACTCCAGTGCTTAGACGAAGAAGCTGAGGTCTGGTGAGGGCAGACTTTGGCCCACAGAGAGCAATTGGGAGAGGTAGAGCAATGCGCTGGGCCCTTCTTGGAGGACAGGACATAGTCAGGTTCTGATTAGTTCTGATTATCCCAGTCTGGTTGGTGAGCCGTACAACTGGAGTCTGAGAGGGTCTCACTTCTGTTAGGGCCCTAGGGCTCCCAATGGGCTCATGTCCATACCACAAAAGCTTTCAGGAAGGCTGTGAGCTTCAGTGTCCAGGAGTCAGGCTGTTTGTATCAGCCCTTACCTTGAAGTGGCATCGGATGAACTTGGCCATGGGGTAGTTGTTGATGTCAAGAGGAAGGGTGACACAGGGTTCAGTCTGGAGCCTAGGCGTCNGGACAATGGCTACTCGGGGCACACTGGACAGCTTGAGGCCTGCAGACAGTGGAAGTATGTAGTGATTGCACCCTTCTCCCCAACCCTTCCCTGCTGCTGTTAGAGATGACGCACCTGCTGCTGCTTGCAGGAGCCCCGCCACCTCAGCTGGCACCTCCAGGTGTCTCACTGGCACCACTTCACGCTTGCTAAGCTCCTGGAGGGATGGGCAAGGGGGTGAGGGGACAGCTACCACACTTCACCTGCTGGTCTCCCTCCCTGTCCCCTGCTGTGGCTTGGACCCTGCACCCACCTCCTGCTCACGCAGCCATGCCTCCTGTGCCCGGCGCCTCCGCTCTGCCCTCAGCTGCAGGAGAGCAAATGGTCAGGGCACAGGGTGGCAGAAACCATGGCCAGGTAGCCTGGGCAGGCGCGAGCAGTAGGGACAGGCCTGTGGCCTGGAGGCTCCTGGTGGCACTGATNGGACCTCAGGCAAGGGAGGCAAAGGTGTACAGAGATGGGAGGGGATGCACTGACAGGATTCTAGGAAACTTTGTTTCACTGAAGGCCTTGCATGCCTTCNGAGCTTTGGGGATGGAANGACATTTGTCACTGGCANTTGGTTTATGTGACAGAGGACAAGACTGGCAGTGAGCTAAGTACCAAATCACACTAAGGAGATTCAAGTCACCCAGTGCCAANTGTGCCTGCAGCTCACTCTGACCTCAGTGTTGGCTACATCTCCTCATATAGCATTACCTTCCACCCTCTCCATGCCCCAAGGGACATGCCAGGAAACAGGCCTCAGAGGAGCCACAGCCACCCAGCCCAGGAGGAGGAGGGCATGGCAGGGACTTGCTTTGGGGGTGGGGTCCTCTTAGGCTAAGTGTCCCCGCAACCTAGGCAGGCTTGTACCTTGAGGTAGCGGCGGCGGTTTACGTAAGTGTGCACCAGGGAACGGAACTTCACCAGACTCTGCCTCATCTGCTGGTAGCGTTGTCTAAGGAATCAAAGATGAGGCCATGGGTGATAAAGGGTCAGAGATACCTCTGCCACTGCTCATACGTCACTCTGGGATCCTTTGTCTCAAAGGAAAATGAGTTCAATATGGGACAGAGACATAGCCAAATCCACACAGTAAATCTAGTGGCAGGGCCTGGATTGATCCTCACAGTGGTCACATACTACCCCATCATGTGTTCCTCCCAGAGCCCCTGGTGTGCAGGTAACAGGGAAACCCTTTCAGCTGGATCCAATCAGAGAGCAGTGACTTGGAGACTCAGGTCGTCCTTCTGGTGGAAGCCCCTTTCAGCTTGTATGCCTCCAGAGACAGGGAGCTCACTGTTTGAGCTTAGGCTCTTCTGAGACTGGAGGATCCCAGAGACTTCNCCTTCTGTGAGCCTCACCTGGCCAGGAAGCCACGGGCCCTGCTCTGCAACAGGATGATCTTCCGCCGCAGGGAGCGGAAGTGCCGCCGGATGAAGAAGCCTCGCAAGTAGCGCTGCAGGGTGAGGGCAGCTCGGTTCTGGACTCGCTCGCGCATGCTCTCCAGCAGCTGGTGCAGGTGCTCCTTGAGGAAGAGCTGGAGGGGGGAGGTAGCAATAGATACCCCTATTGAAGAGCCCACAGAAGCAGAGAAGACAGGGCTGCCTCCCGGAGCTTGGCTGGGAGTTTGGAGCTAGGGTCCTGGTGCACCAGACATCGGGAGCCACCTGAGCGGATCTGAGGTGAATTAACATCCCAGGCTTAGGCATCTGGATGGCTCCGGGGTACCACTTGGATATCACTGAATGTGGGCGTCTCCAGAGCTCACCTTGCTAACCCCAACACGGTACATGTCTGGAGTGACTGTGCACAGTCGGCTCAGCAACGACACACACATGTCCCCGTCCGCTGGCACATTGAGCTTGAGAGCCACCAGGCAGCGGTACCTGGGGGACCAAACTCAGCCTGAAGGCCCGATGTTACCCCATCCCTGTGTCTGGGGGAGGGCTGTGGTCCAATAGGTGGCTTGCTCACAGCATTGTCCTCAAAACTAGTTCAAGGTGTCAAAACTGTAATACACTATTTCAGCAGAACAAAACCCTTTACTGACACCTGCTGGAGCTTGTCCTGATGGCTATTAAAATCACCCTAGATGGATTCAACACAGAAGGAAACTGTGAAAACAAAGGTTCCTGTCACCAAGCCTGACAACCTGAGCTATTCCCTGGTGAACTCATCTCTTCCACATGATGGAAAGAGAGTCCTAAAAATTGTCCTGTAACCTCTGCACACACTGACACAGTATTCACGGTATGTATTCACCCCATAAGTGAATACATGTAATTCAAAAACCACAACAAAACAATATATTTCCCATGTCAAATCGAACATGTTTTGTATAGTGTACGGCCTGAACAACAGTACATGACAGATCCTATGTTGTCTAGGCTGGGGGGGCTTGGAGAGGAGTCTGCAGTGATGAATTACCCAATGGAAGTACCTGTCTATAAACACTTGGAAGGGGAGTCGCACTGGGAAGCCTTCCTTGCGGATCCGCACAGTCTCCAGAACCCCTGAGTAGCGTAACTGCGCCATCATCACATCTGGCTCAAAGAGACCTGGTTCCTAGAAGGATACCCAGAGGACATCAGCATACCATCCATTTGGGGACAAAGGCAGGGGTGAGTAGTCCCGCAGTGGGCAGGTAAGGGTCCAGAGAGGCCAAGCCACTTGCCCAGNGTCACACTTCACAGGGAGGAGGATTTGACTTTCCCAGGGGCCTCACCTTCTTATGGTTGGGTTTCAGGCAACGCACGAACAAGGGGTTACACCTGGGCGGAGGTGGGAGAGGTTTTGAGATATCAGAGAGTGAGTGCTTACCCACTGAGGGCCATGGGGTAAAGGTGGGGCTGGGTGTTCTGCTCCCTCCCACCCAACCCACCTCTCCATTTTTTCCACCAGATCCAGNAGTGACTGCTGAAACTTGGCTGCCACGGTGTGAGCCTTGTAGAGTCGGGTAATGGAGCTGCTTTTGCCCAGTCGTGGAAGGGCAGTCTGTGCAGCATGGCTGGAGAAGAGGTGTGCCACCACCTGGAGGGGGCCAAGGTATTGGAAGCCAATGACAGACAGGGCAAACGGACAGAAGCAGCAGGTTGAGGGCAGAACAGGGACGGAACAATAGGAGTCAAGTCCCTGGACTGAAAGGTTCTGAGAAGCAACTTGACTCCAGATATTCCTGCCATCCTGGCTAGCATATGGGCTCAACACCTCCTAGGGGACCCAGCCCATAGCATGACTGCTTTTTCCTGTCTTTCTGGGGAATGCACAGCACTGGCTGTGAACCTGGCCCTGGTCAGGAACTTTGGTTGGTTTGACAGAGGAGGAAAAAGAGGGCCCACAGGGGAGGGGATGCAACCAGTCCTCTGTCATAGTTCCACCTGCTGATGAACAGTGGGGCTGGCCTTCCAAGAAACCCAAATNTGGCCCCTATGCACTCCCCAGAGTGTCAGGCTTCAAACATAAATGAAGAATC
>LZPO01117008.1:196953-209298 GCA_001675575.1 Neotoma lepida | reverse complement strand
TTTTTTTTTAAAGATTTTTATTTATTATGTATACAGTATTCTGTCTGCATGTACACCTGCAGGCCAGAAGAGGGAACCAGATTTCATATGAGCCACCATGTGGTTGCTGGGAATTGAACTCAGGACCTCGGGAAGAGCAGTCTGGATTCTTAACCGCTGAGCCATCTCTCCAGCCCTGCTTTAAGCTTTTATTCTTTTATTTATTGTGTGTGCACGTGGAGGTCAGAAGACAGCTTCAACTGAAGTCAGTTTTCTCCTTCCACTGTGTGGGACCTGAGGATAGAACGTAGGCTATCAGGCTTGGCAACAGGCACATTACCTGCTGAGCCATCTTGCTGGCCACAGATCCTCACTTCTAGGCTTGCCTGCTTAAAACAGTCAATTTAGGGCTGGAGAGATGGCTCAGTGGTTAAAAGTGCATACTGTTCTCACAGAGGACCCAGGTTCCCAGCCCCCACATGACAGCTCACAGCTGCCTGTAACTCCAGCTTCAGGGGGAATGTGACACCTTTGGCTACTGTGGGCACCTTCACTCATGCATACATACACATAATTAAAAATAAAATAATTTCATTTTGGCTTTTAGAGACAGGGTTTCTCTGTGTAGCCCTGACTGTTCTGGAACTCACTCTGTAGACCAGGCTGGCCTCCAACTCAGAGATACAAATGCCTCTGCATCCCGAGTGCTGGGATTAAAGGNGTGCGCCACCACCGCTGCCTGGCTACATTTTTTGTTTTTGTTTTTTTACGTTTAACTTCTGGGGCTGGGGAGATGGCTCAGTGGATAAATAATCGCTGTGCAAGCATAAGGACTTAAGTTGGAGATCTTCAGCACCCACATAGAAGCAGGGCACAGTGGCATATGTCTGTAAAGCGAGTTGTGGGATTGGGGGAGCAGGAACAGGTGGGTTATTCCTGCAGCTGGCTGGCCAGCCATTCTAAATGAGACAATGAGCTCCAGGCTCAGTAAAGGGCCCTGTCTCAAGAAATAAGAGTGATAGAGGAAGACTCCCACACCACCTCTGCGATCCACATACATGGATGCAAGCATATGCAAACACTATGTGCACACACATACACATTAAGTGGACCTTTTCCTTTTCCAAACTCCTAAGTCTGCTTGACCATCCATTCTCCCTCTCTCCCTCTCCCTCTCTCTCTCTCTCTCTCTCTCTCTCTCTCTCCCTCTCTCTCTCTCTCTTTCTCCCCCTCTCTCTCTTGTTTGCTTTTTTTTGAGACAGGATTTCTCTATGTAGCCCTGGCTGTCCTGGAACTTGCTCTGTTGACCAGACTGGCCTTGAACCCACAGAGATCTACCTGCCTCTCCCTCCCAAGTGTTGGGATTAAAGGCGTGTGCTACCATGCCCAGCCTCATCCATTCTTTCTAAAGACCATCCACTCATGCAACTGCTTGCAGACTTTTTCTGTAAAGCACACCTGTTTTACTTGTAACTCAAACCATGACTTTGTCTCACCCACCCTCCCAGCAGTTGCAAGGTCCCAGCTGCTTACTCTCAAACTCCAATCAAATGGTCCTCAAATTTTCTCCTGAGTCTCTTTTATTTTTTCTTGTTGAGACAGAGTTTCTCTATGTAGCCTGGGTGTCCTAGAACTCACTCTGTAGATCAGGCTGACTTTGAACTCACAGGGATCATCTGCTGGAGTGCTGGGATTAAAGGCATGTGCCACCACCATTCAGCTTGTTTTAAATTATTTTTGTGAGACTGCATATCTGCAAAAGGGACCCTGATTCCCTGAGAACAATGAGGGAGGAAAGACAGGAGAGGAGATAGAGGCTGCAGCCAGCTGTGTTGAGCCTGGGAAGGCCAAGAAAGCATGGATTGAATACATGATTGTTTCCCAAAATGAGGCACCAGGAGCTGTTTGGTGGAGGGAACTGTGCCTGGGAAAGTTAAGTCACAAAAGGTAGGTGGACAAAAGGGAAGATAGCTTGGGCACTTAACCTTCTGGGTGAAGGTATACAAGGTAAAGGACACTTGAGANCACAGCAAAAAGGAGCCTTTGGAAGCTAGGAGAGGCCTGAGAAAAGCAACCCCGCTCACTCTGACCTGGGCCTTAGGTCTCTAGGATTTGGAGAGAACTTTCCCAGTGGCATTTTGTCATGGTAACCCTAGCTAAGACAGAATAGATAGCAAATCAACTATATAGACCCAGGAGTTATCTATCTATCTATCTATCTATCTATCTATCTATCTATCTATCTATCTATCTATCTATCATTTGTGGGCCCTCACCACAGACTCCTCTACCCTGGAGAGGGAATACAGGTGGATGTGGGGTACCAGGGAGGTATTTCAAGTTGGGACTGTGAGGCAAGAGAGACAAGGAGTGTGGCACCAGGGTAGTGAGGGGATACCTCATTTCTTAGAAGGCCAGATGAACCTGGGATTTCTGTTGAAGGATGTCTGGAATGACAGAGGAAGGGATCAGGGTGGTTGACAGTTCCCTGGTAACATGGGTCAGTAATCTTGGGGATGCTTGGGGCAGGGGGTCCCACCCAAAGGCACAATGAGCTGCCATGACACTCTATTCTAGGTANACATAGGTACACCCTTTTCACCTGCAGGCTTAGACTGTAGGACCAGAATGGCTAGAGCCACACAGCCCAGAACAGGATAGATGAGGACATGTGACATATAAACATATAGCTAGTCCAGGAATCAAGCCAGAATCAAATCTGTTCCTGACCCAGCTTCCCACCTTTCCCACCCACCCTGGAAGAACNGAGCAGGCCTGGACTTGGTTGTTGCCCAGTGAGCTCANGGCCTGAGCATCCTCTCCCAGGACTGAGGCTTTNCTGCAGTTGAGTAGGGAACACCACTGTCTGATGGATTCCTTCCCTTGGACCCTTAGGAAAGGAGACAAAACAAACAGCTACATCTTTACCTGTGTGCCGCTGTTGCCAAGGAGTCATACGGGCATCATGCCCATCTCACAGAAGACAGTGAAGCTCAGAAGGGTACCCAGTGAATCAAGGCCAAGGCAGCCCTTCTGCCACCCCTTCTCTGCAATGTCAGAGGCTAGTGGCAGAACCCCAAGGACCTAGAGTCCCTTACCTGGGTCCNGNGGCTGGCTCCCAACCTGCATGCTGTTTATTGGGGGTCCTACGTCTGCCTCCACAGAACTGCATAGAGGCTCAGGCTGCCACACTCACTGCCTGGGGCCCAATGTATATTTAATGACGTCTATTATTCCTGTTTTGTCTCTGGAAAGCATGAGCAGCTGATATNGGAACAAGGAACGGCCTGGAGAGCAGCAGGCTGGGCTGTAGGCCTGCTCCACATGCTCATCTGGCTCCAGTCTTAGAGCTCTCTCCCTTCCTGGCGACCCCACAGAAATTGTGCAATGCACCCCAAAGCCCCACTTCTCAGGCAGCCAAGAACACTTGTACGCTGTCCACGAAGAGGCACAGGACCTAGCCAGCACCAGTGGGCTCTCCATACTGGCTTGAGTATCAGCTGCCCTGCACTTAGAGGAGCCTTTTTGCTATTCCAATAGTCTCAAGAGCTTCCTAAGGATGATATCTACTCTGGCAGCCGTGCCTGGCCTCTAGAGCTGGGGTGGGGGTGGGGGAACCCACAGCCTCTAGGCGGTCTTCCTCGGTTGGGCAGAGACTGCCGTCTCCTGGTCACCCAGGCCCAGGCCAGTCCCTCACAGGCCCAAGCTATACCCACTTCCCACTCACAGCCAGGTTCACTGCTGTCCCACCCCTACTGGGCCAAGCAACAGAAATACAAGTACCCCTAGTCTGGGCAGGAATCACTTCCATTCTTTTATTTCAGAAAGAAGGGCAGATAGGAGCTCAGAAGGAAACAGAGCCAGACTCACAGGTCCCACCCAGGCGGGCAGGGCTGCTTTGGGAAGGGCTCCAAGGGGTCGGGGGAGGCACTTTAGGACACTTTGGCCGGGCCCTGGCTTCCCTGAGGGACAGCCCTGTGTTAGGAGGACCTATGTGAGGTTTCATCCTGAGCCCACTAAGTGCCAGAGTTGCTGTCAGAAGTCTCAGTCTGAGGACCCAGGCAGGCCTACCCTGTGCCTGGGTCAGCNTGAGGTCTGGCTGGGAGGCTGTGGGTAACTAGTTCCTTGAATGCCCAGATGGACACAGCCTGCAGGCTCCCTAGGAAGCCTATCACAAGAACAGGCTTATAGGAAATGTTCTCAGCAAAGCCCTGGTCCCCAGCCTCGCCTGTCCCAACACTGCTTACTGAAGAAGCTTATGAAAGAGCTGACTCAAGAGTCCCTTTCTGGGGTTTGTGTGTCCCAGGGCATCCAAGTCCCCAGGAACCAAGCTGGCAGGCTGGTGGTGTGACTACTTCTTCACAATCTGGATGACGTCCTCATGCTCCATGGTGTGAGTGAGGCCTACCCGCTGCGGGCTATACTTGGTGCTGGTACCCTGACGGAAGAGTGAAGAGGGGACATGTCAGTCTCTGGATGGCCAAGGCAGCAGGAAGACAGCAGGGTGTGGGGGGAGGAGAAAATAGGGGCTCCTGCAGCACAAACCCCGTGGGCCTGGACAGTGAAGTATCCCACTTAGTCTTGGATGTGGAGAGACCTACTTCCAACTCAGGTTATTTGTGGGGTAGGACAGACAAACATGAGGGTCCCCATGCAGAAGGGCAAGGATGCTGTGTTGAGCCTAACCCTGGGGCTGTTGGGGCTAGCCTCCCACTCAGCTCCTGCCCAAACTCACCCACACCAAGGCATACTTGAACTGGCTGGCCAGTGACCGATGGATGCGGTGGCACTAGGGGACAGGAAAGTCAGGGAGATGAGGCCTTAAAACTGGGCCAGAGTTTGGCTGTACATAAAAGCTGGGGCTTGTGGTGAACAACCATCCCATGTGAGGTGCTTTGACAGCCCAGGCCGTGAGTAAAGGCAGATCACAGGCCCCACAAGCATAAGCCTTGCTCTACCCCACCCACGCCCAGCTCTGAGTGGGTTTGAAATTACACCCAGGAGCATTTCTGTAGGCAGTAGCCCTCTGCCTGTCTCTCCTGGACAACTAGACAAATGCTCCCTTAGGAAAGGTCAGGAAGGCTTTCAGAACACCCAGAGAGGCTTCAGAGTCCTAACTGCACAGTCACTGGCTTTCAAGCCACCTGACTCCAGCTGTGGCCTACAGCATCTTGCATATCACATCCCATTCCTCTCCTGGGCCCAGCCTATATCCCTCAGTGCTCCTGGGTGGGATGAAGGCCGCAGGAAGACCCTGAAGGGCAGCTGGCAATTGCCCCAGAATATGAACCGCTGGTTGCCATGGTGAGGCAACAGTGGAGCACAGCGGAGGTGGCTGTGAATGGACTATGCANTGTCATTCCTCCTCCCATATGCTCATAAATCTTACAGGCTCAGGCCTGCAAGAACATTTCCTGAGCAGATATGGTAAGTCAACTGACCGGGTGGCAAACATAACAACCAATTCCTAACTTCCCTATCCCGAGGACAGGGAGTGAACACTGGGCCTAGAAGTCAGCTCTGGCCTACAAATGAGTTTTGAAGCTCAGTTTAGTCTGGTCATCACTTAAAAAAAAAAAAAAAAGGAATGCCACTGGCAGTCTAAAAGCATAGTTCTATCACCACTCATATCCACTTGAAACCCTGAAGCCAGTGCTCCTCCTCTGCTGTTTGCCACAAGCACTACTATGCTGTGTCTGACAGAAAGGACACTTCTAGCAGGCCCATTTTACCACAGGTTCACCAGAGGCCTTTTTCATGAGAGGGGCGCTTCCCTGTAATCTTTTAAGAGAAACGCCTGCAGGCCAGTTGTGGCGCACACCTTTAGTCCCAGCACTTGGGAGGCAGAGGCAGGTGGATCTGAGTTCAAGGCCAGACTGGTCTACAGAGTGAATTCCAGGACAGCCAGGGCTACACAGAGAAACCCTCTCTCAAAAAACCAACACCCCCCACCCCCCAAAAAGCAAGTGTACTAGAGATGGAAAGGGCACCCCTCAGAGTCTTCTGCTCCAGGGCTTCTTGTCTCTCACAGACAATGCCACCAATGCTCACCCACAGGGCCAGGGCAGGTGTATCACAAAGGCCCTAGGGGTCTGTCATCTCCAGAGGAGGGACTGAGGCACAGGATGAAAAGCTGGGAGTGCTTGCAGGTTTGGCTGGCTCTTCTGGTCTCAGCCAGCAACCAGGCTGGAATGCATGTCTCAGGGTAGGAGCAGGCCTCTTCCTCACAGGGAAGACTTCTCTGGGACAAAGTCCAGGCTCTGAGCAAAGGCCAAAGGTCCTCTGCCACCTCACTGGCCTTTTCTCCTTTGAGTGCCTGTATCTATTCCTCACCTTGTTCCTGCCTCTGGGCCTCTACATGTGCTTTTCCTGATACACACCACACCCTTGTCTTGCTGGCCTGCTCTTCCTACCATATATGGTGAGAGCCAATTTACTCGAGATAAGCAGCTTGGTCCAACGCAGAGCTCTTCTAGAAGGGCCAGCGCCTGTGTCTAGAGTTCCCAGCAGGGGGCACTACAGCTATGGCTCCAGAAGAGACTGGAGTCAACCCTCCTTAGCCCATGACCATGAAACCTGGGCCCAGAAGAAGAGGTGACTAGCTTGGCTGTGTGTCCAAGTGCCACACGGCTGGTACCCAGTCGACTCAGGCTAGACTTGCCAAATGAAAGGCTGTATGAGAGTGGATACTGGTCTGCCTACCACTGTCTTTCTGAGAGAATGCAGGAAAGGCTGGTTCCCTGCCTCCAGAGCCCATATCCTGAGAAATAACAGGGCTGGAGGAAAACAAAACCTAAGAAAAGAACTCAGGAACATGGCTGCGTGGCTGAAGCTACTTAGGGTGTGTATCAGGCAGCAATTCCAACAGGGAAAGGCACCAAAACCCAGAACTCCTTGCCTAGGATGTTCCTTCAAGTCTGTACTTTGTCTTAGTTTGGACTCCAGGGCATCTCCGTCCATGCCCTCCAAACTTCTTCCTGAACTACATGTGAGCATACCACAGCCCATGACCCCCACACAACTGCTGAGCTCTGGGGACAGGGCACTGACATCTGCTAAGCTTTGGTAAGACCAGGGCTGCCATCAGGCAATGGTAACACACATCTTTAATTCCAGCACTCGGGAGGCAGAGGCAGGTGGATCTCTGTGAGTTTAAGGCCAACCTGGTCTACAGAGCAAGTTCCAGGACAGGCTCCAAAGCCACACAGAAAAACCCTCTCTTGAAAAACCAAACCAAACCAAACCAAACCAAACCAAACCAAAAAACAAACTAACAAAAAAACCAGAAAACAAAAAACCCAACAGGGCCACCATCTTTGGTGCTGATGTTCAGCGAACACATGCTAGGGCAGGAAGCAGCCACGGCTATCCTGGACTCAGGCAGTTAGGGAACGAGGCANAATAGCTAGGTAGGCCCCAGAAGCCCTTGGGGACTGAATGGTGGTCACAGGAGGTGGGAACTCTGAGCAANGGCTCTGCTACCAGGTGGGAGGGAAGAAACTGGTTGAACGGTCTTTCCCAGGCTTAGCTCCATATACACTAGAGAAACTGGAATATAACAGCAAGGGGAAAGGGTGACAGCTCACTGCAGCATCAGACGCAGAGACAACGGCACCTTCTCAGAGCCGGGCCAGCTGAGCCTTTTCAGTGTGATCTTAGCCACCCAGCAGTTGTTACCTCACCTTACAGGATAGGAAATAAGACCCTCCACCCCCATGGCCCATCTCACTGGAGGAACCTATCTCAGTGTCCAANNACCAGGTAAAGGCAAGGCAAGCCTGCCTTACCCCATCTCTCCCTACTCTGGCTGGAACAAACAGCTCAAGAGGCCTCATTATTCTGTCCATTCAGATAGGCTTCAACTTACCACGTGTTCAACAGAGGCCCCTTTCCGGAGAATGATGGCATCTGTGAAGTCTGGTCTCTCTGTGGGGAGATGGAGGCATGTCATCCAGTCTTTGCCTGTGCTGGATTGGGCTTCCTTACAACGGGGCACTGGCTACAGAGACCCTTTTCAACTCCCAAGTCCCCTAGCCTTGCTCCTTGCTATTTGACACACCTTCAGTATGGAACCTTGTGCTATGTCACTCTGTCACTCATTACAGAACCCAGAGAGGAGCCACTGGAATAGGTGGAGTGAGTGGATGGGCAGGGAGTGAGTGGATGGGCAGCTATAGCTCTTCCTAGCTTACAAGGGCAGGGCTACCACAAACTGCCCCAAGTTCAGGTAAGCTGGGCCATGTGAACATATATGTACTGGGGTGAAGACAGAGTAAGGAACCTAACAAGGGGCCTGCTACTGTGGAGGGAAATCAAGAGAACAATACTGCTGTGGCCAGTGGGGACCTGGTGCAGCTTCCAGACCAGCTGCCCCACAGCTAGCATCTCTGCCACATGGGCTTAGGCCAAGCTCCTCTGCTTGGAGAGAAGAGTGGGGCTTGCTCTAACAGACAAATTGGCATGGAGACCTCCGGGTGGCACGAGCATGCTGGCAGCCCTGGGAAAGCTGGGGGAGGCCCAGTCATTTCTGAACTGTCTTCCTCAACTTACGCCCTCTCTTCTTGGTGTAAATGCAGGTGAGGGCCAGGTACTCCCAAAGCATTTCCAGCAGGTAATCCANGTTCAGCTTCATGCCGCAGCTGCAGGGAAGGTAGTGTCAGGCAGGCAGGGTCCAGAGGTTCAGAGGCCACAGTCTCTACTGTTGGAGAGTNCTACCAAGGCCAGTGTGGCCCTGCCATCACCGCTAGGAACAAGCAGGTTATCATGATGGCAGCCGTGCCTTTGGTTATCTGGCATCATGACTAATAGAACTTAGCATCCCCTGTGGATCAGTCTGGTTGCATGTTATAGGGAATCCATGGTATCTGTTACAGGGACAGAGGCCTGCTGTATTGGGACTGTGGGCATGCTCACCCTTCCCTAAAGAGGACAGATAGACTGCTCAAGGCCCAAGGCCACCCATACGTATTTCAGAATACAGAGGGGAGAACCCAGGTTTTGGGACAGCCAGACCCAGGTGGCCCTGAGTGCTGTGCTAAGCAGAAGCAAGGAGAGGTGTCTACCTCCCATACCAAGGATGAGTATGTCTTAGGCAGCCAAAGTATTTGGGAGGCAGCAGGAGGGATGCTGCCCTTTGCAGTAGCTGCAATGTCTAGGAGGNAACCCTTAGCCATTACTTGCCACCACAGGCCAGGCCCTTGGGGAGCAGTCAGAACACTTGGTTTGACTGAGGAAGGCAAAGAAGCAGAGGACTTAGTATAAACCCCCTGAAAAGGAGCCCCTGCATGGTGGCATTGGGAAATGAACCAGTGACTGCTAGCCAGTCACATGTGCCCCAGTCAATAAAGAAAGGCAGGGAGTGATGGCCAAGATGGACTTCCCCCATCCAGAGTTGAGTTTCCTGACAGCACACATCTCCCAAGGTGGCAACACAGGTGGTCATACCCAGCTTACTAGGAACTGTACTTACTACAAAGCTTCATAACCCTTTAGCCTTGGTGTTGTTTTTCAAGCAGAGCCTGCCAGACATGACAGAACACTGTCCCCAGCAGCTATGGGAGCCCTTCCTGCAACTCCTAGGCTTTGAACTCTCCCTTGGGAGGAGATGCTAGGTTATGTGAACTCACACGAGCTAGAGGGTCTAGCTCTCTTCCAAGCTGAGATGGCCAGGCAGCAGGCCTATCTCCAGTGATTAGAACACTCAGAAAGAAGGGGCATGGTGGCACATGCCTTTAATCCCTGTACTAGGGAGGCAGAGGCAGGAGGATCTCTGTGAGTTTAAGGCCCATCTGCTCTACACAGCAAGCCCCAGGACAGCCAGGGCTATGCAGAAAGACTGTTTCAAGATAAACAAACAAGCAACCAACACTCATAACGGAGAGCAGAGTGTCAGGAAGCCATTTTCTTACCTGATAACTACACTGTTGGGCTTCCGGGCTAGCCGGTCTACTTCTTCCATGGAGATCTGGTCGATTTTGTTATACACCTGAGATTGGACAGTTGGAGGTAGGCAGTGGAGGAGCAGTCAGGCCAGGGACAGGGCCTCAAATGTTACACCTGCCCATGGGACTACTCCCCTCAATGCCTCTGGCTGGAGAAGACACTCCCCCACCCCCCCACCCCCCACCAAAGGGAAGGGCTAGGTGGACTGGAATCCTGGTTCCAAGCTCTCCATGCCTCTAGACTCCAGCAGCCACTGAGGCAGGGGAGGTAGGCTGGGGAAAGTTCTAGCTCTCAGTTCCTCTCAGCAGACTACTGAGGTGGGTGGGAGCAGTGGTAGGTAGCCAGCTGGGTCACAGCAGTGCAAGAGATGCACTCAGAGGAAACGCCACATGGCCTNGGCCAGGGTGCCCCTTCCTCACAGGCAGCCTGGGCCACCACACCACTTACATATAGGCAGGGCATATACACCCGGTTGCCCACAATCACATCAATGAATTCATCTGGAGAGCAGTCTTCTCGGAAGAGTACTTCGGCATTGAAGATCTCTGAGTAGCTCAGATTAAGGACAAGCTGTTTATTGGCATCCCCATGTATCTTTTAGTGGGGAACCAAGCAATAAAATGTCCTGGCCACAGGGACCTGGTCACAATCTGCTTGAGTTCTACAAGCTCTGAAGACTTGAGGAAGCCTCTCATTTCTATCCCCTAAACCATAAACTATGAAAACAAATCAACAGATGACCTCAACTTTTGCTGTCAGGCAGTGAAATAGCACCTGCAACCCCAAGCTGCCGTCCAGGAGCACCGAGCGGAAGCTGGTAGTACCGTCCCGCCCCTGCTTGGTCTGACCCGCTGCTACCTCTTGCCTCTAGAGCCCTGCCCATTCTCTAGCACCCACTAACAGGTGAATACATAGCTGCTGCTTCTTCTCCAACCCAGAGACCCCCCAGCTCTCAGGACAGTTTCCCAGAACATTCTGTCTTTCTTCTAGATGTCACCTGGCNACCTGAACATCCAATGAAGAGCCAGGAAGCCAAATGTCAGTGTGTGGCTGGGCCTGAGCCCTGACAGCTGCCCCCAGGCTAGGAGCCCTCCCCTGGAAGGATACTGTACTCATGCAGGATAAGCTGCACCAGCTTTTCTGAGCACTGTGTCAGTGTGACCGTGGAGTTAAAGGAGATGCCGCCACCTTTCTTGGGCTGAGCAAGAGAGAGGTAGGAAAAGCTGTTGCTGAAGGGGCAGCAATATCAGCTGTCCATCTCTTGCTGAGGGCCAGGCAGTCCCCAGGCCTCCCCTGGGTAGAGTATGGCATACCTTGAAGTAGATGTTGGGCTTGTGCTTGTTCAGGCGAATACCCACAGACTCCAGCTCCTTCTCCAGCAGGGACCTAGGCAAAGCCTGAGACTTCAAAGGCTGTTTCCAAGCAAGCCATATAGCTTCCCAGGCAGCACTGCTTGCATAGAAAGAAGCCAGCTCCCTCCCCTAGCCCCTTCCCTAGCAACCCAACACCCCAAAGCTGTGGTGGAGCTTCTAAAGTGGAGGCTAGACCGTGCCTTCATGGGTACCTAGAGGAGGGTGAGGAGCTCCCAGGGGTCTACTGCTAGAGGCAGGCTGGTGTGCCCCTCTGACAGCAGGAGTGGGCGATAACCAAGGCTAGGCTGTGTCCCTTGTACCCTAGCTGGACACCACCTAGAGAGGACATCTAGGCCTGATGGTGCTGGGTTAGATACAGACCACTTAGCCAGAGACACATGGGACCTTCATTGGCCCTGTGAGTTCCCCTGCCCTGCTGCACAGACCTCTGCACATCTCCCTTGGTGGCATCCAGCATCATGACGACGACATCAGCTGTGCGTGCTACAGCAATCACCTGCCGGCCACGGCCTCGCCCTGGACAGGTAGAGGGAAGGGTATGCCTCAATAAGGTGCAGGCACCAGGTAGGACAATGTGCCTATGTAGCCTGAAATACCTTAGACTCCAGTCCCTCACAGACCCTCATCATTCCTATTACATTCCATCCTGTGCTATGATTTTCCTGGCATTTGGGGAGAATCCATGAGCTGTTCATTCACGGAGGCTGGTTTTATTTATTTATTTATGTTCTCTGAGACAGGGGTCACTTATGTAGCCTAGGCTGGTCTTGAACTCATGATCTTTCTGCCTCAGCCTCCTAAGTGTTGGGAATATAGGTGTGTACCACCTTAGCCCAGCTAACGCTGGTTTTAGACNTCACCACCTTAAGTGGAATGATGGATGATAATGACTTTCCTCCCCTTCCTGCAGTAGGCCCAGCCAGACTTCATGAACACTTGTTCATTTACTCCTTAACACAGCGGTAAATTTGGTAGGACTATGCCCATTTTAAAGATAAGAAGACTATGGCTTGGCTTACATACATTCAACCACTGGACCAAGATCATAAAG
>LZPO01117008.1:171303-185095 GCA_001675575.1 Neotoma lepida | reverse complement strand
AGAGGCTGACATCGGCTGTCTTTCTCACTCTCCACCTTTAAAACATTTTTGATTATTTTGTGGTGGAGGTGTGATGTGTGAAGGTCAAAGAACAACTTTTGGGAGTCAGCTCTCTCCTTTTATCATGTAGGTTCTGGAGATCTAACTCAGACGGTCAGGCTTGGCACAAGCACTTATTCACTTACCCACCTCCTTGGCTTCCCACCTAATTTTTTTTTATTAAAAGTCTCTCATTGAGACTGGAGCTTGTTGTGCCAGGCAGTGATGGCACATACCTTTAATCCTAGCACTGGGAAGGCAGAGGTAGGTGGATCTCTGAGTTTGAGGCCAGCCCAGTCTACAGATCGAATGAGTTCCAGGACAGCCAGGGCTAAACAGAGAAACCCTGTCTCAAGAAAACAAAAAAAGAGGAGGAAGAGGAGGAAGACAAGGAAGAGGAAGAGGGAGAGGAGGAAGAAAAGGAAGAGAAGGAAGGAAAAGGAGGAGAGGAGGAGAAGAGGAGGAGGAGGACTGGCGGTTAGCAAGCCCCTGGGATCCTCATGTCTCCACCTACCCAGTGCTGGGATTACAGGTGCATGCTGGTTTTATGTGGGTGCTGAGGATCTGACTCAGGTCACCATGCTCCTATGCCACCTTTACTGACAGAGCCATCTACCTCGCTGGTCCTGTGTCCCAGTACTACTCTGAGGTTTCACTACCAAAAGCCTGGATGGTTTCCACCCACAAGTCTGCATTTAATACTCTTAAACATCCTAAGCCCTGGAGCAGTGTTTCTCAAACCTTCCTAATGCTGTGACCCTTTAATACAGTTCCTCATATTGTAGTGACCCCCCCAACCATAAAGTTATTTTCATTGCTACTTCATAACTATAATTTTGTTACTGTTATGAAGCATAATGTAATAGCTGATATGCAGGATAGCTGATATGTGATCCCAGTGGAAGGGTCATTTGACTTCCAAAGGGGTCAAAACCCACAGGTTGAGAACCACTGCTCTAGAGCCTTTCTCATTTTCAGGGGGACTCACACCATCATTCAAAAACTTTGTTGCATGTCAGAGTTATGGTGGGAGCTTCAGGAACACCAACAGGTTGCCTTCAGCCCAACACAGGGCTGCTGGACTTGAGAATTTAATCTCCAGAAGACAATCTCATTATGATGCCTAAGCTGGCTTTGAACTTGTGGGCTCAAGATCTTCCCACCTTAGTGCCCCCAATAGCGAGGGCTACGGGTGCACACTACTGCACACAGTTTGACGTAAGGATTTCAAATGAACTCTAGGGTGGCACGCAGCCAGGTCTGAGCAGTGTCTTCATCATGTCAGCTTGAGAAGCTGTGGAGAACTGAAGCAAGCTGAGACAGCAGAAGAGAAAGTGGCAGCAATAAACTTGAATTTAGCACAGACTTTCCTACGAGTGAGAGAGACGCTTTTTATGTTTCCTGTTATGGAAAAATAAGGGAGTTTCAACCTTAAGATGTTTTTGAAGAAAATTTGGACAGAAAGCTGCTCAACAACACTCAGTCCCAGACCCTTTGCTTCTGGCATCAAGATTAGTTGCCTTTTTTTTTTTTCGAGACAGGGTTTCTCTGTGTAGCTTTGCGCTACAAAGTGAGTTCCAGGACAGCTGGGTCTACACAGAGAAAACCTGTCTTGAAAAACAAACAAACAAAAAGAAAACCCAACCAAATAAAAGAGCACTCTTCCTCTTGCAGAGGACCTGGGTTTGGTTCCCAGCACCCACATGGTGGCTCACAATCACCTGTAATTCCAGTTCCAGATGATCTGATACCCTCTTCTGATCTCCTCATGACAGGCATGCATGTGGTATATATACACACACATAAGATAAAATAAATAAATATAAAATATTTTTAAATTGAGATATAGGTTGGAGGGACATAGTTCAGTGATTAAGAACCCTTGCTGCCCTACCAGATGACCTGAGTTTGGTTACCCGAGTTTGGTTCGTAGTGTCCACATTGGGCAGCTCACAACTGCCTGTAATGCCAGCTCCAGGGGNGCTAGTGCCCTCTTCTGGCCTCCATGGGTACCCATATGCATGTGCACATACACATGCAAAGAAAAGTAATTTTTTAAATTGAGATACTAGAAAGGTGCTGTGGAGCATGTCTGTAATCTTAGCACTTGAGGCTGAGGCAGGAGGACTGCAGGTTGAGGCCAACTTGTCTACACCACAGTGGAACTCTGTTCCCTCACCCTCCTACCCCCAAAACTGCAATACTCACTTAGCTGGCACAGTAGTGCACAGATCTACAGTCCCAGCTACTCAGGAGGCTGAAGTGAGATGATCACTTGTGTCCAGAAGTTTTGAGACCAGCCTGGGGAACTGGAGAGAACCTGGCAAAAACAAACAATTGTACTATCAGAGGATTTTGCTAGTTGCCCCCCACTGTTGGTCTTTTCCTTCAGGGAAAGGGGCCTGTTGTTTCTGCACCACCTTTATATCTAGCATGGTGCACTGCACACAGCAAGTGGAGGGAAATAATTTTTTTTGTTTTGTTTTTTTGAGACAGGATTTCTCTGTGTAGCTTTTGGAGCCTGGAGCCTGTCCAGGAACTTATTCTGTAGATTAGGCTGGCCTCAAACTCACAGAGATCCACCTGCCTCTGCCTCCCAAGTGCTGGGATTAAAGGTGTGAAATATTTTCTATAACTTTATTCAAAGATGGGTATCTGTTTATTTTTCATGACAGGGGTTCTCTGTGTAGCTTTTGCCTGTCCTGGAACTCACTCTGTAGAAGAGGCTGGCCTCGAACTCAGAGATCCACCTGCCTCTGCCTCCTGAGTGCTGGGATTAAAAGCCTGCACCACCACTACCTGGCTTAAGATGGGGATCTTGCTTTGCAGCCCATGTCGACCATCATTGTAAATTTCCTTGGCATTCCAGTTTAAAATTTAAAGTTCTTCAATATTTGAGACTGTTTCCCAGAAACTCAAATGTTCTGGCCACAGCCTAATGAGGTAATACCAAGTGTCTTGTGACTGGACTCAGACATAGTATAGAAATTGAGGCTCAGAGCTTGCTGCCAACACCCAGCTGTAGCATACTGTGGTGCATGCCTTCCAGCAGCTGAAGTGCCCATGCTTTAGGCCTATTTCACTCCCTCAGTAATGTGAGCAGCCTGAAGGCAACACTTGACTCTCTCAGCGGTTCTAACACTAATAGCATCAGAGTGGCCCATCTGCATGCTGTCTCAGTACTGATATGTCAAGAAAAGACTTCCAGATTTCTAAGGCAGTGCAGAAACTAACAAAATGGAGAGAAGACAAGGGATAGAGTGGCTGGCAAAAACTGTCAGAGGGCCTCAGTCTGTAATGACTTTTGACATCTACTCTGCATTACCCCACTGTATAAAACAGTGATTTTTTTTTCAGGCTGGGCATAGGCCCTGGAAGACTCAATTTTACAAGAAGCTTTGACTCTGTTATGAGGGAGGATGACTGCAGCCTCTAGGTAGACTCCAAAACAGCACCACCTATCCAGTACAGATTAATAAATGAGTTATTCCTGGGAATAAAAAAGGGGCCACTCTATAAGTTTATAGGGGAGAAATCAAATGGTAGAGGCACACAGGCATATGAAAATCCCACTGGGGGGCGGGGCTGGAGAGATAGCTCAGAAGTTAAAAGCACCTGTCTTGAGCCAGGTGTGGTGGCGCACACCTTTAGTCTCAGCACTCAGGAGGCAGAGGCAGGTGGATCTCTGCAAGTTTGAGGCCAGCCTGGTCTACAGAGTGAGTTCCAGGACAGCCAGAGCAACACAGAGAAACCTTGTCTCAAAAAAACCCAACCAACCAAACACCCTAAAAAACTTGTTCTTGCCGAGGACCCAGGTTTGATTGCCAGCACCTACATGGCCTCTCACAACCACCTTGAACTCCAGTTTGAGGGGAATCCAACAGCTTTTCTGGTGTCTGTGAGCAGTAGACACCTAGATGATATACATATATACACGCAAACACTTATACACATCAACAAATCTAAAATAAAATCCTATTAGAGAAACTGAGGCAAGAACTTACAGGACACACCAGGTCCAGGAAAGGGTGTCATCTCTCACATGAACCCCACAGTGACAGACACCTACCTGTGATGGCATGACCCATACCAATCTATTATCAGATACCTGCTGTGTACAAGGACTGAGACTCCCCAACTTGACTCAGTATACCTCCTGCTGATGCAGTAGACTGCCTGCCCATCCACTTGATCAAACCCGGACCTAACCTGTAGTTGGTTTCTTGCTCTGGACTTGGTTCAGCCTCTCACCTCACAGCAGGACTCAAACTCAGTAGCAGCTCCTCTGGGTACTGCTCTGTTACCTTATCAGAATGCTCTTCAGCCTACTTCTACAGCAGCTTTCAGTTCTATTCATTCTGTAGTCTGTGTATACACATAGGCATATGTCTACTATGTGATCTGAGTTTATCTTAGTACTTATGAGTGGCATGAAGAACCTGCATTTGTCTGGGTCAGCAACCGAGGCAGGTGGACTTATGACAAATTACTGTCATTGCAACCATTAAACCTTGTGACTTTATCATCATTCAGTGAATCCTGATACTATGAAGATACATGTGTTCATCTATGCATATGACATAGCACACTCATGACACTGGCCTGCCTCTGTAGCTACAGGGCCACATCGGGACTGGTTTCTTCTAATGGAACCGTTCTTAGAAATTGGACACACACTGCTTAAATACCTTTATTATTTTTTAAAAATTATTTAGACATTGATAGCTCTGCAAAATACTTCTCCCATTGCAAATCTTCAAACCCTTTCCACAGGTCTTCCATAAAGAAACAAAATATTCATACTTTGCGCCCATTCAAATCTAATTTTTAAAAAACATTTAAGATTCAAAATCAAGTATTTTTTCTTTCCCAGAACTTGTTAGTAATTTTAAACCACAATGTAACATACTTAATGGCATTTCTTTTTAAAAATTAGCTTATCAGTGACTATTTTATGAGGAAAAAAAAATCCATTCAAGGCCTTAAAGAGAATATAAATTCCCTGCTTCTGAAAGCAAACGACATTGAGAAACAAACCCCTTTGTCCCTCTGGAGTCTAACTTCAACACTGCTAACAGCCAGCACACCGACTGACTTCCTACTTATTATTAGGCATTGTCTACTTACTTTTGGACTGCAGCTGAAATGCTAGACAATCTTAAAAGGGATGGGTGGGTAGAGCAGTAAAGCAGGGTACAGAGGGCCAAGGCTGGCCACAGCAGTGGAGCCTTCTGAGTGGAGGGTAAGACCAGCCAGACCTCTAGTCCCTGCCTGGGGCTGGCTTGGTGGAGTAGAGAACAGTAGGAAGTTTGCAGTCTGCACTTATTTCTCAATGTTAGATACAAGTGTCAGTCAAAGATATTGCACACAGTACCAGAGGCATGTAAACCACCAAGACAGCTTGGGAAAAGCTACAGATGGAGACAAGTCCCCAAAGGTCCTTCAGGGTCGGAAAAGGAAAAGTCATTGTCCATCAGGTAGGAGTTACTAAGTGAAACATGCTTATTCCTGCCCAATGTTCAGGGACAGACTTCTAAGCAGCAAGTCTTCAGGTGAGTCTGAAGGCTGCTAAAGGCATCCTTCTCTCATTTTTCTAAGTACAACTGGAGTACTTCCCTAGCTAAGAAAGAGAAAGGAGCAGGGTGTGGTGGCTCAAACCTTTAATCCTAGTACTCCAGTCAGGTGGATCTCTGTGAGTTCAAGGTCAGCCTGGTCTACATAGTGAGTTCCAGGACAGCCAGAGTTACAGTGAGAACCTGACTCCAAAGAGACCAAAAGAAAAAAGAGAAGGGTAAGGGTGTGTGTGTGTGTGTGTCCATCCCTATGCTACAACCTGACCTGCCTAATTTACAAGAGAAACTGTTCATTGATGTGCCACTTGAGCTGCACACAAGCCCAGGTTTCAGGGTGACTCCACCTACTGCTGAATGATACTTGCACGGTATACACAAGGGTTGACTGGCATGATAGAAAGGACAGCCAGAGGCGTTGAGTGTGTGCTGCAGGGAGAAAGCCAGCAATAGTCCCTCAACCTCCTTCATTCTTCAGTGTTGTCCCTCAGCTTAACTGAAGTGATGGTGTCCCGAGAGTGTAAGCCAGGTGTTTCTCATCAGAGCCAGACATTTGGTGCTCAGTTGAATTTTGATGTCTTTTGTTTGGAGATGAAGTCTAAGTTCACCTGAGACTGACCCTAACTAACTCCTGGGCTCAGGCTTTTGAGTAGCTGGGACTATAGGTGCATTACCACACCCAGCTTGCTTTTCAAAGGTAAGGAACCATGTGATTCAGCATTAGCAATGGATGTGAATTATTTTTTCTACCTAAGTCTTGGGATTTATTTTGATGGTTTCTGGGCCCTGATTTTACTGAATGGGTAAGCTGTACTCTGCTCACAGTCTTAGGACTACAGATATCACAAGGACCTGCTGGTTCCTTCCCCCACCTCTGCTCCTTTAAGACTCCCTGAACAGTCAGTATTAGTAACATACAGCACAAAACAAGGACAGTCAACCTGCTACCCTTGGTGTTCCTTCTTCCAGCACTGGGAATGGAAGCAAGGTCCGCAAATGTGACAAACTAGTGTTCTATCAGCTACACTCCCAGCCCCGATGCTGTATTTACTTTAAAGCTTTTTCCTCTCGTGTTTGAACCTGTAAACCACCAAAATTTCCCAAAGCCCTGACCTTATCTGTGGACTACAACTGATGCCAACCTATCAAGCTTTTGAAACATTTAGAAAAACCAAACCAAACCAAACCAAACCAAAACACTCCCCTCCCCCACACTTTGGCACATGAGCCTTGAGTTATTTGAGCGCATTTATCTTTCCTGCCCACCCCATCCCAACATTTCAGTCATCCTTTCNGGAGAATGGAGACCCTTCTGCCTTTGGAAAAGGTTGTCAGACACACTGATGTTTTGAGTAGCAAAAGGAGGAGGCACGAATGCTCAACCGGCCCCGGAAACAGTTCTTGTGTTTAGCACTGTAATTTATGCAATGCTGAGAAACTTTTGTACCAGATGACTTGTTTTAAAACTGCTGGTTGATTAAATATACATATAGACATAGATATAAAAATCACTAAGTCAACATTTGCTGTTTTCAATGTGAAAACGATAAAATGTAATTCGGAATAATTGTGCATTTGCCATAGGGTCCTTGTTAAAGGTACCATAAAAATAATAATTTTGTAATAAAAAACTCTTTATTTTAGTATTGCCCTCAAGTTCAGAAGTTTGGAGCAAATGTACTGAGAAAGCAGTTTGGGATCTACTCCCACCAGGGATCTGGAAGCCTTAAATTTAGTGATCCCCGACAGCAGGCCCAGGAAACCCGACAGCCATGTTCGAGTCTTGCACTGTAAAAGTACAGGGCTCAGCAGAGCCACCGGCCCCACAAAACATCCAAGTGGAATCAAACGCTGATGAGACCCACCAGGGTCCCCACCTCATTTCACTGGTGGTAGATGCTGGGCCCAGCCAACTCCTCACATAGAGCTCTGGGGCATAAGATGCTGGGCTCTGCCTTTCCTTGGGCTACCAAACAAGCAGCTGGGGAAGGAGTAGGGCCTGGGTGGGGACCACTGAGCACCAAGGCTGAGGTGACCCAGGAGCTGACCTTCCACTCGGCTAGAGGTGGGCCGAGGACAGATGGCATTTCTTTGATGCAGAAGTTAGCTGTGCAGGAAGGAAAGTGCATTTAAGGTTGCTCAGATANAGATGGTGACCACAATGCCACAGAGAGGAAGGAGGGTAGGAGGTGGACAGCTCCCTCTGCCTGCCTGCAGGTCAGCCATGCGCCTTGGGTCCTGTAGGTTAACATTCATGCTTTCTGATGAAGTCTGCTCATGAAGAAACAGGAACACACCTCTCCTGGTTCTGGCAGGTACATAACTTCCTTGGCAAAGCTCTTTGTTGCCAAGTTCAGTTTTATTTGGCCGCTGTTCTGAACCACTGTCACCGGAACTCGTAGATGGGTGCACTGTGTTCAGGAACATGGGTCAGGTTGAGGGACTGATACCTGCAGCACGGGAGAGACAAGACAGAAGAGTTATCTTGGGTATCCTGAACAGAGGAGGCTGGAGAACCTCTGGAGCCCCTGCCAATTATACTCNGATTGAGGTGCTAAATCATTTTCAGTTATGTATATAAATGTAGGGTCTCACCGGGCAGTGGTGGCGCACGCCTTTAATCTCAGCACTCAGGAGGCAGAGGCAGGAGGATCTCTGTGTTTGAGGCCAGCCTGGGCTACAAAGAGAGTTTCTTAACAGCCAGGGCTGTTACACAGAGAAACCCTGTTTCGAATTGTGCCCCACAAGAAAAAAAATGTAGGGTCTCATTAATAGCTCTAGCTGGCCTTGAACTCCCCATGTAGACCAAGCTGACTCACAGTGATCCATCTGCTTCTGCCTTATGAGTGCTGAATTAAACATATTAAACATATGCCTGGGATTAAACATATCCCTCGATTTTGTTATATTTTCATTATTATTATTTGTGTGTGTGTGTGTGTGTATGTATGTATGTATGTACATCATGTGTGTGCCTGGTGCCTGTGGAGGATAGAAAAGGGCATAAGATGCCCTGGANCTGGAATTAAAGATAGTTAGAAACCACCATGTGGTGCTGGGAATTGAATCCAAGTCATCTGAAGAGCAGCAGGTTCTCTTAACTGCTGAGCCATCTCTCTAGGCCCCCATTTTGTTATATTTTTAAAATGAGGTCTCACTATTTAACCCAGCAATCCATCTGCCTCAGCCTCCAAGGAGCTGGGAATACAGGTGTACACCACTACGCCTGGCTTTGCTAACTCATTTTATAAATGCCAAGCTGCACCTAGCTAGTCTGTTCCCTCTGTTCCCTTTTTGTTGCTCCACCAGTACCATGCATAAGAACTATTTTTAGGTAATTTGTTCTAATCATCAAACAATTATAACATAGCTCACAAAAATAGGACCCTAAGGCCAGTTATGGTGACACAAGCTTTTTCAGGCCAGCCAGGGATACATAGTGAAAACCTGTCTGAAACAACACCAAAACCCTGAGTCAGGCCTGGAGGTGCACATCTGTAATCCTAGCCTCTAGGGAGCCTGTGACAGGAGAACTGAAAGTTCCTGGCCACCTCAGTTCATGGTCACCACAGTAAACTGTCTACAAACAAACAAACAAACAAACAAATGTAGCTCAGGCCCTAGGTTCACAAAACAGAAGCCCCAAACTAAAGAACAAGAACCAGGACCCCAATAAGCTCTAGGAAGAGATGGGGCTCACTATCTTTCTCCTACTTGTAATTCTGTATTTGTGTTTAAAGAATACCAATATGTGATGTCGTAGGATGTACTTCATGCAGAGCAAAGAATATTCCAATTCTCATAGTACCCAAAGAGACACTGGAGAGAACCTCANAGCTTGCCATGAGTATCTCCCCACTGCCCATTGCTTCTCACTTCCTGACATGTGGCTATAAGGTGGGATTGCAGGGGGACTAGAGGTGTCTGTTTCTCTCGTCAGTAGGCAGTGTCAGAGGATCAAGAAAGAAGTGGACAGTCCCCATATAGGGATAACTCCTGGGTCCATTTTATTAATGTCTGGAGGTTACCTTTCCCTTATTTGCTTCACATAACAGTGAAGGACAGAGGGAAAGCAGTTTAGTTCTAATATATATTTTAAAATACAGGCTGAGGATGTAGCTTAGTAGTGGAGAGTTTGCCTAGCATGCATAGGGTCTAGGGATACACTCAAACTAAAAAAGAGAAAAGAAAAATCAAGAAAGGACTATGAGGCCAGTGAGATGGATCTGTGGTAATGGTACTTGCCGTGCAAGCCTGGACACCTGAGATTGAACCCACATAGAGGTGAAAAGAGAGAACCAAGTCCACAAAGTTGTCCTCTGACCTCCACATGAACATCATTACACATGCACCCACACATCACATACATCATATACATACACATCATATGCATACACACAATAATAAAAAATTTTTTTAGAAAGATTGACTAGGACTGGAAAGATGGCCCGGCACTAGGGTTTGGTTCCTAGCACCCGTATTACAGCTCACAACTAGTTCTTGGAGATCCAATGGTCTTTTCTGGTTTCCATGGACACCAGACATGCAAGTAAGTAGTGTACAGATGTATATGCAGGCAAAACAACCAGACACATAAAATAAAAAAATTTAATTTAAAAAGGCAGCAAGATGGCTCAGTGAACCTGGTGCCAAGACTGAAACCTGAGTTTGATCCTTGAGACCCACATGATGGAAGGAGAAAGCCACCATCTTCTGTTGTGGCATATATGTTACCACACAATGCATACACCTACCACCCCTACACCACACAAAATAAATAAATGAGGTGCTGGAAAGATGGCTCAGTGGTTACAAACATATATTGCTTTTACAGAGGACCTAAGTTCTACTTCCAGCACCCACACTGAGCTGCTGCTAACACCTGTAACTCTGGCTCCAGGGGATCCAACCTTTTGGCCTTTTGCAGGAATCTTCACTCCTATGCAAAGATGCACAAACAAACAATAAAAAAATAAAACCANATCTTTAAAGAAACAACACAAAACTCCAAAAGGACTATGTGCTAGTTGCTAGGAATATGCAGCATTAAAACTACAATGAGGCACTTCTTCATGCCATCTTGGGCAGCTATAAAGACATGCTGGCATGTGTTGGGGGTGACATGAAAAAACTGAAGCTCTCACTCAAGTCTTGCTGGTAAGACTATCAAATGGCACTGCCTCTGGAGAGAAGGTTGGCAGTTCCTTAGAATGGTAAATATAGACTTAGCACCTAACCCAGCACTTTTACTTGTACATCTATGCCCAAAGTAGAGGAAAACAGGAACTCGGAAACTCACACACCTACATTCATAGCAGCACCACTTTGATCAGTCAAAGAGGAAAGCAACCCAAGAGTCCCTTCACGGACAGAAGGATGGACAAACATGCTGCACAGATATGCAATGGAGAATTTGGTAATAAATAAGAGCTCTAGCCTAACAATAGTGGTTGTGCTGGATAGTTTTATGTCAATTTGCCACAAACTAGAGTCATCTGAGAGGAAGAAGCCTCAACTGAAAAAAATGCCTCTATATGATCTGGCTGTTGCAAGCCTGTAGGGGTGCTTTCTTCATTAGTCATTAATGTGGGAGGGCTCAGTCCATTGTAGGTGGTGCCACATCTGGGCTAATGGTTCCGGGTTCTATAAAAAAGCAGACTGAAGAAGCCAGTAAACTGTAGTCNTCCATGGCCTCTGCAGCAGCTCCTGCCTCCAGGTTNCTGCCCTGTTTTGAGTTTCTGCCCTGACTGCCTCTGATGACGAAATGTGACAGGAAAGTATAAGTGAAATAAACCATTTCCTCCCAAAATTGCTTTTGGTCACAGTCATCACAGCAATAGAAACCCTCATTAAGATGTGGTGCACACTTCTAACTCAGTACCCAGGAGGCAGATGTGGGAAGTAAGAGTCTGGACTATATAGTGAAACCCTGTCTCAACTCAAGAACAATTCCCATATATGCGGTGACAGGAGAGATTTCTCAAAGCATTTTGCTAAGTGAGATGTCAGACACAAAGGCCAGATATTACAGGATTATGAAAAGTTTTTTAAAATTCACCTGAAAACACAATAATTACTGAATGCCACCAACAAAGAATTTGAATTGATCTAGGATAGGATCACTCAGAGCCAGAAAAAAAATTCTGAAAGGAAATTGGGTTCCATTTTATGTTTTAATCTTTTTTGTTTGTTTGTTTGTTTTTGGGACAGGGTTTCTCTGTGTAACAGTACTGGAACTCATTTTAAAGACCAGGCTGGCCTTGAACTCACAGGAATCTGCCTGCCTCTGCCTCCTGAGTGCAAAGGTGTGTGCTACTACCACCCAATTTTATTTTTTTTTTAATTTTATTTATGTGTGTGAGCCTGTGTGAATTTATGTGCACTACATATGTACAGGTATGTGGAAGAAAAGGGCATTAGATTCCCTGGAACTAGAATTACGGACAGTTGTGAGCTGTCATGTGAGTGTTTAGATCTAAACCTGGGTCCCCTGGAAGAGCAAGAAGTACTCCTAACTGCTGAGCCATCTCTTCAGCCCACAGTGTTCCACTTTCAGAGAAGAAATAAGGTGCTTCCTGGTATAGCTATCCCTCACGGTACAGCAAGGAGGCACGAGAGTCCCCTAAAAGATGACAAAAGCCACACTTGAGGTAGCCTTCTGACCATACATAGCCTTGGAGGAACNTAAGGCAGGGAGGTGACTCTCATGGCCTCTAGCTCATCAGACCAAAATCAAGGACACGAGAGGCAGTGGCAGCTGGTAATTGCAAAGGTCACACTGTCTATAAGAGTTTACATTAGAGTTACTGCTAAATTTGTGAGGAATAAACATGAAGTGATCAGAATTGCGGTAAGCATTCCTGAAAGCATTCACACAAGACTGCCTGGGTGCTCTCAGTGATAAAACTTACCCAGCACGTACAAGGTCCTCCGTTCCATCGCACACAACACACAGAAGGTTCTATCTCTAGTATCTGTCTGTCTCTCACATACACACACATTTAGAATAAAGCTGGAGAGATGGCTTAGTGGTTAAGAAGATCCGGGCTTGGTTCTCAGCATCCACAGTGGCTCACAATCATTCCTTGCTCTAGTNCCTGAGGATCCAATGCCCTCTTCTGATCTCTGCAGGTACCAGATACACATGTGACATACATATATGTATGCAGGAAAAACATACATACATATTAAATAAAAATTTAAATTTTTTAACAGTATTTAGAAATGATCTCTTTACATAATATCCACTTTCATTTCATTACCTCACTCTGTAGGTAAGAAAGAGTCCCTGTTCTATGTGAGATCATCTAAAATGGCCTTGGTACACACAGAGCAGAGAATGTGGACAGAGGCAGACTGAGAGAATCTCTTTCAGATATGACGGCTGGAGTTGAGGGCAACTTTCACCGCAGCACCGGCTTCAGGGTCCTTACCATTCTGAACTCCTGTGGTAGTAGTAGCCCTCTATGGAGGCTGCTGACTTCTGAAAGCAGATATAATAGAAGCCAGCAAAGGAAGCACCGCTGATGTCTTTGATTGTGTGGTCCGGAACCAGGAACTGCTCCTGCATACAGATATGGAATCAGTCAATACCTCCCTTGCAGTAAGACACCACAGCATTCTAAAGACTGCTAGAAAGAAGGTCTCTGTCTGGTTTTGGGGTGCTCATATGTTACTACAGTATCCTACTTACCTCACTGTGCCCACAGATCAGCAACTCAGGAGGGGTCATCACTGGAAATCTAAAGAACAATCAATACTACTTTCCTACTTGTCTGCCTACCTACCTCTTGGAAATCATTTGACAGAACAACCTGGAAATAGATTTCAGTCTGGTCTCCAGGAACTGTCACTGGGTTCTGACTACCTCTAATAATGAGTTACATCTATTGCAATCTGTAGTCATTCTGAGGTGAGAGTCTCTGTAACACCTCACCAAAGCTCTACCCTGGTCAAAGTCACAAGAACAGCACCATCTGTGCCAGGCACACTTCAAAGACAGGCAACTTGTAAAAGACTCCTGTTCTCTGGGAGATGGGGTAAGAAGCCCCAGGGCTTCAGGTAAACCAAAATTCCACAGGAGTTACTGTTTTACTTTACTTTATAGCACTAGGCTGGGATGAGACCCAGGCCTTCATGTACACTAGACAAATTTCTACCACAAACTATACTCCCAACCCTTT
>LZPO01117008.1:147437-170563 GCA_001675575.1 Neotoma lepida | reverse complement strand
TCAGATTCCCTGGAACTGGAGTTACAGACAGTTGTGAGCTGCCATATGGTGCTTAGAATTGAACCCNGGTCCTCTGGAAGAGCAGCTAGTGCTCTTAACCACTGAGCCATCTCTCCAGCCCCCTTAAGTAGTTTTCTTTCTCCTCACAGACCAGGCAATGGGGACTTGAGNTNGATAGGTGTTCTTTCACAAACTTGTTTCATGGCTTTGCATTAATGTGGCTGTAGATAGCATACTGCCATAGCAGAGAAGCACAGGACTCTCAAGCAGAGGCCAATCCAATGAAGGACTAGAGGGAGTCAAGGGCCAGGGAGGGAAGAACTTGACCCCTCATTTCCTGAACACTGGGTAGAGGATGTGGCTGGAGAGCAAGTCACTCTGATGGCATTTAAACTCGTGGTAGGAACAGGATGCAGTGATGACTAAGTTCAAGGAAAGCTGTCCTGATTCCCCAGAGCACTTGGATGACTCATCCTGGAGGGTCACAGGATTCTTGGGTAGGAGAATGAAGGGAAGAGGACACTGGGTCGGGGTGCCTACTGGCACAAATATGCCCACTGCCCACTAAACAGCATAACCATCTTACTCAGGTGGACTCTGCCATGAAGACCCACTGTGATAAGCACCTGGCATGAAGGGCCCCTGTGAGAAGGCATAATCTGCAAGAGGAAGCATGTGAGGGTGCTCTAGGGCCTGGCATGTGGGACAGGGAGACGNCTGCGCAGAACCTTACCTTCCACCTCATGAAGACATAATCGCCATTTTTCAGCTCTTCATAATCAAAGTCATCTGAATTAAATGATTTTGCATATTGATAAAAAGCCAGAAACTTGCCCTAAAAACAAACAAACAAANAGAGTCTCAGTGGGCCATCCCCATGAGGAAAGGAGGGCACCTGAGCCATGACATCTGGAAAGGATAGCTAAGTGGACAAGGCACTACTAGATTGTGTGCCAGTGAGCACAGGCAGAGGAAAAGATCAAAGATGGGAATGGCAGAGTTCTAGAACACCCTACTATCAGAACATATAAGGTAAAATGGATTAGTGAGATTTCGGCAAAGAAATAGAGTAGTGCTGGGCATGGTGGCACACACCCTTAATCCCCAAACTCAGGAAGCAGGCAGATCTCTGTGAGTTTGAGGCCTGCCTGGTCTACATAGGTGAGTTCCAGGACAACCAGGACTACATAATAAGACTCTGTCTCAAAAAACAAAAACAAACAAAATACAGAAGGGCAAGGAGAGTCACAGTGGGTCCCAGCACTGAGGAGGCTGGAGAATCAAGGATTCAAGGTTACCTTCAGCTATACAGGGAGGTTAAAGCCAGCCTGGACTACATAAGACTATGGACTGGGGAAGCAGAGTCGGGAGGATCTCTGAGTTCGAGGTCAGCCTGATCTACACAGCAAGTTCCAGACCAGCCAGGGCTGCATACAAAGACCGTTTCACCCAACAAAAGACAAACAAAAATAGGCCTTAGGAAATGGCTCAGTTAGTAAAGTACCTGCTGTGTAAGCATGAGAACCTTGAGTTTAGATCCCTAGTGTCCACAGAAAAGCCAGGAATGGTGGTGTGCACCTATGGAGCTGCTCTCAGTGTAGTGAGACTCTGCCTCAAAGAAATGTGCACAACTATAGAGGAAGATACCTGGTGCTGACTTCTGGCTGTATGTACATGCACATCCTTGTGCCCACGTATCCAGACACTTTTTTTTTTTAACTGTGTACAGACATAAAAATAAACTGAAAAACAAAGAACAGGACTGGAGAGTTTGCTCAGTGGTTAAGGGAACTTGTTGCTGGTTCCCAGCATCCACACACGTATATGTAGGCAAAACACTCATACACATAAAAAAAATCTAAAAACAAAAACAAAAACCAAAGAGTCAATTTGAGCCACTTTGTAACAGCATGTCAGAGCTAGGTGTGGTAGTGGATCTGTCTCTTATACACATCTAGATGTGTATAAGAGAGAGTGCCTGTCCAATCAGAGAAGAGTGGGTATAGCTCTTGTGTTATGACATCGGGTTTGTGCCAGATACTCAGCTAGCAATCAAAAAGGGGTGATATATGCATATGTAGTCATACCTTAGTATCTGCAGAGGATGGATTCCAGGACCCTGTACAGACACTCAAGTCCCTCAGATAATATGCCTTGATCTGTATGTGACCTGTACACATTATCCTTCTATACACTTTTGATTATCTCTAGGAAACTGAAATGCAGTGTGGATGNTTGTAGACAGCTGTACTGCACTGTGCAGAAAAAAAATGAAAATAAAATAGCTTGTGTGTGCTGAGTAGAGACACTTTTTTCTTCATTTTTTAGTTTTTTGAGACAGTGTTTCTCTATGTAGCCCTGGCTGTCCTGGAACTCACTTTGTAGACCAGGCTGGCTTCAACTCACAGAGATCCGCCTGCCTCTGTCTCCCAAGCGCTAGGATTAAAGGCGTGCGCCACCACCATCTGGCTTTTTCTTTTTTAAAGGGTTTTACAGTACAGCTCTGTCTGGTCTGGAACTCACTATGTAGACTAGGCTGGTCTCAAACTCACATTGGTCTGCCTGCTTCTGCCTCCAGAGTGTTGAAATTAAAGGCATATGCTACCATGCCTGGCAATATATTTTTTTTAAGTTTTATTTTTATGTGTATGGGTGTTTTACCTGCATATATGTATGTGCACCATGTGTATGCCAAGGAGGTCAGAAGGTGTCATAGGCCCTGGAACTGGAGTTACAGACAGTTGTAAGCTGTCACAAGGATTCTGGGAACAGAACCTGAATCCTTTGGAAGAGCAGTCAGTGGCCTTAACTGCTGAGCCATCTCCTCAGTCTGAGACAGAACATTTCTTACTAACATTTTCTTGTGCTGCATGGGAGGATCAATGAGTTCCTGTCCCCACACATTTTCAATCTACAGTCAGCTGAATATGTGAAGTAAACTCATGGATGTAAAAGGACCCAAAAGAGGGTCAAGACAGAGTATCTGTCTTAGTGCTATGCACTCTTATTACAGATTTTTCCTTTCTAGTTTGTTTTTCAAATATTTTTAAATGAGCACATACTTTGTAAGAAAACATCTTAAAAAAAGGCAAACAGTGAAAGTTTAATATACAGAGGAATCAAAGCACTATACTATAGTTTGATTTGTTAAGTCATAAATGCTGTCATGAAGATATGAAGCATATGGAATCCCCAGCTTTAAGTGTTGCTAACAGGGTATAGTAGCATGTCTGATTCTAGACTACAATAGGAAAGTGGTAGCATAGGTAGTTTATCCCACACTGTGAACTCAAGGTAAACATAACAAGACCTTATCTCAAAAATCAAACTAACTAGGCATGGTGGCATACACCAGTTATTGCAGCACTTGGGAGGCTGAGCAAGAGGATCACTGAGGATTTTCAAGCCAGTGTGGGTTACAGAGGAAAATTCTATCTACACACACACACACACACACACACACACACACATCCCCCTCTCCACAATGGTTGACTAAGCCAAAGGCTAGTGTGATAGGACAAAAAACAAAACTTGGAAGAAATAAGATGGGTAAAGACCCAAACATAAACCAGGGAAAAGACCCCAGGGCAGTAACTCTGAGTTGTTCTGACATGCTCACCACTGGGGAATAAGGGCATTGCACATGTGACTGCTAAGGACAGGGAATCTGAATTTCTCAAGAGTGTCTGGATGGTATGTAGGTTAAGTTGATTAGGATGAACAGAAAGAAGCAATGCACTCCTGCCCTTGCTGGGCTCCATGAACAACACCCCATTGCAGGCCATCCAGAACACGAGAGGCAACTGCTCCCCGCTTCCTGGGGTTTCACCACACAGAGGTGATTNGAAAGAACAGTAGATAAAAGATGGCAGAACAGGGACACTGCCATGTTCTAACAGCCACACAGAGCTGAGTACAGACTGAAGGACTCTTCTCATCACCTGGTATATGTGGAGGGATAGGTTCTGATTAACTCCTGCTGGGGACCAGGGCCCCAGGTCCAGGCCTGCCATCCTCTNGATGTCTCCTGCTGTCCAGGGCAGAGCACAGCCTTACTCACCCAGTGTTTCCGATCGACGTCTTCATCTGCGTCCCACTTGCGAGTTAAGAAAGGGTGTTTTTTGCTTATTATTTCTCCTTCAAAGAAGGTTGTAAGGGTTGGATATTCCTACAGCAAAAGCAAATATTCAAGCAAGACATTAAATGTGAATTTCTGGTTATTTTTGTTTGCAGTATGCAGGGATCTAAACCCAGGGCTCCCCAGACCCTCACTAAGCCACACACCCAGACACTGAAGAGCATTTTACCTTGGTCCTGCTGATAAGACCCCAGGCCACTCAGTATGTGTTCTCTTGCCTCCTGCCTATTTCACCTTTCAGAGATAACCAATCTTGCCATAACTTCTTTCTTTTTTCTTTTTCGAGACAGGGTTTCTGTGTATCCCTGGCTATCCTGAAACTCAGAGATCCACCTGCCTCTGCCTCCGGAGTGCTGGGATTTAGGTGTGCACCACCACTGCCTGGCTATAACTTCTTTCTAATACTTTGACAAGATCAACTAATTACATTGTTAACAAACCAAATCACTGTTAGATCCANTGATCTGCCAACAGGCTATGGAAATAAACCTGAACTCAGGGGCCCAGACAGTGAAGGGGCTCTGGAACTTTGGAGACTTTGCCAGAGCAAAGAACTCCACTTTGCCCTCACTTGCTATGTTCTGGTCTCTTAGAAAAGAATTTGGATGTTGTCTACCACAGTGAACTCTGAATACTCTACAGTCAAAGCAGAGCACAGCTTATCATGCTGTTTTCTAGGATGCACCCCCAGAAAAGGCTCCAGAGCTGAGTCTCCTTTGACCCTGGGCCAACCCTTCATGNACCCTTAGCTCCCTTGTTCCTCATTTATAACTATTTTTTTCTCTTTATTTTTTTTTAAAGGCAGCATAGCCCTGGCTGACTTGGAACTTGCTCTCTAGACCAGGCCGGCCTGAAACTCAAGAGATCCACCTGCCTCTGCCTCCTGAGTGCCAGGATTAGCCACCACTGCCTGCCTCCCATTCCATTTCTTAACAGTAAGGTTTAAAATACACAAATGTAACATCCTCCAAAACCTCAAACTCCTACACTAACAATGCTCAGCTGGGTTTCTCATACAGGTATGTATATATATATATATATATATACATACACAGGCTGAAGAAATGAGATGGGAGATTTTCCTAAATGGAAATCTAATTTGTGTTAAAAACTATACTAATCCATCTTTGGGAAGGACTATATAAGCCAGGAAGTCTGTAGAATATTTTAGTTTAAAGATTTCATACCTCTAAAGACTTAGTATGTTTATGTGTATGGATGTTTTGCCTGCACATGTCTGTGCACCATGGGTGTGCTGGTGCCTGTGGAGGCCAGAATAGGGTGCTGGATCCTCTGGAAGTGGAGTTACAGATGGTTGTGAGCTGCCAAGTGGGTGCTAGGAACCAAACCCCAGTCCTCTGGAAGAGCAGCCAGTGCTCTTAATCGCTGAGCAATCTCTCTAGCATCCTCCATATAATTTTGTTTCTTTTGGTTTTGTTTTGAGACAGTCTTACTGGGTAGCTCTGGCTGGCCTGGAACTCACTATGTACACTACAGTGGCACTGGGAGTTGTGACTAAAGGTGTGTGACACCACAGCTAGCCTCCATATATTTTAAACAGGAAATGATGCTTATGTTGTTTCTGAGCTTTAATATCTTTTCAAAATTCCCACCTGTCTTAATCACTGCTCTATTGCTGGGAAGAGACACCATGACCAAGGCAACTCTTATTAAAGAAAGCATTTAACTGGGGGCTTTATTATAGTTTTAGAAGGTTGCTCTCTGATCATCATGGGGGGAAGCAACAGAATGGTGATGGAGAAGTAGCTGAGAGCTTTACATGCTGATCTGCAGGCAGAGAGAGAGACAGACAGACAGACAGACAGACACAGAGAGACAGAGATAGAAACAGACAGACTGACTGGGCCTGGTATAAATTTATTTTTGAAACCTCAAAGCCCACCCCTAGTGACACTCTTCCTCCAACAAGGCCACACTTCCCAATCTTTCTCAAACAGTTCCACTAACTGGGGACCAATCATCACAAATATATGAGCCTATGGGGGCCATTCTCATTCAAACCACCACACCATCTAAAGGACAGAAGAACAAAATGGCCAAAGGGTCCTAATACCATCAAAATAGTTATGGTTTAAATGGCTAGTTTACTAGAGAATGATTCTGTGCTGACTTTTTCTTAAACACTTTAGGCAGCATGTGATGCCCTCTTCTGGCATGCAAGCATACATGCAGATAGAACACTGACACAAAATACATTAAAAAAAAAAAAAGTGAACAGACACTTTTGCTCATAAATCAGTCTTAGGCATTTGGCTAGTGTGGTCTGTATCCCTGCTTCCAACCTCAGCCTGACCTCCCAAATCCAACTAACAGTGAGAGCAAGGCCTTCAAAGCTGGGCTCCCAGATACCTTACACCCTGTTGGGATCTTTGGGAAAGGTCCCTCTCCCTACTGGTGACTAGCTCAGAAATGCAAAGATAGCACAATTTATACCTATTCTGTACAAGTCTGATGCTTCAGTTCAAATAGCACCCAGACAATAAAGCTGTGCTTTGTTAGTGAATGTGTGGCAAATAACCTCAAATTAACTTTTAACACTCCACACTGCATACACAAAAGTCAACTATTATAACTAAAACCACTTATGTAGTTTAATCCAAATAAACTATACACTTGACATTTTATGATTTTTTGAGAGAGGGTCTTTCTGTGTAGCCCTGGCTATCCTAAAACTTGTAATGGAGACCAGGCTGGCCTGGAACTCAAGAGATTCACTTGCCTCTGCCTTCCAGATACATTTGATACTTTAACAATTATGAGAAAGCATAAAGAAACAACTAATACAGATACAAAATTCCATCAACTTGTTACAGTTCTCTGTACCAGTTTAATTATGGCTATGACATACTAGGGTCATAATTTGATAAAGTATCAGTTACACAACTTTGTGACTATACCAAAAGGTCATAATGAATTATATACTTTTTCCATGTGTGGTGCTGCATGCCTGTCACCTGAGCGCTCAGGAGTCTAAGGCAGAAGCACCATGAGTTCAAGAATAGTCTGGGCTATAATAGTGAGTTCTAAATACAATAAGGTTATAGAGTAATGTCTGTTTCAAACAACACAGAAACTTGCATTTTAAAAGGATGGAATGAGCCAGGTGTAGAGGTAGTGCAGTGGCGCACGCCTTTAATCTCAGCACTCGGAAGGCAGAGGCAGGTGGATCTTTTTGAGTTTGGGGCCAGCCTGGTCTACATAGTAAGTTCCAGGAGAGCCACAGTTACATAGTGAGACCCTGTCTCAAAACAAAACAAAAGGATGAAATACACGATGTGTTAAGTCTGTCTATAAAGCTGTAACATGTTACTAGAGAAGAATCCAAAGCATCCTGTGGCCTGCTCAGGCCTTAAGCACCATATGCTACCTTTTACTAAATGCCTTACACAAGTATGGCACAGCTCCATGCTGTACCTGGTCAGACTACTATGGAAGGACATGGGCCCAGTAAGACTTCTGCCTACAGATCTGAGTTTTGCCAGGAAAGATGAATCCTTGTGGGCTGGCCCAAGTGCAAGGCCATGCCAGCACCCTCCCTCAGGGAAGAGCTTCCCTTAGTAGGGAAACTTGCTCTGGGAAGAGCTCTTAGCTGTCAGCACTGTGTACTGTTCCCAGATTTCTAGTGCTACTTGCAATTTCTTAGCAGTTTCCTACAACCCAAGTGATTGGCTTTGGAGTCACTGTTATAATGTTCTAAACATTACACATTTTGTTAGTTTCTTTGAGTTAAAGAGTTATGCTCTGTATTCCATGAACTACCTTATGAATTGAGCATATACTGTTTTACTGTATATTTTCTCCTAGGATAAATCCAAGTTTTTTTTGTTTTTTTTTTGCTATCACTTCTGTCCTTCTCTGATGGGATATGTTATTAGATATGGGGAAGATACCTTCTGTTCCAATAATAAACTTCCCAGGGAATCCTCATTCCAGCTTCTAGCTGGATAGACAAGCAGAAGATGAGGCCCTGTGGGGCATGACAGCAGCACTCCACATCTGGGTCACATTCTCATCTAACACTTCCTTTAACATGTGCCCCACATGGATGAGTTATCTGATGAAGCAGAGCAGTGGTTTTTCACTCTCCTTTAAGCAAAAGCTGAAAGGAAGAGACTTGAGAAATTAAAGGTCACAGATCCAGTGTACAGGCTCCGTTCAGCCCAGCCCCGTCCTGCTGGCCAGTTAGGACTATATGAAGCAAGAAAAGCCATGAAAAGCTGCAATGGGGCTATGCCTAGACACTCCTGGCAGGGAACTCAGTGGCCAGTTAGGCATCCTTTTTCTTCCTGTTTAGCCACTAATGGAAAAGAAGGAATGCTCTTCTTTGCCTTCTACATCTCAGGAGTCTTGAGGAGTGGAAAGCTGGACTAGAGGACACTCACAGGCTGAAAACTAGACTCTTGCTTTTCACTGTTCCAATGAACCACAGGATTTATTTATTTACTTATTTGGTTTTCTGAAACAGGGTTTCTCCAATGTAGCCCTGGTTGTCCTGGAACTTACTCTGTAGACCAGACTGGCCTCAGATAGAGATCTGTCTGTCTCTGCCTCCCAGTGCTGGGATTAAAGGCATGCACCACAACTGGCTGAACCACAGAACTTCAAAAACCTTGGCTCTTGTATAAGCGATGACTATCTCAAAGACTGTTAAATCTATGATAAGGGTGGATGTTGTATTATTTCTTTAAGCACATGCATGTGAATATATGCCACACGTGTGCAGGTGTCTATGGGGTCCAGAAAAGGGTGTTGGGAGTCCCTGGAGCTGGAGTAAACTGTGAGTGAGCTGTCTGATGTGGGTCCTGGGAAGCAAGCTTAGGTCATCTGCAAGAGCAGCAAGTGCTCTTAACTTCTGAACTATCTCTCTGGCTCGCTTTCCCTACTTTTCCAAGACTTTTGTTTGTGTCTGTGAGAGTGTGTACACACATTTATATAGGTTTGTGTGTTGGTAGGCTAAAAGAGGGTACCAGCCATCCTCTTCTACCACTTTCTACATAGTCCTTTGAGGCAGAGTCTCTTCCTGAACCTGGAGTTCATGTTCTTGGCTAGGCTGGAAGCCAGCAAGCTCCAGTGATGATTCGGTCTCTGCCTAAGTTGGAGGTGGTTTATAAAAGTGTACTGGAGGACTGGGGAGATGACTCAGTGGTTAAGTAACATGGACTGCTCTTCCGGAGGTCCTGAGTTCAATTCCCTCCACCCACATGGTGGCTCACAACCATCTATAATTGTGTCTATAACTGTAGTCCCATTGGATCTGATGCCCTTTTCTGGTGTGCAGATATACATGCCAACAAAACACCCATATATAGAAAATAAATATACTTTTTTAAAAAATGTGCCCTGGATACAGCTTATGTGGGTGCTGTGATCTAAAATCTGGTTAGCAAGCACTCTTAGCTGCTGAGCCATCTCTCCAGTCCATATAAGTTTTCTTAAAAAAGGATTAAAACTGCCAGGCATGGTGGTGCATAGCTGTAATATTAGTATTCCAGAAGCTGAGACAGGGTAACTCAAGTTTGAGGCCAACCTAGGCTATTCTGTCTCAAAAAACAATCATAAAAAATGACTAATCTATCATGCTGTGATCTGGGAGGATTGCGGGTGTAGCTCAGTGGCTGAGTGTATGCCAAAGCCTTCATTTCATCCGAGTTCCATACCCAGGACCAAAGGGGGAAAACTGTGACTGTGTACATTTGCAAATGGACAGTCAAAACTGCAGTATTATGGTCCACACAGTCAAAGAATTTCAATGTGGAACTGCTGCTCTGGACTCTCTAAGCTGCTGAACAAGCCACAACTCTCCAATCCAGATCTCAATAAGCACTTACCTCTGTAAGGCCTTTAATCTTCAGGTACCCACAAAGGTAAGAGTTACCTGTGTCCACGTGCTGCAAAGAAAGGATACAGTGTTATAAATGAGCCCCTGGGGTGCTTCAGAAATCCTGCAAGGCCAGATCAGAGAGGCCTAGTGGTCAACACATGCCTGGCACAATCCAAGCCTCAGCTGCCTTTGGTACTTTGAGTTCTTACTGATAATGAAAATTATCTCAAGGGCTAGAGAAATGGCTCAGCTGTTACAAGCACTTGCTGCTCTTCCAGAGGATCCAAGTTTAGTTGCCAGCACCCACATTAGATGCTTTACAACCGATCCTCCAGTTACAGAGGATCCATCACCTTTTAGCCTCCATTGGTACCTGTATTCATGTGAACATACCCATTTGCAGACATACATATGCATAAATAAAAATAAACCTTAAAAAATTATCCCAGGTTTCTCTGACTCACTTTGGCCAAATATTTCAAGAGTGATGAGCTTTTGGGAACAGTCAGCCTGCTTACTCACTTCCTGTACAGCTCTCACTCATCTGCAGTCTTTGTGCATTGGTAGACACAAGGGCCCTCTCTACCTATATACCCAGAGCCATCTCTAACCCTAAATGTCTTACTTGATCATTTCCATTTCTCTGCTATTCAGCCACTGGCTTGGGAGAGATATTCCTGCTGCTATTGACCCTAAGCATCATCTTGAATTATTTCCTTAGGAAATGAGCAGAACATTTGAGAACAACATCTTATGAAGAGTTAGAAGGAATAAATTTTAATTATGAACCAAAATGCTACCCAACATATTGTGAATGTCAGCTTGGCCTATTTCATAAACAGACTTTGTTTGTTTTCAAGACAGGACTTCTCTGTGTAACATCTCTGGCTGTCCTGGAACTCACTCTGTAGACCAATTTGGTCTTGAACTCACAGAGATCCACTTGCCTCTGCCTCCTGAGTGCTAGGATTAAAGGTGTGTGCTACCATACCTGATTTGGACTTGTTTTTTTTTTTTTTTATGTGTATGAGTGTTTTGCCCACATGTATGTCTCTATACCATATGTATGCCTGATGCCTATTGAGGCCAGAAGAGGACGCTAGATCCCCTGAAACTGGAATTACAGATGATTGTGAGCTGCCGTGTGGGTGTTGGGACTCAAACCGGGGTTGTCTTGAAAAGCAACAGTGCTCTTAACTGCTGAGCTATCTCAGTAGTCCTTGGACTTGTGTTTCTTAATAGAGTCAGGAGACCAAGGCAAGAGGAAGGGGCACAGTAGATTTTAATACTTGGCAGCCACAGGTCATTGGTTGCTTAGATACTGCAGACACCTACTCAACAACCAACTTCTTTTTGTTTTTTACCATGCTAGCAGGGCATGGGGTTTGTTCTGGCACCTACCTTGTTTATAAGACCTGGCCATTATTAGTGGATCTAAAGCATGTATGGACCCCCCATCACTTGTGAGCCACTGGTGTAGGGGTGAGTGACTCAGTTCTGGCCAATAAGAATACAAGTCTTTTGAGTGCTTAGGAAGGAGCACTAAACATTTGAATGGTCATATGAGGAACAAGTGTCTCTTCCTTTCCCTCATGATTGGAACAATGACAAGCAGCATTCAATCTCAGGGTAGCTACCAAGAGACCAGAAAGAGAAATAGACCAGGAAATGCTGAGGACGGCAGCCCAGAAAGACAGAAGGAACCAACCTATCACAGGACCTGGAACCAAGTAGTAATGTCAGACAGTAGATGAGACAGGGTCTAACGTAGCTCAGGATGGCCTCAAACTCACTATACAGTAGAGGAAGACATGAACTTCTGATCCTCCTGTGTGCTGGAATTACAAGTGTGCACCATCATGCTTGGTTTNTGTGGTGCTGGTGATCCAACATAGTGCTTTGTGTATATTAGGAAAGCATTTTATCAGCTGAGCTACACCCCCATTCCTGTGCATGCTATTTTGAAATGCAATCTAGATGCTTGGAGCTGGAAGCACACCAACTTGTAAATCTCATCCTAATACACACACAACTGTCCCAAATGGGCAGAGTTTCGGAGTTCATGGCTTAAAGTGACTCTAATTATGATAAACTCTGAAATTGCCTATTAACTTCTGAATTAAAACAAAACAAAGTACAGAGGTACTGGGGGTACACAGAGANTTTCATGTTAAGCAAGGTCTCACTTCAAAAAACTAGAAAAGTTTTGTGCACCTGTCATATTTTAGGAAAAGATTTTATTATTTTTAATTATATCTATGTGTCTATATGCGAGAGAGAGGCCAGAGGTGTCACAGTGTCCTGGAGCTGTAGTTACAAGAAGTTGTGAGCTGCATGACATGAGTGCTGGGAATTGAACTTGGGTCTTCTACAAAAACAGTTCGTGGTCTTAAGTGTTGAGCCATCTTTCCAGCCCCATCTATCAGGTTTGGGGATTTACTTTCATCTCTAACACAAATCAAATTTTGAGGCAGTCTTTAAGAGCTGTAATGAACCTAGTCAGCCAGACGATGTCAGCACCAAAGCAATGAGGTTCCAATGAAGCCAACAGGGCTGTCACATCTTGGTACTGGCATCAAAAGTAATCCATGCCCAAAATGCCTAAGTATTTCAGCATCTTCACTTGCTGGTCTTAGCACTGGAATTAGGTAGCACAGCTGGTTCACACTCACATGGTTCAGTGTACATACACACACACACACACACACACACACACACACACACACACACACACACACAGATTTTATTGAAGGATACTCTGTCCCTGAGGCCTTAAATCTTCCTTTTGTGGTTCTTATAGAACTCAATGCAGTTTGTGGTTTTCAGAGCTAAAGGCTATCAAATGGAAGAAATACTTGCTAATGAGATTAAAAATTGAAGTGTAAATTGCTTCACATTTGCATGCTCAACAATCAGAATTTCTATTTGGCCTCTATTCAACCACATCTTCCTCATTTTGCCCAAACTGATTTTGATGATGATGGGTGAACTAAAATTACCCTACTTGCACACAAGACATTCTCCCAACCAAGGAGCCAGCAGTTCAATGTGAAAGATAACGGGGCAAATGTTTAACAAGGAGGCCTCTCAGTACAACTATGTCTAACAGCTGCTCTTTTTAAATACTCCTTCACAGAGACCTGGACTTCACACTACTGGTGACTTATGGGATGACATAGAGGGAAATAGTCCTAGTAAGATCTGAGGGAAAGATCCTGCATATATTTCCAGGAACTCTGTCACACTAGAGTTTCAAAATAAAACATGTTCTAGGGTAGCAGTTCTCAACCTGTGGGTTGCAACCCCACAGGGGTCACATATCAGACATCCTACATATTAGATATTTACATTATGATTCATAAAAGTAGTAAAATTACAGTTACAAAGTAGCAACAAAAATAATCTTATGGTTGGCGTCACCACAACATTAGGAACTGTATTAAAGGGTCACAGCATTAGGACAGTTGAGAATCACTGCTCTAGGGGTCGTGGAGATGGCTTACTTGGTAAAGTACTTGTTATGCAAGTATGAGAATCTGAATTTGGATTCCTAGTATATATAAGAGCCAGATGAGGTGGGACACACCTGTAATCCCAGTGCTGGGGAGGCTGAGACAAGCCAATCCCTGGAATTCCCTGGCAGTTAGTCTAGCCAATCAGTGAGGTCAGGTTCAGTGAGAGTCCCTGTCTCAAAAAAAACAGTGAAAAGCAATAGAGGAAGACACCTGATATAGACACAAGCGCACATGCATACATGCACTCGCAGGCACATGTGTACACACCCCACTGTTCTGAAAGTATAGGAAAAGATATATAACATCTTTGGGAACATTTATAGTAAGACTGTGAGATACCATTCCATACACACTGGGACAACTATAATTAACACAGTTTGTAAAGATGTGAAGAAATTGGAACCTTCATATGCTTTAAAAACCGCTGGTAGTTTGCTAAAATATTAAACCTAGAGATACTATAAACCTCAGTAATTCTACTTCTAGGTATCTATATCTACTCGAGAAAAATGAAAACACATCTGCACATAAAAACTTGTACACAGCTGGGCTGGTGGGACATACCTATAGTCTCAGTACTTGTGGCAGCTAAAGTGGGAATGTAACTTGAAGTTAGGAGTTCAAAGTTAACCTAAGCAATATAGAGACCCACACCTCAAAAACAAACAAAAAACCTGTATATGAATGTTCACAATAGCATTAGTGATAATAGCCCCAAAGTAGAAATAACCTAAAAATCTATTAGCTGATCAATAGCTAAACAAAATGTAGGCAATGTTTTACAATGGGCAACAAACAAAGTTGAAGAACTGACATGTGCTGAGATACGGATGAGCCTGAAAATATGCTATGTTAAAGAAGTCAGTCATGAAAGGAAAAATAACTGTGTGACTCTATTATACATGTCCATAATAGGTAAAAGGTAAATCATAGTTTTTTGTTTGTTTTTGAGAAAGGGTCTCATTCTGTAGATAGGCTAGCATCCTCTGGCCTCAGATTCTGAGTTTAGGAATTATAGGTGAATACTACTAAACCTGGTCTCAGAAGAGGTAAATCTGTAGAAAAAAAGAAAAAGATTAGCCTAGGATTGGTGTGTGTGTGTGTGTGCTGTCTCTTATACACATCTAGATGTGTATAAGAGACAGGTGTGTGTGTGTGTGTGTGTGTGTGTGTGTAGTGGTTAAGGGTATGAAGTTTCTTTTGGGAGCAATAAAAATGTTCTAAAATCAGGTGATAGTTCAACTTTGTGAATATCCTAAAAGCTATTAAGTGTACACCTTGAATACGTAAACAGTATGGTATGTGGATTACATCTCAACATAAGTACTTCAAAAGAACAATCAAGTATACTTTTCATTGCTCTGACTTCAGAGTCCATGCCTTTAACTACCACATTATTCTGCTTCCTAATAATATTTTAAACTAAACTACACAAACAAGAAAAGCAGGAAAGAAGTTGAATTATGAAAAACAACTATTCTCAGAAGGCTGAGTCTAAGAAACTAGCCTTGGCAGGAAGACCAGGTAACATAACAATTCCCATGCTTCCTGATCATAATGACAAACAGGTTCATTGATCCAGATGTGGGGGAGCATTCCTTGGCATGACCACCAACTGCCCCCAACCACTAGCCATTCCACATAAGGATTTGGGCTACCTGACACCTATCAACCTATCCCCAAACTCAATCACAATTTTCACTGGTTCACAACTACAAGGTAGGGAACAACACACAAATGATAAGTACAGACATTCCTTTGATACACAGTTGCTCTGCCCCAGCTGTTACCTATTATATCNGAAACCAGCAAGTGGGCATAAATTCAGGACCATTCCAAACATGATCCATGAAGGGATCTCACTTCCAGAATTTTATGATTAGTTGAATGAATTAAAAACAAAAAAACCCTGACTTCTTCATACTATATTATTACATTTTAAGGAGGGGAAAAAAACAATTATCACAGTAGGTAATGAGGACTGAAATAGCTCAGCCAGTTTTCCAATTACAATAAGTATAGTTCATGACAGAACTCTATAGGACAAATTACATTTAATAAGAGCACGGTTTTCCCAGTCAAAAAGCCAGAAAAAAACTATTCCCACAAGTGGTAGGAATGAAAAGAGCTTAGGAGTGTGCTACAGTTAAAAAGGAGAGACACTCTCTATATCTTTGGAGTGGGAGGTCTACTTGCTCAAAAGAAACCAAGATAGGAAACTAGAAAGAATAAAGGGTGGTGGAGGGTGTACAGGTATACTGTACATCTCACTGGGGCCCCGAGGCAGCAGGCACCTCTGAACCTCTGGAAGGGCTTTCAAGGAACAAGATTTGGGGAACAGCCTAGGAGGTGGCATTAGGAAAATGCACACAAGATGGGAGGGGGAACAGGTCTTCAGGCAGGCAGTTTAGTACCCAGAAAGAACACTATTGTGGAGAGAGGAGATTAAAGAAAATATCCACCCCCACCAATCTCCTTTGGCTGAGAAAAGCTTCAGAGAAAGTGGTGAGGGCTGGAAACGAAAGGGCCAGAGCAGCTGAAGCTGAAGTTTCAAANTTGTTCAGGGACTGGCAGCCGACAGCCAGTACTCAGATAACCAGGTCAAATACGGGGAGGTAAGTGGACACAAAACAAAACTGGGTTAGATTTCCCAGTACTTGGGCATCTGAGGCAGGGAGGAAACTCTGGAGCTGTGTAGATAAAAATCAGCAACACTGAAGCCAGCAATAGCAACCAGCTAGACCAAGGTGCGAGGTCTGAGGAGAGGCCAGGGGGACTGCCAGGGATGGGAAGTGGCCATAGAGCAGGGTAGGGTAAGAAGCCTGGGGCAAGAAGCCTAGTGTGGGGGCAGTTGACTGACTGGGCTATGAACTGACTGAAGCAGGGTTTTGGTGCTGCCAAGGCCTCTGGAAGCAAGGTTCTAATACTAAGTGGTGCAACTGGAGATACCTAGGTGTGAGTACCTGGTCTTTGGGGAGCTAAGGGCTGAGAAATGCTGTGGGTTGTCTCAGCCAATGGAGGGAGGTTGTCCACCCCGCCCCCGCTGCCCCGAGTTCTCCAAAGGAACAAGGTCCCTGGCTCTCAGGATGGAGTGGTGGTCAGGGGACAAGCTTCATTCTGGGAGAATCTGACACTGGTCGCCACCAGGAGGGTACTGAATCTGGNGAAGCCAATGGGGAGTTCTTCAGGATCCGACAGGGACTGGTGGGAGGGCGGGCCGGTGTAGGGAAGACAGGACTTGGGAAGAACCGACCCAGGTTAAAGGACAGCTAGTCATAGGGGTGCTTCCGGATCCCAAGCGGGCGGGTCAAAGGCTCCAAGTGTGGGACAATCTTCGGGGTCTGTCGGAGGCTGGCCGCTACAGGCTCTGGGTCTAGGGGTGGGTTAGGGCTAGGGTTCGAGAGTGTGACATCAGCTGGGTAGGTCCCGGTGGGAGGCGCCGGGTGCAGGAGGCCCCGGCAGCGAGGGCCTGGTCCGCGGCTGAGGGCTCGAGGAGCCCAGGGCAGGCCTGGCCCGTGAGCGCCGCGAGGAGGCCCTCGGGCCCGGCCTGGCCGCCCGGCGCTCACCTGCAGCACCACCTCTACGTCGTACGAGTTCCCCTTGCTCTTCTGGTGGCCGCGGAACTTGGAGCCGCTGTAGAGCAGGCTGGTGGCCACGCCGGGCTGCTGGGTGTTGATGGGCGGCGGCGGGATGAGTGAGGCCGCGGATGTGGCTGAGGCACCCGCCGGCGGGGGACACTCGGTGCGGACCGGCATCGCGGGGTCCCCCGGAGCCAGGGCTGGGGGGAGGGGGAAGGAACCGCCGCCGCCGCGCGGGAGTCGAGGCTGCGGGGAGGGCGGACCCGGGCGCGCACGCGCGTGGGAGGGGCTCGGGGAACCACCCGCCCGCTGCCGGCCGACTGAGCGCTCGTGTCGCTACCGGGACCCCGGGACCTGCTAGCAGGGCCTCCCTGTCCTGAGCTGCGCTCCCCTCCCCACTTGCCCTCGCGCACACACACACTCACACACACGCACACTCACACACACTCACACATACAAACACACACACACACACACAAACACACACACACACAGCTGCTTCCGATTGGCGCGGGAGCACCGGAGAGGCGGGAGCAAGCTCATGCGGCGCTCCCGCCTATTGGCGGGCGGGGAGAGCACGTGGCGCGGTGCTCGAACAACCCTCTGGGACTTGTAGTTTTCCCTCCCCCTACGCAGCGCAGCATGGAGGCGGGAGCAAGCTCATGCGGCGCTCCCGCCTATTGGCGGGCGGGGAGAGCACGTGGCGCGGTGCGCGAACAACCCTCTGGGACTTGTAGTTTTCCCTCCCCCTACGCAGCGCAGCATGGAGGGGGCGGGGCGAGCACGTTTATGATGCTGATTGACGGGAGCGGGGAGGGCTGCGCGGGGGGCGCGCGGNGGCGACGGCGCGCCGTAGGTGTCATGAGGAAGATGGCGGCGTGCAGAGGAGGCTGAGGGCTTCGAGCCCGTGGTGAGAGGTTTCCGTACAGTCGCAGTGAGGGGTTTGGGGATCTCTTCGCTCTGTTCTTGTTCTCTGTTTTGACGTATGCGTCCACCCAGGCCCTTGGGCATGATGTGGCGGATCTGCCCCCGGCTGAGGGACCAGGGACGCCGTCTCTTGAACCGGCCTTTCAGTGACCCCACCGCCTCAATCTGGTCCAGGCCAGGCCCGCGGCCTCCAGCCAGGGCCTACGTACCACCAGCAGGTGAGGCCCGGACACATGTTACCTCTTGGTCAAGAGCCAGGTTTAGCTTACCTGGTGGAGGATTTCTGTCGTGCTATGCGGGCTGACTGAGGCAGTGTTCAGGCCCATGAGGATATTTAGAGCAATGGAGTTGTTTCCAATTGGAAAATGACATCCATGCCAGTGCAGGAATGACCTTAGAGGACAGCGAGATATTTGGCTCATGTGGCTTTTCTCAATTTTCTTTTTCTTTGTTTGTTTTTCGAGACAGAGTTTCTCTGTGTAGTCCAAGGTCTTGGAACTCGCTCTGCAGACCAGACTGGCCTCGAACTCAGAGATCCTCCTNCCTCTGCCTCTGTGCTAGGATTAAAGGCGTGCAGGTGTCTTTGGTTTCAGAAAGGAAAAATCTAGGCTTTCAATCAGGTGACAGACTGGTTGAGGTCTGTGGAAGGCAAAGACTGACCTGACTTCTGCCTTGTGTCTCCAGCACCCAGCCTAAGACTTGGCACAGTACAGGCAAGGCCTTCAGTCTTCCACCCCCACACACTTCCCTTGAGGGTTTGTGGGCCCTCTGTCCTGGTGCAGTGCTACAACTCCTGCATTCTCTAAAGCCTTCTCTAAGTTGGAATTCAGGCCGTGCTTCTTTCACCTGCTAAGGACTGTAATAAGCCCGAAAGAAGGTTATTTCATTGCTTCTGGAGAGAGATTTTCCGAGTGAGGTTCACTTCAGTGAATGAAAAGCAGGGACAGTCTCCCTTTCAGTGAGTTGTTTGGTGCTGAGGGCATGTGGTCTCACCTGAATGACATTCACCGTCAACTGCAGGATACATTATGCTTCCTAAACAATAGTTTTAATATTCTGTGATATGGTATACTAAGGGTCTGAGCNAGCACAAAGAATCCCCTTCTCTCTTGAGCATGTTTGGGGTCTTGATTGAAAGGGTACTTCAACTGAGGCTTGACAGATGAGTGAAGAGTTTGACATGTCCAGNGGTGACAACAGGATGTTAGAGGTCTTGCTGTACCACTGCCCACATAAAGAAACAGAATTCCATAGGCAGTTTGGAACTGGTGTAAGAGTACAAACCTGGACTCTGTTGTTGCTAAACTTCTGAGGTACTGAGGTCTCAGACATGTATGATGTTGCTTTCTTTAGTGATCTAAAACATAAGATTGCCTTTAAGGATTCTTTAGGCTGTAAATTCCATAGTTTTTCAGTGTGTGTGTGTGTGTGTGTGTGTGTGTGCGCGCACGCACTCACACTTGCCATGCACATGGAAGTCAGGACAGCTAGCAGGACTTGTTTCCATCATGGAGGGTTCAGGGGTTGAACTGAGGTTGTTGGGTTTAGTGGCAAACACCTTTACGTGGTGAGCCATTTCAGTGGTCCAAAGTCCATAATTTTATATAAATGGGGAAAGAGATTGGATGCAGCAAGGAGCTGAGTTTTCACTTATCAAGACCCAAAAACGATGGGCTGGAAGTGTACCAGGAAGAGACAGTAAAGAGGAAGGAGGAAGCTGAGTGTGATGTCACATATGTGTACGAACTGCTTGGGAGACTGAGCTAGGAGGATTACTTGAGTCCAAGAGTTTGAAGTCAGCCTGGGCCACAATAGCAAGACCTCATCAGGGGGTGAAGGGAGGAAGAAGAGGAGGAAAACAAGGCTTGACTTGTATTTACCTTTCTCTCACTGTATCATTCACTNATTTATTCATGCATTCCTGTTTTCTTTCACATTTGATTACCTACTATGNGCTAGATAATTCTGCCAACTGGTAAGTCTGTAATACAAAGGAAAAGATGGCAGATCAGGCGCCTCCAGCGTGGAAAGCACAAAGCATCCACTCATTTAAATTAACCCTTTGCCTATGTAGTGAACTCCCAAATGTGTTCCTTTGCTTTGCCGTGCCTCCCTGGATATGCTTTGTTCTCCTTGTCCTCACCAATTGTGAGCTTTTTGTGTCTCTTTGAAGTAGTGTAAATTATACCCCATTGGGTCCTTCTTGGTGAAGACTTCAATTGCCAAGCCAACTGGACTTGGTCTCTTAGGAACAGCGACACCATGGAAGGTTGTCTGAAGTGGAGGGGCTTTTGAANGGCTCAGGGATTGGAGGAGGAGGTAGTGTAGTGCAGAGATATTAGTGAGGCTGTTGCCACTCCCCTGCTCTGTTAACTGTCTAGAGGGGAAGGTGTTTGGGAGAAGCAGCTTATGAGGCCGAATACAAATTCCCAAAGAAATCAAAGCTAGAAGTTCTGTCTCTACCGTTTACAAATTCCCATCTGTACAAGACAGCTCCTCCAAGTCTGCCCTTCAGTGGCCTTGCCATCCTCATAGGAGAATCAGTTGAGGGGACCAGTCTGCCACCTGTTTTTGAAATAAAGTTTTATTGGAACACAGTACATACTCATACATATTGTCTATGGCTGTTTTCATTGTAATTCATTATATTTCATTATAATGGCAGGAACAACCTCTGCTCCAGATGAAGAGCAGTTTGGAAAATAGTACATTTATATATTTGGCTGCAAGAATTTTTTATTACATTTATTTGTGTATGTATGTATTTGGGCACATGTGTATCACTGTACACGTGGAAGTTCAGAGAACAACTTTTGAGAGTTATATCTCTCCTTCCCCTTTTACATGGGTTTGGGGATTGAACTCAGTCAGACTTGCATATAAGCACCTTTACCCACTGAGCCATCTCTCTGGCCCTGCAGAATTTTTAATTCCAGCACTTGGGAGGCAGAGGCAGATCGATCTTTGTGAGTANAGCCTGGTCTACAGAGGGAGTTCCAGAACAGCCAGGGCCACACAGAGAAGCCCTGTCTCTAAAAAGTCAACAAACCCAAAAAAGATGTAATTCATTTAGGGGCTGAAGAGATGGCTCATAGATTAAGAGCACTTGTTGCTCTTGCAGAGGGTCTGGGTTCAGTTCCCAGAACCCACATGGTAACTCACAATCATCGGTAACTCCAGTTCCAGGGAATCAGATGCCCTCTTCTGACTTCTGTGGGCATAAAGTACATACATGGTGCAAATACATACTTAAAGGCAAAATACACACATGAGATAAAAGTAATCTAAGAAAAAAATTAAAGATATAATTCATTTAGCATATAATACATTTGTTAGTGTAAATTCAGTAGTTTGAGCGACTGTCATCACAGTCTGTTTTAGAACATTGTTATCATGATAAAAAGCAGTCAGTAGGGGCTGGAGAACTGGCTCAGTGGTTAGGAGTACTGGTTGCTCTTCCAGAATGTCCAGGTTCAGTTCCCAACACCTACATAGTGACTCACAACCATTTGTGACTCCAGCACCTACATGGTGGCTCACAACCATCCATAACTCCAGTCCCAGGGGATCAAATGCTGTCTTCTGGCCTTGGACACTAGGCATGCACATTGTGGACAGACATACATGCAGGCAAAATACCTAAACACATTTAAAAAAAAAAAAGGCAGTACCCTTTAGTTACTATCCATGTTCCTTGCCATTTCTCCAGCCCTAGGTAACCACTACTTTTCTTTCTTTAAAGATTTCCCTGTTTTGGACATTTCATACAAATAGTGTGGGGTTTAGGGCTGGCCTCTTTCACAAAGTATGAGTTAAGAGTTGTCTATGTTGTGTCATATATCCATATTCCAGTCTTTTTATTGCTGAATAACATATTATATAAATACACATTCTACTTGCCCATTTATGGACATGTAAGTTGTTTCTACTCTGGTTGTTATAAATAATGCTGATACAGACATTTATGTACAAGTTTTTGTGTGGGCTTTGGTTTTACTTTTTTCCTGGCTATATTTCCTAAGCTTAAAATTGCTGGGGCAAATGGAAACTAACTTTTTAAGGATTAGTAAGATTGTTTTTTAAGGTGGATGGACCATTTTAAATTTCTAGTACTACATGAAGTTTCTAATTTCTTTATATCCTCGTCAAAACTTGTTATTGTCTGACTTTTTTATTATAGTCCGCTTAAAGGGTGTGAAGTGGTATCTCATTGTGCATTTGTTGTTGTTGTTATTGTTGTTATTATTATTATTATTACTATTATTATTATTATTATTAATTATTGAGATGGTCTTTCTGTGTAGTCCTGGATGGCCTAGATCTTTATGTAGACCAGGTTGGCCTCAAACTGCCTGCCTTTGCCTCCTGAGTGCTGGGATTAAAGGCATGCAACACCATGTCCAGCCTTGTTTTGGAGGCTTTTCTTTATGTGTTTAGATATAAATTTTGAAGTCTGAAAAGCATTGCTTAGAGCTGCCCCAGGATTATAGGGGTTTACCTATTTTCAGTTTAGCTTTAAGGTTCAAAATCCACCAGATGGCGCTGTTTTAAAAGCTAAAGGTATTGTGATGTATGACTGGCAACATTTCTTGGTGTACTCTGGGAATTGTAGTCCTGGGGCTTTCGGCTTGCTAAAAAAAGGCCAGCTCCTAAATTATGACTGGTAGAATAACCACACACTAGACAAGAGGGATTTAAAAAGGCAGTGACACTGAAAACCACTTGTTTCTTTATATGGGCTTAAGCAACTTCACAGGAAAGAGAGATCTTTTATTTTAGTAGGTTACTAATTTCTCATCCAGCACTCTTCCTATGAGCATTTTTAAAATTTATTTTTATTTTATATGCATTAGTGTTTTGCCATGGGTGTCAGGTCCCCTGGAACTGGAGTTACAGACAGTTGTGAACTGCCATGTGGGTGCTGGGAATTGAACCCGGGTCCTCTGAAAGAGCAGCCAGTGCTCTTAACCACTGAGCAATCTCTTTGGCCCCCTATGAGAAGTTTTGACAGTTGTTCTCTGCTGTTCTTTTGTTTTCTTGTGGTTGCCTCTTTGTTTTTTTGTTTGTTTGTTTGTTTGTTTTGTTTTGTTTTCAGTTGGTGTGTATGTGTCTGTACATGTGTGGAT
>LZPO01117008.1:116168-138069 GCA_001675575.1 Neotoma lepida | reverse complement strand
CTATGCAGACTAGCCTGGGCTAGGCCATATCAAGATGTTCTTGTCCTTTCTTCCTGAGTCCTGAGATCACAAATGTGTGCCACTCACTGTGCTTGGCTTTTGTTTGCATTTTTATTTTATTTCTCTCTCTCTCTCTCTCTCTCTCTCTCTCTCTCTCTCTCTCTCTCTCTCTTCCTCTCTTTCTCTTTCTCTCTCGTGTGTGTGTGTGTGTGTGTGTGTGTGTGTGTGTTCACATTTGTATAAGTGCACATGCAGGTAAGAATACATATGTGCACAATCTGGTGGAGGCTGACATGAGATATCTTCTTCAACTCTTCTCTACCTTAACATTGAGACAGGGTCTCTTGCTTGAACCCAGGGTTCACCAATTTGGCTACTGTAGTTAGCCAGTTGCTCTAGAGAATCCCTGTCTGTGTCTCTGAAGAGCTAGGATTATAGGTGGGCTGCCACACCCACTTGGCTTTTATGTGGGTGCTGGGGTCTGAACTCAGATCTCNGTCCTTGTGCAGCAGGTGCTGAGCCATCTCCCCAGCCCCTTGACTGCATCTTTAACACTGAGAACGTAGTGTTCTTTGTGGTCCTGTGGGTGTTGCTGCTACTCCAACCTCAGAAGGTTAATGCTATTAGGAGTTGGTTCCTATATGATTAAAAACCTTTTTTGGAATATTTATAATCTGCTTGGAAAAATGCCAGGGGCAACTCTTTCTATATGGCAGAGGAGAGCCATCCATTGATGTCAGCCATTCCGTGGGAAGGGCTGATGTCAGCTGTTAGGACCATAGGGCTGGTACAAGACCAGGAAATCTGGCTGCTGGCTTGGACTCTGCTTTTGGCTATCAGACCCAAGCCAAGCTACCTTCTGAACTTTGGATTTGATCCTACATAAAATGAGGGATGACCTGAAATGAAGGTGAAAATTATCTCAGATGATGTATTTCAGTTGTGCAAACCAAGACCAGGCAGCCAGTAATGCAGGTAGCTTGTGTGACCTGAAAGATTTTATATTCCTGGGTGATCTGGCCAGGCCTGCTGGACTCCTGCAGGGAGAGGCCAGCAGGATGGGTTTGGAGACACTCATATCTGGACAGCCGCAGTGTGCCCAGATCTCTTCTCTCTTGTTAACAGTTGTGAGGGTCTACAGCNGGCTTCCAGTGTGCTGCACAGAGTCACTGCTATTCTACTGCTCCTTAGGGGTCTGAACCAAGTTGCCTGTGGCCTGGCTTTTATTTACTGCACTCCCATGGTAGTGCTTACAGCCNTGAAGGACAATGAGACACAACTCATAAAGGATGGCAGTTTGCAGGCTGTTTCATGCTGACTTCCTGGTCTTAAGTGTGAGATAAGGGTTCACATGGGTGAGGCTCCATTAGAGGAGACACAGTGGGATTCCAGTGCTTGCCCATTTAGCAGCCCCTATCTGGGATACTGTCCTCCCAGACTATCTAAGCCCCAGACAGCAAAGGAGCCTGCTCCAGCTTCCTGGATGTTAGTTATTATCAGATGACCTACATGGGTCTTATGTGTTTGATAGGATCATGGCTCACGATCCTTAGCCCAGTGATGGGACTGGAATGTGATTCAGGTCACCAGGCAAGGCAACTTCTTTTTCCCTCTCCTTAGATCCAGAAGTGGGGCAACATTGAGTGGGCCCACGACTATGAGCTCCAGGAGTTGCGGGCTCGCACTGCTGCTGGTACCCTTTTTGTCCACCTCTGCTCGGAAAGCTCTACGGTCAAGCACAAGCTCCTACAAGAGTAAGGCCTGGGTTGCAAATGCTGGCTGAAAGGAACTGCACAGACACAGGTTCTCTGATCTGGGCTCCCCTGGCTGTTGGATCTCTGGACCCAGTGAAGCTCCGTCGGCCTGTACCTGCGGGGTACCCAGTGTGTACCTGGGTCTTCCCTGGCCTTTGTGGTTTGGCCTTATCCAGAAGCACCCTGTGATGCCCTGGAGATATCAGGCCCTGTGTGCCTGTCTTGAGGTCAGACAGCTTCCGACCCCTGCAGGTACCTTTGGCCTGACCAGTAGTGAGGGAGGCATAGAGACTTTCTCTGGACCCTGATTTCATTAAATATTTTTTCATTCTGGAAATATATCAAGCCTTATTTTCATCTGAGTCTCAGCATTTCTCCATTCTTGTTTTATCTAAGCTTTGTCACCANTTTTACATCTGCCATTAACCAATGTCTGGGAACCTCATGTTGGGGAGGGGGCAGGAAACAAGCACATCACCACACACAACCCTTTTCATCTTCAGCCCTCAGCCTGAAGGCCTTTTTCCCCTGACTTTTCATCAGATGATCTTTTGAAAGTAAGACTTTGGTCTAAGCTGCTTGGTTACTGTTTGTTCTTTCTATTCTAAAAANAAAAATGATTTACTCTTAAAAATATAAGTTGTTTCTGGGATGAACGCAAAGGTGGCCCTGTCCTGGTTACTTAGATGCAGTGCTATGATCTGGGGTGTCCTCCTGTTGTGGAATTATGTCCTCTGGGTATGCCATGGCCATTGGTTTCTTAAAATCAGGCAGCTGTAATACCCACACAGGATTGGGCTCATTAATATCCTCATGGATGATGGGGGAGTTCATCTATAAATAAGTAGTTAATGGTTGCTGGAGTCAGTGGGCAATTCTACTGCAGGTGACCCTAATATTTTCATGGTTCTCCAGGCTAGCCTGGGTGGAATTGTTTCTTTGTTTGTCATTATCTGAAATGAGTAGCAGACTCCTCAGAAAGTCACATATACTTGGTGCAGACTCCTCAGAAAGTCACATATACTTGGTGCCCGAATAAGGACAGGGTTTCTCTGTGTAGCCCTGGCTGTCCTGGAACTCACTCCATGGATCAGGCTGGCCTCAAACTCACAGAGATCCACCTGCCTCTGCCTCCCAAATGCTGGGATTAAAGGCATGTGCCACCACTGCCCGGTTGTTTGTTTTTTAAGATAGCATCTCACTTTATAGCCCAAGCTAGTCTGGAAGTATGTAGGTCAAACTTATATCAATTGTCCTGCCTCAGCCTCCTAAGTGTTGGGATTACAGGTCTGTGCCACCATACCCAGCAGTACTGTCTTTGAACTGCTTAAATTAGGGAAATTTTTTAAATTTAATTTTATGTTATGTGTATTTTGCCAGCATGTATGTCTGTGCACCATGTACATGCAGTGCATGTGGAGGCCAGAAGGTGGCATTGGATCCTCTGGAATTGGAGTTAGAGATGGTTGTGAGCNGCCATATTGGTGTTGGGAATTGAACCCTGCTTCTCTGAAAGAGCAGCAAGTGCTCTTAACCAGTGAGCCATCTCTGTAGTTNTGGGAAAAACTTTTAAACAACAAAGTGTCTTACAGCCTGGCTTGTGAGGCTATGAGATGGGATACATGGGCTCAGTGTGAGTGCTTGGAAGCAGAGAAACTGAATAATAGAACTACTCATCCCTCCTTGAGACCAAGGTTGCTTAACCTAAGGCAGCACAAGGGAAATCAGTCTCCATGAATATCAGGAGCTGGAGGACAAAAGAAGGACAGCTGCTGCTGAGGAGGCTAGGTGTGAGAGAGGTGGGCTGACACTTAGTTCCTCGGATCTGAGGGCTGTGTGTGTAGGAGTTAAGGGAGCAGTTAATTCAGCTAGGGTCTCTGGTGTGGGATTTTGGCTTTGCTGACCCCCATAGTGGGACATGAGGTCGGAGAATGTCTGGCAGAGCTATATGATTTGGACTGGGCTGTAAATCAGGCATTAAGGGCAAGGGAAAAAGAAAAGCAGACAGAGGGGCCTATCTTAACGCAGTCAGAAGCAAACATGGCAAGTGTGATGGCTATTCTTGGTTGTCAACCTGACTGTATCTGGAATTAACTAAAACCCAAATGACTGGGCACATCTGTATTTCTTTTTCTTTTGGGGGGGGGTGGTGGGGTTCGAGACAGGGTTTCTCTGTGTAGCCTTTGCTGTCCTGGAACTCGCTCTGTAGACCAGGTTGGCTCAAACAGTTGTTGAACTCACAGAGATCCGACTGCCTCTGCCTCCTGAGTGCTGGGATTAAAGGCATGCACCACAATTGACCAGTGAGGGGATTTTTTTTTTTCTTAATTAAATCTTTTGAAGTGGGAAGACGCACTTCTAATCCTGATCATTGAGGTGGGAAGATGCACCTTTAGTCTGGGCCACACCTTCTGGGGCAGCCTATACAGAGGATATGGAAGAAGGAAGCTCTCTTTCTCTGCCGACTTGCTCTCACCAGCAAGTCCAGTCCTTCACTGGCATTAGAGCCTACTTCTTCAGGATTCCAGCAAATACTGAAGACCAGCTGAGACATCCAGCCTCGTGTACTAAACAACTACTGGATTCTTAGACCTTCCAATGGTAGACAGCCATTGTTGGATTAGCTGGACCACAGCCTATAAATCATTCTAATACCCCCCCTCCCATATATATCTATATGAGAGAGAGCGAGCACTCAGCAAGATTCCTGTCAAGGTAGAGCTTTAAGTATAAACTGTCAGGTCAGAACTCACAAGCCTCTAAAAGACATTAACACTTGAACAACAGCTCTCAGGAGAAATGGCCAAGCAGCACAGATAAAAAAGGTTGAGCTTATCCCCCCTCTCCCTCCCCCAGAGTAAGCTGTATACATTTCTTTCCTACAAGAAAGTATATTGGGTATGGATATCGTTGCTCTTCCCTTGAGTAGCCAGGTGTGGCTAAGGGGAGGGAGAAGCCACAAGTGTGCTGGCTAAAAGCCTGTTGAGAAGCTGGTATAATAGAGCAACATGGCCCTGCTCCCCCTTGGCCCTTCTGAGCTCACTAGTTTGGAGAGATGTGTGTTGGGCCCAAGATGAGGAGATATGAAGACTTACAGATAACATCAGGATGGCAGAGAGCTAAGTAACACAGTGCCTCCCACCACACCACTGTATAACCTTGCTCCTTTAAGGAGATTACATAAACAGTGGGACCCTTTCATGTTCTTTTGGACCTGCTAAGATTTTTTGTGTCCTTAGCTGCTGAATCCCTAGTCCAGTTGGCATTTGTTTGGAACAGACACTGGTGTGCCTTCAGAGAACCTGCCCACTCTATGAAAAGGATCCATCACATAATTTCTGAGAGGCTTTCAGATTTAGAAATGTATCTGAAGGACATGCAAATGTACTCAGAGGAGCAAGGGTGGAAAATCAGCCCACACAGGGGCCAGGCAACAGCTGTGAACATCTTGGAGAATTTTGTAGTTAGGTAAGACACAGGTGCCACCTGACAAGGTGATTGAGAAATTCCTACAACAGCCTGTGTCTAAAAAAAAAAACAGGAGTGTCACCAGGCATGGCACATGCCTTTGATCCCAGCACTTGGGAGACAGGCAAGCAGATCTGAGGCTAGCCTGGTCTACGGAGTGAGTTCCAGGACAGCCAGGGCTACTACATAGTGAGACCCTGTCTCAAAATAAATAAATAAATAAACAAAATCAAACAAAAAAACATGAGTGTCAACTCAGAAGGCACCTGCATGAGTAGGAAAAGACACACCCAGAAGACATAATACGGTTGTTGAATGAAAATTGCAGTGCTGGGGTGGGCTACCTCCCTGAGTTGTTGGTGGGGGAGATTCCTTAGGTACACACACAATGCACATAGTTCCCACTGCTGTTGGTTGCAGGCCAGAACCAGAACTAGAGGCTCCCTCCCTACTGACTGTACTGGTAGGTTGGAGAACACTGCAGGCTGCCGGGGAGAATTCTTACCATTGATCCTGCTCAGCTGTGGACCTCATGTGTTACACTATCAGCATGCTGTGCAAGATTCAGCCACTGTGCAATAGTGACATGATATATGGTACAAAAAAACTACGTTCCATTTGGATTTAAGACCCAGTCTGCAGTGGGGACCCATGCCAGATCCAAAATCTGTGGCAATAGAGGTCATAGGTTTTAGTGGAGAAGCTATTGCTGTCCTGTTAAATGAATACGACTTACTGTCAGATTCTGTGTGCCCCCTCTACCTTGCTCTTGCTTCCTACCACCCCGCCCCTTTTGTTTGAGACAGCATCTCTACCCCAGGCTTGCCTTAAACTCACTATATGGCTGAAGGTGACCTGGGATTACAGGTGTGTGCCCAGTCTGATTTTCAAATTGGTTTCTAATTTCTGTGCTTATGCCTAGCGACTTTTGCTGTGGTTGGCCTTCATTATCAGTGCTTTTTGTATTAAAGAATGGTGGTTGTTGCAGAGAGACAACTGGTCAAACTGCTGGGAACAAGTGGGAGTTGAAGTGTATCAGCCTGTGCTCAGCCCTGAATGGAAGAAAATAATCATACATCCCTAGCAGTCACGCTCACCAAGGTACAGGGAGCACTGTAGAAAGGTGATAGAAAGAATGCCAGAGCCACAGAAAAGTGTACAGTGTATGAAAATTTGTCCTTCACGTGTGACATGGCCATTGCATCTGGAAACCAGAGCAGCTGTGATTACCTGCATGAGACCCTCACAAGATTGGCCCAATAATTCTTCCTCATGGGAGGAGGAGAGAGCCCATAAGACTTGTGTCCTCCCCAGAGATATGTAAGTAGCTACCAATTGCTAGAGGGAGGGGAAGACTGCCTGCAAATTTCCCATGTTCGTGTAAGTAATCCTAATTAAGCCCACTGGTCATTATGCTAGACTTGGGTGGAACTGTTTCTTTGGTCTGTTGTTGCCCTACCTGGGGTTAGTGTTCTGCCATAACCACACCTCCAGCTGACTGCCAGCCACCCAGAGATGCTTGTGTAGGCGGCTCAGGATCTGCTCATACGTGATCATTGCCACATCTCCCGTTAAGAGAATACTGACACCAGACCTTTATTTTTCTTTATATTGAGAATTATTACCAAGGGTGTTGGGGTAGGTGTGAACTAATGAATTCCCAGAACCCTCGGGCTGGGTCCATCCCCTAAGGGGGATCTCTGGCTGACACCTAGTCTATAATATCACCACATTCCAGGTTGTCCAGCTCATTCTGCATGTGGTCAATGTATTGGTTGATCTCCTTCACTCGCTTACGGTTCCTCGTGATCTCATCTTTGTGAATCTGGGGAGTGGAAGGAAAGCCAGGTGCTCAGTGTATATGACAGCTAACCTCATTTACTGAAGCCGGAGAGAGGGAAGGAAGATGTTTACCTCAGAGCCCCACCTACAACATGCACTGCTGCCCCCCCCGAGGCAGGAGTTACAGATAAAATGAAGTATATGGGTTCAACAGTATAACTGAGCTATACTATCGTCATGGCAGAATTCTACAATCCTTAATTCTTTTCTGTACTTTGTTTCTGATGGAAAGTAGCACACTGATTGGTAGCTAGAAAACTCAAGCCAGCCTGCTGGGTGGCTTGGCATTCGTTACTCACCTTGTCTAATAGCTGTGCACACCAAGAGTTGATTCCAGTCACCAGCTCGTCTTCTCGGTTGTCAATCTTCAGGAGATGAATGTCATGCGATGCCCCAACAGCATTAACAATTGTGTCTTTGTCAACAAAAAGCTGGAACGTGAGAAGGTCCAAATGAGATCATGTGTGTCATTATGCCCTGAGCACAAAGTGAGGGAGCTGAATAGAAAATAGGCCCCTGGGAGTCCCCAGGCTTTGTGGCACACCTAGTGGAGAGCCCATACTAGTCACTTTGTGCCAGCTCATCCCTGGGCAACAGCTTGCTCCCCAACCTGAGCCATGGCAGCTGTCATGCTGCAGTCCCCATCAAAAGCATGTTTTCTCCAGGGAGATTGCAGGTGGCTAGCCAAGGCAGCCTCACTAGGCATATCGGTTTTCACAAAGCCTCTTTCTAGGTAGTCCTAAACCTCTGCTAGTCAGGTCTGGCTGGGTCTCCAGGCTGTTGCAACCCTGGGCCCTGTAAGCTGATAGGTGTTCACCTCCTGTCCATCTCCACTATTCTCATGTCAACAGAATCAAGTTTTGCATTCCACTGGGGTCTGCTTTGCCTTGGCTGGTCTGGTACTGTATAGTCCTTACAGGAAGCTGGTACAACTACTTACCTTCTAGTGAGCCTGGCTGGCTCTAGATGCAGACTCTGGCTGGAATGGGGAAAATGCATCCCATCATTCCCAGGGGCAGGGGAAGCTTACTGAAGTTCTGAGGAAGCAGTGCCCCACTCTGAACCCAAGGTGCCAGTAAACATAAGAATAATAAAGGCCCTGGGTGTCCTCTGTTGAGAAACTGCAGGTAGAACATACACAGGGGAGCATGGCTTATCTGAGGTGCATGGGTTTTGCAGGGTTTGACTTGGGAATATCTATATAGTCTTTTTATAACACTCCTGCAACCAGAAAATCTGAAATCTCAGATGCACCAAAATCTGTTTGGATTTTTGAGTCAGAGATACAGAACAGTACTTTGTTTTGCTTCATTTTATAGAGTATCAGCCTAATATGCTCCAAAAATATGTCTGTCTGATCTTGAAATTTTAATCCTTGGGGGGGGGGGTCCAACACCTCCAGGCTCCCCAACTAAGATTCAGGAGGCACAAAGTGTCCCTAATGCTGTACAAAGTCATGTGGAAAACAACCTGCTTGATTCTCTCTCCCNTCTTCTCTCTCTCCGACTTACTGACCACACACTCTGTTTCAGAACAGTGTCTGTGGGATGCTGGTTCACCACAGAATCCCATGTAAGAAAAGCCAGCTTATCTGATGTAGGACAATGGATCAGCACAGTCATACCATAGGAATGACAGGAAGTCATTCAGTTCCTTCCCTACTCAGGCTGCAGGCCAGGCTCTGAGAAGCATCACAAGATGAATACCTACATGTCCACACTGAGGGCTCAGGAGTAAGTAACCTAGTAATAGGCTTCTTTGGCTTTTTATCTTAAAAATATATTTAAACGAGAAACAAAGTTAATATGAATTTTTCCATAAACTTTGCTCTCTTATTACAGTGTTACATTGTAGATAACATTCCATTATACACAAATTGACTTCACATAACTGAACATTATTTAAGTTTCAAATAACTCAGGAAAGAAGAAACTACCATTAAGACTATCACTTTAAAAGGTCCTGACCTTAAGTCTCTGCTAGATTGTTTCATTGAAACAATTGTTAAAGGAAGAATGCCTTGTGTGAGGGATGAGAACACATCCACTTAGACTAATGAATACAACACTGTTACTAAATGGACCACAATCAAGGTCAAGTCATTTAAACACACAGATTGACTCTTTACACATTGTATCAACCACAGCTGGCTCCTCAATGAAATCAAAGTTTCCTTCAACTTTAGGTTTTACTTGAAAACAGTTTAAAAACACATTTTTAAAAGATGACTTGATTTTTCCAGGTCATAGGTTACACCTGAGATCATATCCCATCAGGGAGAAGCAAGCCCAGACACTGCACATTCCTACATACCCACATATGCTCCAGCTCTCCATCCATATGCTCCAGCTCTCCCATCAAAAACTTGAGTGTCGTCAACCAGTACTAAGTACAGCGGCACTTATGTCCCAACTAGTGTCCCAGGTTGCAATAGGAATTAGAGAACAAGGAGATAAAACACCCAGTTTCAGATTCTGAAATATCTCTCAGACACTTCACACCCAGCTTGGAGGTCAGTTCACTGGGTTGTCCAAGCGGCAAACCTCATCTTCAGTTGCTGACTGTCCTGCCACAGCCCCAGAAGGGAGTCTTGAAATGTGACTATTAGCTTTCCTGTCCTAGGCTCACATATCCTCCGTGGTGTGGCTCCACAGAAATTCCACTAGGAGTGTCTGCGTGACTGGAGAATCATCATGCTGGTGTACTTGCATGCAGTCTTCACTGTTGAGGGATGGTGAACTAACCAACTTATTTTGTATAATCTCCAATGCAGCTCAGTGAGCATCTTCATCTTGTCAAGCCTGTGAACATTCTCCAGCCAATTCAATGCACACAAGATTCTCTCCACTCTTGAGGTACTCAGAGTTGTGGAGTAGGGGTCATGAGCTTCAGTATTTTCAACTCAGCAGCCACATCCAGAAAGAGCAGCCTGCCTAGGTCTCCCTGGATGTTTCAAGGCCATGCCTCCTCTGTAGACAAAAGCAGCAACATTCCCTTTGTGATCCACAACCACAGCACCTACTGTGTCTCAAATGCCCAAATCATTTTTTTCTCTTTCTTTCCCTCCCCCTCTCCTTTTCTTCTTTTTCTTTCTTCTTCTTTCTTTCTTTCTTTCTTTCTTTCTTTTCTTTCTTTCTTTCTTTCTTCTTCTTCTTCTTCTTCTTCTTTTCTTCTTCTTTTCTTCTTCTTCTTCTTCTTCTTCTTCTTCTTCTTCTTCTTCTTCTTCTTCTTCTTCTTTTCTTCTTTTTCTTCTTTCTTCTTCCTTCTTCTTCTTCTTCTTCCTCTTCCTCCTCCTCCTTCTTCTTTGTGGTTTTTTGTTTGTTTTTGGCTTTTTGAGATGGGTTCTCTGTGTAGCCCTGGCTGTCCTGGAACTCACTCTGTAGACAAGGCTGGCTTCAAACTCACAGAGATCCACCTGCCTCTGCCTCCTGAGTGCTGGGATTAAAGACGTCTCCACCACTGCCCACCTACCTCTTGTTCCCTTTAAGTGCAGCTAAATTGAATCTGTGGTCACAGTGTTAGGAGGGCAAGAGGGTATCCCATTATCCACTGCCCATCCATAGGCTCCTTCTCTAACTAGAAAGCAGGGAGGAATTCTGCTGGCAGAGAAATTACCCTTCTGCCCTTCATACAAGAGTCTGTTTGCAACTGAGTCTGAATTCCTGAGTCCATTCAGTGCTCTAACTGTTCCCAAATTTCAAGATTTTCCACCCATTATGCAGGTGCCACACTAAATTTCTTCTAAGAACTTCAAATTAGACCGTCCTCCCTGCATTTGTAGGGGCATCCTCAGTTCTGCCAGAGCAGTCACTGTCCCTGTGGCTTTGCAATGGCCTCTCATGAGCTCATTTGCATGCATTAGCTTCAGACTGAGAACGATGACCTGGACCTGCATGCACCAACGCAAAGCCGCTTCCTCCTCAAAGCTTTGTTTCTGATTCCTTGACTGTTACTTTGTTAGCAGACGCCTGAGGTGATCTGGAAGGGGTCCTGCAGAACTCATCCCCTTCTCCACGGTCGTTCTCCAATATTATCTATCAGGAAAGGAGCATCCTCCCATCCAAAAGTGACCACAGAAGAGGAATTATCCCATGGCAGTGCAGAGCATGCACTGCCCTGAACTTCAAAAAGAGGTACAGCCACAACATCAACTCCAGTATCTCTTCAAGCAGCTTTTGGGAATTTGCAGCTCCTTCCATGGACCAGACCTGAGCACCGACCCAACTCTTGCAGCTGCATTCCTGCATGGATATCCAGAGTTCCTTGAGTGCAGGTGACATCCCTCCTTTCTGTTGGCTCTGAGCTCTCTCTTCAGCGTGGAGTCTTGAATTTTCTGCTCAGGTTGAAGGATACAAATGTAGGAAAACTGGGCCAGGAGTGTGGCGTGGCCAACAGCAGTTGGCTTTAGAGGGCTCATTTGGAAATATCCTAAGCCATGTGACTTTGTAATCATGACCTGTGCAATGACCTCTGGGTAGCAGAAGCCAGGTTGCTTCCCTCCTCAGCCCTCTTCCTCTTCTGGGCCATTCTTGCTATAGGCCCAGGAAACATTTTGTTGAGCCAAGCTGCCTGGTCCCAAATCACGGCTCTGCTGCTATCATATCTGTGCTTCACTTTCCTTATCTGTAGAAACACAGTGGTGCCTACTTTCTGTCTACCTGCAGATTGAAGGGGCTGGGCCGTTTTGTGCCCAGCCTTCCTGGCAGGCTGGCTCTCAGGGGCTGCAGCATACACCAGCTATTGGTGTGGTCATACTTTCTCATAGTCAATGTTTTTCTCCTGAGAAAACAGGTCGTTTCATTGCTTCTACAAATGGCAACTGTGGGTTTCTGGGGTTTTCTTGTCTATGACTGTGAATATTCCTAAGAAGGGGCTTTCACAGGCTCTCTCCCAGGAGGTTTTTGGTTTTGTTTTGTTTTTTGAGAAAAGGTTTCTCTGTGTAGTCCTGGTTGTCCTGGAACTCAGAGATCCACCTGCCTCTGCCTCCCAAGTGCTGGGGTTAAAAGTGTTCGCCACCACTTCCCGGTTCCCCATGAGGCTTTGAAGGCAGTAGTCTATTCTAGTCTTGCTAGTGAATCTAAGAATCCCTTAGCAGAGAGGCAGAGCCACGTGGCCTGCTGCCATGGGCACCCCTAAAATGCCTGCCAGCTGTGGTGAATAGGGAAGGATGTAGCACTGACTACAGTTACAGGCCCAGCACTGTCTATCAGACTAGAGTCAGAATTCAGACTCTTATCCTCACTGGTTGCGCCATTCTTACCGTGCATCTATGAGCCTGCCTTGCCCAGTGTTCTCACCCATAACCTCAAGTAATAATAGTGCTTCCTTTGGTGAGGAAATGAGGTCACATGTGGTCAACAGGCTGGATGGTGGTAATCCTCTAATGAAGAAACTTTGTTGCCAGACACTACAGTGCTAGAGAGGGCCACATAGGTGAGAGGGCAAGCTGACCTGCCTCTCTGCAGATGGCCTCTGGGGCCCGTATTCTACTGTGTGCGAGTCACTAGGGAGTGAGCATGGTTCTGTGATGTTGTTCACTGGGTGTCACAGGCCTAGGAACTCTACCATCCCATGAGTACTGTCAAAGACTTCCAGAACTTCTCAGAGGAGTCTTGCTGCTTGGTTAGATCAGGGTAGTGTTTTCCTGTCTGATCAACAATGAGCTCTGTAAGTGGCTTGTAGAGAGGAGGTCAGTGTGACTGTGGCCCTGCACCATGCTGCTGTGTTTGGTGTCTGTCCTAGCCTCAGAACAGAGGCTATAAGGTGAAGGCTGCTGGCCTTCTATCTGCACAGCTCAGCCTAGCTCCTGATACGGTAAAGATTTAGTGAATACGTTTTCATCCACCCAACTCCAAGATCATTCCTGGCTGCTATGCTAGACGCTCCTGCTGGTATAGGTGGTTCATGGTGAGGAGAAGATCCTCTCTGTCCTTCCTCACAAGCTTATGTAAAGTATGAATAGTTGTGGAAACAAATCAACATGAGCCAGAGTCTATAACTGTGACCTGACTGAAGGAGTGTGGAAGGTGGACAGGAATTTAAGAGGTACTAAGGGAAGGCCTCTCAGGAGAGCTAACACTTAAACTGAGATCTAAATAGCAAGGACAAGAAAAGCACATAGAGACTGAGGAGTGAGCATGTCTGCCAAATAGAATGTGTACTGGCTGGTTTTATGTCAACTTGATACAAGCTAGAATCATCAGAGAAGAGGGAACTCAATTGAGGAAATGCCTCCATAAGATCCAGCTGTAAGGCATTTTCTTAAGTAGTGATCAGTGGGAGGGCCCAGCCCATTGTGGGTGGTGCCATCCCTGGACTGGTGATCCTGGGTTCTCTAAGAAAGCAGGCTGGGCAAGCTATGAGGAGTAAGCTAGTAAGCAGCACCCCTCCATGGTCTCTCCATCAGTTCCTGCCTCGAGGTCCCTGCCCTGCTTGAGTCCCTGCCTTGACTTCCCTCAGTACTAGGCTATGACCTGAGAGTTATACGATGAATTAAACCCTTTCCTCCCCAAGTTGCCTTGGTAATGGTTTCATTACAGCAATAACTAAGACAGACCATCACTTGAAAGGAGCAAGCCTGACAGATGGGAGTACCCCAGAGGCTGGTCACTGAGCAGCAGAACCTGAGGTGGGAGCTGCCAAGGGAGGAAGTCTGGAGTATCTGAGACCTATGGGAATGAACTCTCTCGAAGGTCACGGCAAGGGAGGGGTGTGGACTGTGTAGTCTAGGTTTCCAGTGGACCTACCTGTCTGCATATGGAGAACAGTTTCTAAGAGGGCAGCAAGGAGCCAAGAGGCAGGCAAAGGGCAAGTGGGACATGGCCTAGTGATAGCATAGTGATGGAGAGTAGCTGAGGAACTCAGTAGTGTATGAACAAAAGCAGGCCCCTGAGGGGAAGTCTTTGGACCTGTGCCCATACATCCTTGCCTGGAGCCCTTTCCTAAGGCATCTACATGCTGCTGCTGGAGCTCAGGCTGGACTCATTGATGCCTCCAATGATGGATCCCCAGTATTCATCACTACCTGCCCTGGTGGAAACTGAGGCAGTGTGGTGCTGGGCCACACATGAGCCTTGGGGGTATACCAATGTTGCAGTTCTCATTATAGACACTGTATGGTTAAGATGCCTGAGGGAGATCTCTGGCCTTTACCTCTGTTTGCAACTGCTTCCTTAAAAAATGCCAGAAGACCTCACAGAAAAGAACGTGTAACCACCTGACCATCCTGAACTGTAGGTACCTTGTTAGCCTATTTTGGCCATCAATATACCTGCAAAGCAAGCTACTGTCTCCTTCAGGTAAAGAAATGGAGGCTCCAGGAGCTTGTCATGCTTAGGCAAGCCATGAGTTGGCTGAACTTCACCTATCTACTTTCTGGCCCCCGGCAATGTCCACTGTGCCCAGTCCTGCCCTTACTCACCGCCCGAACATCATCAGGCAAGTCCTCATCCATCTCGCCCTTGAGGATTTTCTCCAGGGTGTTGATGGCGATCTCCAGGATCTTCTCATGGTGATGGTTCTCCAAGTCCCGGCACTGAGCCATCCTGCAGTTGTGAGTTAAAGCCAGAGACAGAGCAGGCCTGGTGTCGCTCTCCTGTGGTTGGGCCTCTGATGAACAAGGCCATGCCATCTCTACTAGAGAGACCAGTTTCTAAGGCAGTGGTTCTCAACCTTCCTAATGCTGCGACCCTTTACTACAGTTCCTCATGTTGTGGTGACCCTCAACCATAAAATTATTTTGTTGCTCCTTCATAATTGTAATTTTGCTAATGTTATGAGTCATAATATAAATATTTGATATGCAGGATATCTGATATGTTACCACTGCTCTAAGTGTTCAAGATCTGCTTCCAGGTGCTAAGAGGCATCATGGTGGTCAAGCTGTCACCCCCATGCATTAAAGCCCAGGGCCATCCTCAGGTCCTCATATCATTCCTGTCCTTATACTGGGTCATTACTGTCCCTCAGTGCCAGCTCACCTCAGGGTCCTCACTCTCATTTGCTCCTCTATCCCCATGGCTTCCCAACACTGCAGTAGACCTCACTGGTCTCCCATACTCTCTTCTCCCTTCTCCTATAGCAACTGGAATAAAACTGAGGATTTAAGTAGCCGGTCCTAGCGTAGAGTGTCCTGGAGCTTCCATCCTCTGACGTGGCCTGAGTCCTCATCTGGAAACTTGTTTTCTCAGGTTCAGCTTCGGGGTCCCTGAACACACTGCTTCTGCTGACTGGAGTGTATCTACTTCCACCTGTTCCTGTGACCACCTGCAGGATTTTTAATGTTTAGGGAGACCACTGACCCTGTACCCTCCATACTACTTAGTACTTCACTGACCGCATGCTTGACTCTGAGCCCCAGAATGGCAGAACCTGAGTTCCTTNTGGGATGGAACTTAGCACTTTGCCCCCATAAAGGGCTGGTCATGTTTCAAATGTTGGTTTCTAACCCTAACAATTAGCCTGCCAAGCTCCTTTTAACTTGTCCTGTCTTCAGAGTGGGTGTTGCCTTATCCCGGAGTATTTTCCTGCAAAAAGTCAGGCAGTGACTCTGGGACGTCAGTGTCCCCATGAACATCACCTACTTAGGGACATAGGCAAGACTATTGCACAGAAGTCCCTCTGGGCATCCAAACTGGCATTCTAGCAAGGCCACCACTGTTTAGTGTTGGGAACCACTTCAGGTGTCATGGAGTATACTCAGTGATCACCAAACATGCATCCTATGATAGGAAGGACTTCTTCCCTTGATGAAAATCGCTAGATTTTACATTCTTCTACTTTCAAAAATGGAGAGCTGTGAACTAGGACCCTGTGGGGAGTATAAACACCTTCTTGGGATGAGGGTTTAGGTCTTTCTGCAAATCTATGGAGGATAAGTATTTTGGGTAAGAACTCAAGTATGATCTAAAGTGCTCACTTTACTCTGTAGTAGGAGCAACAGGCAGTGTGGCTCTGTGCCACCACTTGTTCACACACTGCTAGTCTCTACTTACCCTTTTCTTTTTTTTCAGTGCTGGGGATCGAACCCAGGGCCTCACACCTGCTAAGCAAGTTCTCCACTGAGCTATCTATCCCTTGATCTCCTCTTAATTTCTGAAGAGGCTTCATCAGCCTTTGCTTTTTGTTGAAAGCCTAGGCACCTTCACCCTAGCTGCTCTAGCGGCCAAGACAACCCTCAGGAGCCTGTGGTGCCTTCCCATGGGGTGAGGTAGAGCTCACCACAGAAAGGATATAGACTTTGGACATTTTCAATAAATAGTCCCACCAAGTCAGTGATGTTTCTTTCAAACAGGTTTATAGTCTCCTGAAAATGACACAGAAGATAGTCAATATAGGTATCAACATCCTTGGCACCACCTCAAATCACAGACCCTTAGAGCCATGACCACCCCACTTGACTTTGTATGGCAGATGGCTAAGAACCCTCCTTTTCAGAGCTCTGCTGCTCACCAGTGTCAGCTCACTACTCCCTTGAATGTTTATGCTGTCAATGAAAAGATTTACTTATTGAATGTTTATGAGTGTTTTGCCTACGTGTATGTATGTGCACAGTGTGCATGCCTGGTGCGTGCAGAAGTCAGGAGGAGGCATTGGATCCCCTAGAACTGGAATTACAAACAGTTGAGAGCTGCCATGTGGGGTCTGTGATCCAAACCCAAGTCCTCTGCAAGAGGAACAAGTGCTTCTAACCAGTGAGCCCTCTCACCAGTGACTGCCACTGGGATTTAAATGTTTTCTAAAGATTTATTTATTTATTTAATGTACAATGCTGTTTTGCCTGTATATATTCTGTGTGAGGGTGTTGGAGCCCCTGGAACTGGAGTTACAGACAGCTGTGAGCTGCCATGTGGGTGCTGGGAATTGAACCCAGGTCCTCTGAAAGAGCAGACAGTGCTCTTAACCACTGGGCCATCTCTCCAGCCCCAAGATTTAATTTTTTTTATATTACATTTGTGTGTATGTGGGTGGTGTGTGAACACATGTGGATGTCAGGGGACAATCTATAGGAGTCAGTTCTCTCCTTCCACCATGTGGGTCCCAGGGATCAAACTCAGGTCATCAGGCTTAGTGGTAAGCACCTTTACCCACTAAGCAAGATCATCCTGCAGCCCTGTCACCCGGCCTTTTACCTATAGAAATGCCTCGGCCAGGAGCACATATCCTGGTCTCACTCCCCTCCTCCCTGAATGGACTCCTTCCTTTTAGGTCTCTCAGCAGGATCTGTCCATCATCTCCACAAAAACAGTAGAGGGAGAGCTCAAGAGCCAGCTCTACTCCAGGGACATCATTTAATCTCTCTGGGCCTCCTCATATGTGAGACAGGTTTTCTGTGTAGTACCATGGTGGTTAGTGGGGTAAATTAGCTACATCACCCAAATGATTTACCAAGTATCTGGCAGAGCCAGGCCCTTGGGTAAGTGCTGGCTGCTACCCCAGACTTCCAACAGTTAGTTGCTACTTAGCAGAGCACTTGAGGCCTAAACTGATCTCAATGTTGTTGAGAAAGTGAAGAAGAATGTGACTATGAAGTCTGCTCCCCTGGAAGACCCTTTCCATGCCTCCTACAGACCTCTAGCTTTGAGCCCGTGAATGCTGGCACCCATTGGAGCCCAAGGCCTGTCTGCAGGCTGTGAAAATGAGCCCATTCTCACATGTGTGTGAGCACTATTTTGGTGAATAAAAGTAAGGTCATTAGAAAGCACAAACGAGTGGCTTCCAGCTTTAAGTGGCTGGTGACATGGGCAGGACGAGAGCATGGATCTGGGAAATGTTTGAATACTGAAAACAATCTCCCTGCTTGAAAGGGCTGGGAGCCAGGAGCAGCCCTCCCCTGCATGCACGGCCTCTGCAGTACTTCAGCAGAGCAATTCCCAGTGGGAAATGAGCGGCTGCTGTGCTGTGCGACAGCGAATCTATCCTGTGTAGGAAGTGTCACTTGACGTGTGAGGAATTGATTAGGCACTGTCTCTTGGCCCAGCCATGGCAACATCTGATGAGGTCCAATTCATCACACCACTTCCAACTCCCAGGCTGGCTGCCTGCAAACACACAAGTCACCCTGGCTATAAATGCATTTGAGGCAGCCGTGCTTTTTATTTCCCATCNTCAGCGCCAAGTGACAGGCCCCTCACATCGCCTACCCTGAGACAGCAAGCCCAGGCTGCAACACTGATGAGCCTTTGTTTGGTTCCAGAATGGAGGCCCACCTTGTCTCATAAAGCCCCCGAACTTCCCCTTGGATCTGATAGGAAATCTGCACTCCGTGGAGACTCTGGGCTCTTATAGGGTAGGAGAGGAGATTTTTGCAGAGGAATAAGTTTACCTCTCATTCTCCAGAAGAGTCCTTTCCCAGGTAGCAAAGATAGCAATGTGTGCCTTTCTTTTTCTTTTTTCTTCTTTTTTTGGCATCGCTGAGGATGGAACTCAGGGCCTTGTCTGTGCCAAGCAAGCACTGAGCAACACTTCCAGCCCCTGCCTTTAATGTATTTTAATAGTTCTGGAAGGAAGTGATTGTGTGTGGGGGGGGCACACATGCTCATGTTCATATTTGGTGGTGTGCATGTGTGTGGGGGTGTGTGGGTGTGTATGTGCTGTGTGCACATTAGATGGAGGCAAAGGACAGCCTCAGACACCACTTGCCTGCTTTTCCTGTCACTGGCCTGGAACTCATCATGTTTGCTAAGCTATTTGGCCAGTGAGCCCTAGAGACCCAGCTGTCTCCACCTGTCCAGTCTTCTCCTGCGTGTCCACTGGGTTACACCAGACATACAGGGGAAGAGCCTGTGGAGGGCATGCTTGCAGGGTTCTGCAGCTGCATACTGAGGACCCTGTCTGTATGCAGTCTGGCTGTACCTCCAGCTGCTCCACCAGCTGCATCTCCAGCGTCATGAGCATGTTGAACAGCTCAGTGATGTCCTCACTGCAATCTAGCAGCCTTTTCTCAATGCTGGGCAGGTCACTCTCTTCTCGGATGGCATTTAAATTCTACAAACAAAAAAAGTGTTTCAGGATTCAGTGGTTAAACGTGTTACTTAGTAGGAAGTGACAATTTGGTTTTATGGGTTAAAAACTGGGAGTCTGGGGTTGAAGTGCCCAAGTTCAAGCATTAGCTTGAAATTTGCTAGCTCTGTGACCTTTGGGGAAGTTACCTGCTGCTCTGGCATATTGTATATAAAGGTACCTGAAAATGGCAGGTGCAAAAAGAGCATTCAGACCTACCCTTATCTCCTTGAAAGCGGAAGATGAAATTCCCATGGGCAAGGTTCTTTGCCTGTGCCAGGAGGAGGGAAGATGTTCTCACCATCAGAGATGGGAGTCACAGCTGAGGAAAATCTGTGCAAATCAAGCTTTTAAAACCAACTCATAGGGCTGGAAAGATGGCTCAGTGGTTAAGAGCCCTGGATGCTCTTCTAGAGGACCCAGGTTAAATTCCCAGCACCCACATGGCAGCTCACAACTATCTGTAACTCTGTTCCTGAGGCTCTGATGTCCTCTTCTGGCCTCCATGGGCATCAGACATGTAGATAATGAACAGACATACATGTAGGCAAAACGGCCATACACTTAAAATAGAAATAAATACTTAAAGAAATGAAGTCATCCCAGGCATAGTGGGCACCTGTGTGCAATCCCAGCATTTGGGAGGCAGAGACAGTGGATGTGAGAGAATCAGGAATTGAAGGCCAGACTAAGATTCACAGTTTGGAGCTGGAATGAGGCCCTGTGTCAAAAATCTAAAACCAAAACCCAAAAACCAAACAAATGAAAATAAACAAAAAGTTTAGAAAGAAACAAAACAACCAGGCATAGTGGTGCACGCCTTTAATCCCAGCACTTGGGAGGCAGAGTCAGGCAGATCTCTGAGTTCAAGGTCAGCCTGGTTTACAGAAGGAGTTCCAAGACAGCCAGGATTACACAGAGAAACCCTGTCTCAAAACAAACAAACAAAGAAAAAAGTAAAGAAAGAAATAAAATAAATTAAACCTTACCAACTAATCACATCTCTACTAACCTCAGCCTTGTTCTCACAGCTTAATCTGTGTTGTGCAGTCTAGTCCAGTAATGTACCACACAATAATGTCCCAGTCAGTGATATACTGCAGGTGTGACATGGCCCCATAAGACAATACAGCTAAAAAGTTCCAACTACCTAGTAACAGCTTGGTGTTCCCACAGTGACAGTTGCATAGTGACATAAAGTGATGTATAATCACACAGTAAGCTTTTAGCCCTGCTTTTTATTGTTGTTTATTTCTTTTGAGATAGGGTCTCGTGTATTCAAGACTGGCCTTGAACTTGCTGTGTAGTTGAAGATGACCTTCAACTCTGATCCTCTTGCCTCTACCTCCCAAGTGCTGGGTCCACAGGCGTGCACCACTACACCTGCTTTATGTAGTGTACCCATATACAGGTAAACTTAGGAAATAAAATTTGCAGGCTGAGGATTTGGCTCCACAGAAGAGTATTTGCCTAAGTGGTATGGTTGTGGGTTGGTCCCCACACCACCAAAAGAAATCAGTTTACTTAGCACAGTTTGGGAGGTTTAAAGTACAAGACTGGTTAGCCTCATCTGTTTGGATTCTCTGGAGGGCCTCTTAGCTGCATCACAACATGGTGGATGGCACTGCATTGGAGTACATGCTCCAGTGTCTGGTGACAGGTGTACAGAGGGGTCATGTGGGGAGAGAAGGTGCACAGGAGAGGGCTGGCAAAGCAGAGTTTGCTTTATAGCACCCACCTCTAAGAGGTCAGCAACCCAGTCCCACACAGGGAAAAGCATTGGTACTTCCTATTGACCAATTCATTTCTTTTAAACTAAACAAAAGTTATTGGGTGTGTATGTATGTGGGATTCAGAGGACAACTTTGTGGAGTTGGTCCTCTCTTTTCACCTTTGCATGGCATCCAGGAATTGAACTGAGGTCTCCAGCCTTGCACAGCAAATGCTTTTACCTCCTGAGCCATCCCTCACCCAACATCCCCAATCACTTCCTAAAGGTACCACTTCTCAATATTGCCGCATTAGGGATGAAGTGATATCCATGCCATAGCAAAACCAGTTCCAATCTTTGAACGAACCAGATAGACCTCCTTAGAGCCCCAGGAAGCAAGTGGAAGTCCATGGAAAATAGAATGTGACAGTCTGGTGGGCTGATGAGCAGTCTGCTCATCAGCAAAGGTCCCAGTAACATGACCAGCACCAGTGCAATGCAACCTTGTTTTGTGACTAACAGTATGCCCTGAAGCAGGAAGGAGTAATGGCATTGTTTAGTGGGGCAAAGGACATGTGTGATACCACCTGAGAAGGACCCAGCTCATGCCTACCACAACCCTTACGTGAAGACAAGTGAAGGTTCCAATGCAAAAATCAACTGTAAAAATGCAAGAAGAAAATAAGAGGATTTTTTTTCTTTGAGACATTGTCTCACATAGCTCTGACTGGCCTCAAAACTTGCTAGGTAGCTAAAGCTAATTCCTCTGCCTCTACCTTCCAGGTGCTGGGACTACAGGAATGTGTCCCCACACTTGAATTTATGTGGGACCCCAGGTTTTCATGCATGCTAGGCCAGCATTGTACCAACTGAACTATATCCTTAGTCCTACAAGAAAGATTTTTAATGGAGACTCTCAGAATGGAGAAATACTTTCCAAGAACAACCAGAAGGAAGACTGGTAAATTTTATTCTATTAAAAATTTATGCCAGGCGGTGGTGGTGCATGCTTTTAATTGCAGCACTCAGGAGGCGGAGGNAGGCAGATCTCTGTGAGTTTGAGAACAGCCTGGTCTATAGAGCAAGTTCCAGGACANTTACATAGAGAAACTCTGTCTCGAAAAAC
>LZPO01117008.1:82011-100464 GCA_001675575.1 Neotoma lepida | reverse complement strand
TTAAAAAAAAGAAGCATTCTGAATAGTATAAATAAATCGTATAAATAAATACTTAAGTATAAATAAACCCATATTGAGTATGTAAAACTCAGAGGTCAGCAGAACAAATTCAGTGCCTCCCAGCTTTCCCCATAAGCCACACATAGCCCTGCTGTTGTGTGCAAATATAGTTTAATATATATTTGCTTTTATACNTATTCCAAAAATGAAAAAAATCCTTCCTTTATTTTTATTTTATAAGTGTTTTACCTGCATGTATGTGCGTATACCTTGTGTGTGCTATGTGCAATGCCCTTTAGAGGCCAGAAGAGAGTGTCAGAGCCCATGGAACTGGAGTTACAGACAATTATGAGCCACCACGTGAGCACTAGTAATTGAATCCAGGTCCTCTAGAAAAACAGCCAGAGCTCTTGACTGCTGAGCTATTGTCTTAGCTCTCTGTACTAGTCACAGAGAGGAATGGAACTTTATACATACATACATACACACACATACACACACATAAACACATGCCTCTAAACATATGTGCATACATGTATACCCACACATGTGCACTTGCACACACACAAGATACACACATAAAGTTTATATACCCAAATATCCACTCAGGGTACTTTGTGTATATGGCCTAAAGATAGAACACTGGCTCTTAGCATATATATATATCACTCAGGAGGCAGAGGCAGGTGGATCTCTGTGAGTTCCAGCGAGGCCTGGTCTACACAACCAGTTCCAGCCAGGGCTACAAGTGAGACCATGTCTCAAAATAAACAAACAAACAAAAAAAAAAGGAAAGGAAAGAAAGAAAGGAGAAAAAGAATGAAAGAAAGGATGAATCAGGCAGAGTGCTTGCTGTGGGATCTGATGACCTGAGTTCAGTCTCAGAAGCCATAGTGGAAAGAGAAGGTCTAAGAATATAGTAGTTGTTCAGAGTCCACGAGGCTGGATGTCTCAGCTGGTCTTCAGTATATGCTGGAATCCTGAAGAAGTAGGCTCTGATACTAATNAAAGAATGGACTTGCCAGTGAGAGCAAGCAGGCAAAGAGAGAGAGCTTCCTTCTTCCATGTCCTCTATAAAGGCTACCAGTAGAAGGTGTGACCCATACTAAAGGTGGATCTTCCCACCTCAAAGATCTGGATTAGCAGTGGATCTTCTGCCAGGGAGTGGTGGTGCATGCCTTTGATCCCAGCACTCAGGAGGCAGAGGTAGGCAGATCTCTGTGAGTTCAAGGCCAGCCTGGTCTACAGAGTGAGTTCCAGGACAGCTATTGCTACACTGATAAACCCTATCTTGAAAAATAAAAAAACAAAACCAGAAAAGATTGGTCTTCCCACTTCAAATGATCTAAGAAAAAATCCCTCACAGGTGTGCCCAGCCATTTGAGTCTTAGTTAATTCCAGAGGTTGTCAAGTTGACAACCAATAATAGCCATCACACCCCCTTATTCCAAAACTTTAATCTTGGACTATACTCATTTAAAGAAATCAAATGATATAGATGTGAAGTACACCCGTATCAGGAGGCTGAAGCAGGAGGACTGCAAGTCTAGCCTGGGATATGGAGTGAGATCCAGCTGAGACTAGTGGTACAGGCTTACAATCCTAACTACTCAGAAGGCTAAGCCAGGAGGCTAACAAGTTCAATGCCAGCCAGCTCAGTGAGAGCCTGTTTCAAAATGAAAATAAGAGAACTTGGGGCGGGTGTGGTGGTGGGGGGGAATGACTCAGTGGTTAAGAGCACTTGTTTGCTCTTCCAGAGGACCCAGATTTGGTTCCCAGCCCCCACATGTGGTTTATAGCCATTTTTAACTCCAGTTCCAGGAGATCCATCACCACCTCCTGACCTCTGTAGGCACCAGGCACAAAGGTAGTGCAAGCCTAAAGATATGGCTCAGTGGTAGAACACCTGAGTAGTATGCCCAAAGCCCCAGCTTCAATCCCCATACAAAACAAAGTTCTATTGACAGCTCACATTTATCCAAGAGATGGGGCCTGTTGGTGAGGTTCTGAGATTTGGTGTGTGGGGGTGCTCTGACCCCCTTCACAGGTCTTGGGGAAGCAGGATATTCTTGTCTATCCATTGCTTTTCCCTTGGGGCTGGAGTGGTACCTTCTATTTCCTCCACGTCCTCAGGGCCAGGTGGCACAAGAATCTGTTGTTTAGGTCTCTGTTTGACGCCAGATTTCCTGAACTGATTTTGTCTCTGTCTCTATGTGTTTCTGGAGGTGGTACTCAGTTCAGCCCAAGGCTCTTAGCCACCTCCTATTTCTGGTCTGGATTTTCCTGGCTCCTACTGTGGCCCTGCTGTCTGACAGGCCAAAACCTAGCCCTGACTCACCTTTTGCTATGGTGGCTTCCAGCTGGGCCACTTTAGGTAGGTGGCTTTGGCACACCTGTACCTGGCTTTCCCTTAGGCAACAACAGGTGATGTTCTAGAAAGGCCAAAATATCCCAACAAACAAGGATTTGTCTGATAGCTCCAAACAAACTTCCCATCCAAAAGCTGGTTTAATCTTTCACACAGCCACTAATTCCACTTCTGTGATCACTACCTTGGCAAGGCCATCATCATTGTTCCCTGGGTCACTGTAGTAGCCATCTCACTAGATTCCTGTTTTCCCCTGCCCCTGCAGGTAGCCAGGAGGATTCTGTGAGAACTCGAGTCCCACCCTATCCTGTTTCTACTCAGGATACTTAGGAATCCCAACTCACTATGAAAGCCAAATACATTTCATTGTTGGAGGCAAGCACTGGCTGACGATACAACTTCCCTGGCCTGTCCACACACTGACTCCCTCAGCAGGCCTTCTCAGGCTGGCTCTGGCTTACCTCTTGGCCTTTCACTGGTTGCTTCCTGTATCTCACACAGTTCCCCCCACCCCCACCGTGTAGATCTCCATATGGTTCCCTTCCTCGTCTCCTTTAAGTGTTTATTCAGTTCTCACCTTGGCAAGGTTCTGGCCACTGTAGAAAGCACTGCACCCAACTCCAGTTTCCCTTTTCTCCTTTCTTAGCTTTGTTACCCCCACAGCACATACTGCCTGTAACATTCTAATTTCCTCGTCTTATTGTCTCCCTCACACCAACTCCATAAGGTAAGGTTCTTTGTCTTTTGGACTGTGCTGAGTCTGAATGTCTGGAACAGCATCTGGCATCTCTTAGGCACTTGCTCAGCGCTGGCAGAATGCCCACTAGGTGGGGGAGGTGGGAAGGAAGTGGCTGCTCCTCATCCACTCCTCTCAGGGAAGGTGCAGCTCTGGGTCATCCCTGGAGGCCAGCCCCAGGAGGGCCTGTGGACTTATACAAGGCCAGGTCTGCTTGCTCATGGCGGTCTCCAGTGTTCGGCATGGGATCCTGCATCTTAGCTGTTGACCAAATGCCTAGACAGCTGGGGCCTCAGACATCAGGTCACTTTCTGAGACCTTACCTACTCAGAAACAGGGCTCAGGATGCTTGCCCACCCCCCTCTTTCTCCTGCTCCTCTTTTTGGCAGTGTTGAGATTGAGTCTGGTGCATCATAAGCCCTCTACCACTGATCCATTTTCTCAGTTCATATATATATTCCTTTACTTTTATTTATTTATTTATTATGTATACAGAAGAGGGCGCCAGATCTCATTACAGATGGTTGTGAGCCACCATGTGGTTGCTGGGAATTGAACTCAGCACCTCAGTCAGTGCTCTTAACCTCTGAGCCACCTCTCCAGCCCCTATTCCTTTACTTTTATTTGATATGCATGGGTGCTTGGCCTGTACATACATCTGTGTACTACATGTATACAATGCCTGTGGAGGCCAGAAGAGGGCATTGGATCTCTGGGATTGGAGTTACAGACAGGTGTGAGATGCCATGTGGGTGCCGGGAATTGAATCTGGGTCATCTGGAAGAGCAGCCAGTGCTCTTAACCACTGAGTCAGTCACCCCCTACTCAGTCCTTATATTTTTGAGAGAGGATCTCACTATGTAGCCCAGCCTGGCTTTGAACTGGAGGTCTTACTGCCTCTGCATCCTGAGTACTGAGATATGGACCAACCTAAGCTCTCTCTTCCCTTACTCCTTCTGTCCTGGCTCACTGGGTCACACTCACTGGCTTTCCAGTGTGACCCAGATACTGTGTACATGTTGTCTCACTTATCTTCCCAGTCAGAACTTGAGGCAAGGAGCTACTTCCTGTTTCACAGATGGGGACACTGAGACAGTAAGTCTCTGCCTGTCCTGAGTCATATCTTCCTTCCACTGGGCTGCCCTGTCACTTCCAAGGTGCNTCCCTGTTTCAGGACTCTATATGTCCTTCCTCTTTGGACACCCTACCCCCGAAGCACNCCCCCCAGTGCTGGCTCCACCTCTTTCTCCCTGCATTCCTACCTTGGCTCCAGCAATGTGGGGTCTCCTTGGTTCTGTCCACCAGGGATCCCTCTATTCCAAGGACTTTACTTTATATGAAGGACTCCATTCCAAGTCAGTGTGGAGTCAGATGATGGAGAAAGCATGGTCTCTGGGGTTCACTTAGATTTGGAGCAGGGCAATCCTATCTTTTTTTTTCTTTTTTTCTTTTTTTCTGTTCTTACTGAGAATCAGGAGTATTGTGAACAAATTATGGAGCTACTGGATGTAGTTGATGCAGCANGCGCCCCCTCCCATTCCTGTGCCTGGTGCGCTCTAACACCCCTGTGCACTGACCCCTGACTCTGAAATTTGGGGGTTTGAAATAGGGCAGAGACAGTCAGAGAGGCTGTACCCAGGCCACACTCCTGGCACCCAGGATACATACTTTGGAAGTCCAGCTGCAGGGACAGGACATCTTTGAAGAGGATGCCCTCCTGCTTGGCTAGCTGCCCAGCCTCCTCCTGGGGGCCTTGCTCCCCAACAGCTGTCTTGAGCATGTCATCGTCCATCACTTTTGGGTCCATAAAGTCATATGGCCGGCTCATCTTCCCTGAGAAATTGTGTTCCTCTTCAGACTGTTCCTTTGGGTTGAGAACAGAATTGGACTATGTCTGTCATGGTATTATGGCCTTCCAGGAGGCCACAGGATGCCCACTCCCATCCCTTGCTTGCTGTATCTTGGGGCAAATGCATTGCTGGAAGGCTGCTCTAAGCTTTCCCAGTAGCCACCTGAGCCCTCAGCAGGGATTCACTTCTTGACTTCACAACCACGGCAGGGTTGCTACCTGGGCCCATAGGGTGGTGCCCACATGGGTCTCCTTAGCCTGTGGTTCTCAGGTTTCCTGTGGCTAGTCTCTGACCTTGTGTTCCTGTCTTTACCTAGGTCTCTTGGCACAAGCCACTGACAATGATCATTGGAAGTACCAGCCCGCAGTGGCCCTTCTGAGAGTACCTCATCCCCAGGCAGACAGTCATGCATGGAAGAGCCATTGACCCAAGGTGGCCCTTCATGTTCTCCCTTGAGAAATGGGAACCTTGGGGTCTCAGAATGAGAGTGACCATCTGAGCTGGGTGCTCATGTAGGAAGGAACTATGTAGCTATCACTCGCCAGGCACATAGTTAGGTAGAGAGCAGGAAGACACACGCACAACACGTGTTAACTTGCTGGCTTCCCTAAGTCCAGGTCGTGTACATGTTAGTGTCCCTTTATGCAATTTTGGAATTCTCACATTAATTTCTCTGTTACTCAAGCTAAATAAGGNTCAGTTGCTAATGGCCCAAAGGGATCTGCTGAGGCACTGTGGTGAAGGCAGGGTCTGTGTATTGGGTTAATTATACTTGATTGCTATGCTTGGCTGGGTAGCATCACAGCCCTGGAGGGCAGCTGCTCAGACCTCATTGTGATCATTTCCAACCCCAGAAAGGCGNGGCCATATGCTCCTGGCAGTCCACTGGAATTCTGCCTTCTGAGCACTCTAGGAGTCCATCCTCCCCTCTGCTCCCACTTGCTTCTCACCTCCCTTCTTATCTTCCACTTTTGGTCACAGGTCTCCCTGAACCTCTGGTCCTCCCCATCTTGGTTCCAGGTGGGCTTCCCTCTGCTTTCTATTCTCCAGGGCCAGGGCAACTCCTGAGACTGTTCCCAGTCTGTCTTCCTTCTAAGATTGCCTCCCTCTTTGCTCTGTTACCATCCATTTGAATGCAGCATATATAAGTATTCACTTTCTTTTCTTTCACTATCCCTGATCAAAGATTCCAATGTCACCAACGCTTGTGTGTGTGCCCTGCCCTTTTACTCACCTACCCCGTGTTGTGTAGGCATTTCCTCTGAATTAAAACATTCCTTCCTGGAGGGAGAGTGACTCATAAGGCTCAGGAAGCTCACAAAGTTACAATACTAGGAGGCTACTTAAGAGTTTATATAAGGCCATGCATGGCAGCACATGCCTTAGGCAGGAGGATCTCTCTAAGTTTGAGGCCAGCCTTTCATAGTGAGTTCCAGGACCAGCCAAGGCTATGTAAAAAGACCCTGTCTCAAAAAAATAAAAAAAATAAAAAAAATAAAAAACCAAAACAAATAACAACAATAGAGTTTATATATAATTTCATTTCTGAGGAAGAAAGACAGTCTTTGATAGAGAGGCTTGTAAGTAAGCTCTAGCTCCAGGACTCAGCTGCCATGATTTGTCACCCATGCTGGGATTGGCGATGCAGCTGCCTCTGAGTCACTCATCTCCTGTAAGTTATTGCAACGAGCTCATTGGCTCACCAAGCTATACCTGGATGCGATGGTTTCTTTGATGTGGATATCTCCCATGGTCCCTGCTTTTTCTCCATCTGTGCCCCCCATCCTTCAGCCTTGTCTTCCTGCTCTCTCCAGCTGACTCAACCTCCCAGGGCAATTCTTGTGCTCATCAGCTTTCCTATTCTTCCTGAACAATTTTCCTTCAAGTTTCTCATAATTTACCATCAACCTCAAAATTTACTTCTGGGGAATTTTTAATGTGTTTCACTTGTCAGATGTCATCTGAAAAGTATTTAGAGCTTAAAAAACAAAACAAAACAAAAAGGTGTTGTACTTTGGGAAATGACTCAGTTCTGGTGTCAAAGCTTTGACCTCCATTTCACCAAAGCCCATTAACCGTGACAGGTCCAGCCAGCTTTAGTCATGCTCAGCAGGTGCTATGCAGTGTAGGATTGGTGTTATCTATGCTAAATGCTCACACCCAGGGCAGAACTTTGGTTCTGACCATGCATCTTTTGAAAAATAACTCCACCTGCTCAAATCAGTTTCTTCCTCCTCCATTTCTGTGAGATCTTGTCTCCTCTACACCTCCATACTGAACAACTACTACAAGCTGTAAACAACTCAGACAGGTCTTCTGTCTCAGAATGAATTAAATAATCACACCAATATTTACTTACAAACAATGACAAGTTAGTAGGTATGCGGAACTATGAAAGCACTCAGTAGGGACAGTTGGCCTGGCCAGGGAAGACACAATTTGAAGGATAAAAAAGAAAAAAAAGCAGGAAGAGGGAACTGCACCGCAAGGACCTCAAGCAAGAAAGCAAAAGGGATGCGGGGTCTGAATTGCATTTCTATCCTATGATGGCTGGGAAGCTCCCAGGGCTTATAAGGCAGAGGCGGATCAGATTGTACTTTTAAAAAGCTCATTATTAATAGGTTTTCTGCCCCATAATAAGTTTCTCTGCCCATGCAGTAAGCCAGATCAAGCTGAATTGAAAAAGTATAACAACAGGTTATACTGATCAAAGCAACTCCTCCCAGGCAGGTTCTCTGGTTCCAGAGATGGAGGTCAGAGAAGTCGAGCACTCAAGCCAGGGCAGGAAAGTTTTATAGACTGTAGGCAAGGGGTGATGATGTTTCCACCACAAGCTGGGTTTGTGCCCAAGTATGGTCAAAAGCTGAGTGGTTAGGCGGGGATTTGAGTGGCTGGCAACTTCAGGGGAGGAAGCTGCCGTAGCCNCCAAGAATGCGGGAACTAGGCTTTTTGGCATCTTTCCTTTGTTCTGAGACTCTCTGAGTGGGTGAGGTTTGGGGAGGGAGGGATGGGGGCTTCCAGGACAATGGAGGGGCAAAAGAAAGAGAGAAGGATGGAGGGAGGGAGGAAGGAAGAAAGGAAGGAGTATATGAGGGTCTGGGACATCTCTAGGAACTTAGTTTATATGTAGGACTAATCATCCCCAGTTTGAGAGANAATCTAGTTTGGAAGGTTATGTCCAAGCTAAGTGATTGATTGGTCCAATAATAGTGTTAGAAAGTGGGGTGGGGGATAGAGTTTGACAGAAAAAGAAGTTGAAAGAAATTGCCCTTCAGAAGAAGTTTGCTAAGAGAGTTAAAGGTTCATGGCCACAATGAGCCATGAGGATCCCCGAAGTGGGAGAGCACTAGAGGAGATGACATCATGGTCTAGGCAGCCATGAGGAGCCCTGAAGGAAAAGACAAACTTTTCAGTTCCATTAGCTCCCTCAGACTCAGAGAACAAAGGGCATTTCTGACTCACACAGTTTTTTTCTTTTTTTTTGTGGGGGATGGTGGGGAGTGGTGGTTTTTTTAGTTCCACACCATGGAACTTGGCCTGACCTAGTCTATATGACCCATGGCATGGTGGAAGACCTAGACAAGAGAGTAAAGTTGCCATTCAAGCTTGTCTGGGCCCAGGTGTTGGGAGCTGGGCTTGCGCACAGCTGTAGGTGGAGAGAGAGAGAACTTCATGAGAACTACAAGATCACAGTAGCTCTCTTGAGAAAGAATACTAAAGGGGTGTGGCCTGATTTCTGGGAGTGACAGTAACAGCTATGAATAACTCAGAGAGNTCTTCTGTTTCCAATTTGAATTAGATAAATCATCCCAATATTTACTTACAACAATGACAAGTTANTGTCAGAACTATGGCAGAACTATGAAACATCAAGGCTTTCCTANATTGACCAATATGCAGATTTCCCAAAAGACCTCTTGTCTATAGCAGAACCCATTTTCCTAATCATGACTCTATTGTAACCAGCACACTAGGAACAACCATTATCANAGCTTATGTTTCTAACAGGTTTCCNACCCAAAGAATCCTTTCCTATGGGGATTATCAATCATTTATCGAAATAGGGGCCTGATTGNCTTGCCTGATGATAATGTCTTTGGTGAAGACCAGAGGGAGGATGTGGAGAAGCAGCAGAAGGNTTTACTCACAAATCAACCAGGTAGCCTCTTCACTGGGAGAAAGTCCAGGTTTTCCTGAGAAACAACAACCTGGGTCAACTGGACCTGAAACACCATAAAATAATGAGAATAAAAGCAACTGCTGACTGAGTGCTTGTCTTACTCTCAGTNCACACAACTTATTTAATTACATGTCAGCTCTGGGAGCTATTAAAAAGGGTCCNTTAGGCCAGGCGGTGGTGGCACACGCCTTTAATCTCAGCACTCGGGAGACAGAGACAGGAGGATCTCTGTGAGTTTGAGGCCAGCCTGGTCCAGCCAAGGCTACATTGAGAAACCTTGTCTCGAAAAACAAAACAAAAAGGTGCCTTAGTGCTCTTACTTCCCAGATAGGAAAACTGAGGCCTTGGGGGGAAAGGTCATACAGTGAAATACTGACAGAGACTGATATGGAACCCCTAGTATCTGTGTTCTCACTCCAAGCACTTCATACAGCACCANATGAAGTAACCTATTGCAGATCACAGGATGGGGTACCCCTCTTTCTATGAAACTGATCAGGCCAGGAAACTGGCAGATGGACCCTCTTCCTACCAGCTTTTGCGGGCTTTAGGATCTATACGTAATTTTCTTCTCCAAAGGCCTGATAAGTCTCAGTAAAACGACATGTGTGCTCATTTTACAAACGAGAAAGNCCAGGTCGGAGTCCTCACAGAAGAGTTACAAGACAGACTTGAACCATACAACCTCTGCTCTTGGAGTCGTTCTGGAGCCTAGACTCTTGCATCTTACCTTCCTAAGGACTCTGCTTGAAGTGGACGCGTCGCTTGGTTGCTGGGTAACCAAGCACCGCCACTCTGTTGCTAAGGGGAAGTCAGGCAATAGATATCCTGGGTGAAAGTTGATGGGTCACGTGACCACATTTCTGGGTGGGGAACCGCTTCTAACACCAACCAGCCTTGAAGAAAACAAACGTCTCTCCAATCAGCTCCGTCAATGCGCCGCAACTTCCAGTTACGCTTTCTTTATTTGGATGATTGACACGCCTCTTACCCAATCATAGTAAGGATTCTCTAGACGGACCAACAGGCTAATGAATCAAAATGAACGGCCTTTCGTTTGGAGGCGGGTCCAGGGGGNGTTGTGCCGCTACGGCTGACGGAGACCCCAGTGACTTAGCTTGCTTCGTGCCCAATCGGACGCTGCGGGGTGGGTGGGACTTCACTGAAGAGTGGCGTGCCGTCCAATCGGAGGCGGGCTGGGTAGACGCTGCCCAATAGAGATGCACTCAGAGGGCGAGGTCAGGCCGGCGCTCGGCGTTCCCGAGGGTGGGGCGGGGGCAAGTGTCAGTCAGGGCAGAGCGCGGCGCGGGCAGCGGAGACCCGCGGCGTACAGGCATCCGGGCCGGAACGAGGCCTGCAGAGATGGAGTTCCTGCTGGGGAATCCGTTCAGCACCCCTGTAGGGCAGTGTCTTGGTAAGGCCGCGCGTGGGGCAGGCGTCGAGTGAGCCGCAGAACGGCTGGCCGGGCTGGTGAGGTCCGGGGCCTCCTACCGACACAGCTATAACTTCACGTGCGGGTTGGGCCTCTGCCAATAAGCGGTGTCATCTCAAAGGTGGACCGGGCATCCTTGTCACGAGGCCTCTGCTTGACCCTGGTGCCGCCTCAACCTACTAGAAGGCTCCCCTGAGGTGCAGCTTGGACTCTGAGAGGCCCCCTCATCCCTACCCATCAGGGCCCAGCCTTTCAAGTCTCTCCGTAGAAGTAGTGCCCATGCTGGTCTGCTTACCCTTGCTTATTGGGAGATGTCACTGCGAGCTGTCTTCTCCAGGCATCTCACTGCATCTGCTCCCAGGGCCTCTTTCTTCCAGAGCCTTTGTGGAATGTCATTTCTTTCTTCCATCCTCGTCCCTACTTATTGGTACCAATGACTCTGAAGCTGGGCACCTTCCCAGAAAATGTCCCATGCTGTACGACTTCTAATTTGAGCTGCAACTCAGCCAGGCTGTAGGAGGGACTGGAATGGGGGAGGCGTTCCGGGAAGGTGACTGTCTTGGCAGGGGGATGGCGTGGCTGCAGAGCCTCCTAGGAAAGAAGGCCATGCTGCTTGTTGATAAGCACTCCACTGGAACCTGGAAACTTGGACTCCAGTAGTGACTTTGCCAGGGACTCTCCTCTTGACCTCGTTCTCTTGTCTGTCACACGAGGTGTTGGGGATAAGATGTGGTGGAATTTTCCAAGTTCTCAAGCTTTTAACCTTCCTTGTTGATATTCAGGGTCTCCTTACGTTGACCCTTGTTCTCCCACTATATTAAAGTGGCAAGACTGAAATCTTGCTGGTAGTATAGTACTCAGATCACCCGTCAATACTATAAGGAGCCAGAGATGGGCCGCATGCCACATAAGGAAAAGCACAGGCAAAGTGGCCATCGTGAAGTTTCCGTACTGGAAAAGCCACCTGCAGACTGGGGCATAGTTCAGTGGTAGAGCTAGCTAAGCACACACAAAATCCTAGATTTGATCTCCAGCATTGCAAGTAATAAATAATAAACAAGCAATTTGGCTTTTCACTCACGGCAGGGACTTAGGCCAAGGGATCAATCAAAGATACTGATTAGTGTCTTTTAAAACGATGTTTGGGGGCTGGAGTACTGGCTCACTGGATAAGAGCACTGGCTGTTGAACCAGGTTCAGTTCCCAGCACCTGTACAGTGGCTCACAACTGGCTGTAACTTCGGCTCCAGGGGATTGGTTGCCCTCTGGTACAGTGGCTCACAACTGGCTGTAACTTCCGCTCCAGGGGATTGGTTGCCCTCTGCTGGCCCCTTTTATATACATGGCATGTAAATGGTGCACAGACATACAGGCAGACAAAACACTCACACAGAAAATGTTTAAAAATTAAATATTAAAGCTGGGCCAGCANGTTAGTTGGAAGTGTCTTGAATGAACAGGGATCTGTACTATCCTTATGGGTCTGACTAGTTCAGGCAGTAGAGATTTGCTTATTTTTTGCTTTGCATAGGAATTTATAGCCTACTTTTTAGTCTTTAGAGAGGCCTGTGAACTTACCAAGGCTTCTTCTGTTGGTTAGCTGGCATTTTAGGGGCATTTTGTTCCTTTTTGGTACAGTGTCTGGGATACTGGGACCTAAAAATCTTTCCCACTTCTATGACTCTTCATTTTCTGATGCTCACTCGAGTATCTCTATTTTTTCCAATTTTGTGTTTGTTTTGCCTTCATGTATGTCTGTACACCGCTTGTGTGCCTTGTGCTCACAGAGGCCAGAAGAGGGTGTTGGGTCTCCTGGAACAGGAGTTACAGACAGTTGTGAGCTTCCATGGGAGTGCTGGCAATAAAACCTGGGTCCTCTGGAAGAGCAGTAAGTGCTCTTAACCACTAGGTCATCTCTCCAGACTCCCCTTTCTTTTCTTTTCTTTTTTTCTTTTTTTTTTTTAAGATTTATTTATTTATTATGTATACAGTGGTCTGTCTGCATGTATCCCTGCAGGCCAGAGGAGGGCACCAGATCTCATTACAGATGGTTGTGAGCCACCATGTGGTTGCTGGGAATTGAACTCAGGACCTCGGGAAGAGCAGTCTGGATTCTTAACCGCTGAGCCATCATCTCTCCAGCCCTCCCCTCTCTTTTCAAAAGGATTTTGTTTTATTTATGTATGTGTGTGCATGTGTCTGTGTGAGTGTATACATACCTATATGTGTATGTGGGTGCCTGTGGAGGAAGGCATTGGATCCCTTAGAGCAAAGTCACAGGCATTTGTGATCTGGCTGATGAGGGTGCTGGAATCCTGTTTTGCCCCTATCTTCAAGTGTNCTTTCACTTCAGCCCAAACTCACTTCTTAATCCAGTTGGTGTTGAGTTCAAGCCAGTGAACTTGAGGGTTTTGTANGGGTTAGGGGAGGGAAGCTGGTAGGTATAAAGGGCAGAATGTCAAAAGGATAAATAATAGGGGTATTTGAATGGCCNTAAATAAGTAAATGTGTTAGATGTGACCCGAGTTGAATGACCTTGGCTGTAGAACCTCAGAAGATTGTGTAAGCCTTCTGAGCCTGAGATTGACTCTCTGCTGTGTGGAAAGGAGGGAAGAGTGGGGAGAGTCTTGTGTTTAGAGTGCTGCAGTTTGAAGGGGATGATGTCTACCAGTAATTGGTATCTTATCTGGAACATTGTAGAGACTCAGTGAATTGGGCCATCTTTCTTTTCACAACAGAATAATTAAGTCAGGGTTGTGTTTTCTATCAGAAGAGGCCATATGATGTGACTGGTTTATGACCTGTGAAGGAAAATACCCTCCCAGNCCTTAGGTCCATTATTGCTTATAAAAGACACTGAGGGGGCTGAGTAGATGGTTCTTATTAAGGGCACATGTTGCTCTTGCAGAAGGCACAAGTTCAGTTCCAGTGTCTACATGGCAGCTCCTGACCATCTGTAACTGGAGTTCCAGGGGATCTGACACCCTTTTTTTGACCTCTGTGGCTTGTATGTGGCACATACACATACATATGGGCAAACATACACATACACACAGTAAATAAATAAGTAGATCTTAAGAAAAATAAATTTGATCATGAAGGTGATGAAGGGTCCCTATTGCTAGGCAGCCAATAGTCATCAGCTAGGCCTTAGTCATTTTGTTTGGAAAAATGATAAATTGACAGATTGAAATTTTAATGGATATTCTGTACTATCGTGACAAAGAGTAAACATGATTTTGGGTAGTGTGATTTTTTTTTTAAGTATGTACATATGCTGGGAATGGTGATACATGCTAGGAATCCCAGGAGGAGGTCGAGCNAGCTTCAGCTACATAGAGAGTTTGAGGCTCTTGTGGGCTAGCTGAGACCCTATCTCAAGACACCATCAGCAGCAACAAAAAGTATGTTCTGGGGATAAGACGGTATACAAAAATAGCAACCACAAGGCTAANGCTTTAAACAGCAGCTGGGACTGGAAAGATGGTTCAGCAATTAATGCTCTTCCAGAGGACCCAGGTTTGATTCACAGCACCCACAGCACCCACATGGCAGCTCTCAACTGTCTGTAATTCCACTCTCAAGAATTCTGAGNCTCTTTTAACACTGTGGACACCAAGTATGCATGTGACACACAGACATATATGTAGGCAAAACATCCATACACATACAAATAATAAATAGATAAATCTCTAAAAAATATATAATAGCAGCTGTGGGGCTGGAGAGATGGCTCAGAGGTTAAGGGTATCTGTTGTTCTTTCAGAGGACCCAGGATCGGATGCCAGTACCCACATGGTGGCTCACAATTGCCTGTAACTTTAATTCCAGGGGAACCAACACTCAATTCTGATCTCCATGAACTCCTGCATGCTTGTGGTACACATACATGCACCCAGGCACACACACATGCACATAAAATAAAAACAAACATTTAAGACAGTAGCTAAAAACAATTCTACAAGGATCATTTTTTTCCTCCCAGCTGTTTTGTCCTAAGTTGTCTTTCCCACTTTAGAGATGTGGAAACTGAGGCTCAGAGGATTGAAATGACTGCTTAGCTGGTAGGTGAGAGAGCCAGGATCTCTGCTTCCAGGGTTTTAGGACTTTGGGAGAAAACACAGCTGCCTGAACTGCTGATAAGCTGTAGGAGTTTAGAAGATGTCTGAAGATGGTAGAGGACAGAAGTGGGTGTGTCTTCTGAGTGTGAGGTACTCTTCAGGGCAAGAGAAGGGTCTGGTGAGCCTTGGGGACAACTAAATGAGCAGGGAGAGGGGAGAGGACACAGGCTTATCTGTCCACCAGTCTGAGTGGGGAGAGGTGGCTGTGGGGAATGTGGTAGGTAGGGTGGTAGGGTTGAGTGACAAGATGAGGCTCTACTGTGTTTGGGCAATGTCAAAGATGACTTTTTTTTTTTCTGTGCTAGGATTTGAAGCCAGTGCTAAGTGTGACTTGCATTAATTGGCTTCAACTTTTAGTTTCTAGACTTCATTTTCCCACCCATAAAGTCCTCATTAGCTACACATGCCTCATACCTAAGTATCTTGGTCATTTCTGAGTACCTGTAAGGTCGCAGGCCTTGGGAATACAAGTGTTTGTGGGATTATGCTTGGATCCAGGGCCTTATGAATTCCAGGCAAGTGTGGGTGTGCATATATGGAAAAAATATATGCAGATATGTGAGCCTATGAAGAAAAAAATCCTCACTAGACATATCCTGGGCTGGAGTAGCTGGGAGAAACTTTTGTAGCTTCTAATGTGGTGCTATTTGGTTCAATACTTAGGCTGTCTGTGTGGTACTGGCAGCCAAGAACACATTCTGACATAGCTATTTNTGCATTTCATGTATGGACCTTGTCCTTTGTTCTGGAAGTTGCTCATTAGTAGAATGTGTAGTTTGGGAAGAAAATTAAACAAGATATGACTGCTCGATCTCAACCTACTCCTCAGAGTTGGATGAAGTTGAATGCCATGTATCAGGAAATCCCCAAGTCAGGTCCATGGTGTCCTGCAAATGCCTGCCAATTTCCTTGTGTTGGCTAGAAATGTTTTCAGATATTCAATTCAAAGATTATCTCTTTTCTTTAAAGTACTTCAGCAACAGACAGGAGGCAGCTAATCAGTTACAGTGTTTGGGTTTGGAGACTGGGTGGTGTTGGACATGAAGTACTTCCTAGTGTCTTGTGAATGGGAGATGATGAACTCTAGCTTGGCTATTTATACCAAGAATAATCAGTTGTCCCTCTGAGTGTTGTAACAGTTGGCAGTTGTGCAAAGCCCTTTGACTTTACCGTTTTCTTTAGTCTTTGCAACTGTGTAAGACATACAGGAGGAGACTAAAGGAACTTACACTTTCTCACTAAGCACCAATATGCAGACTCTGTGCACATAATATCCTTGAGTNCTCAGAACACTAAATTACCTGAATCTTACCATTTCTGTTTCACTTGAAGAAACCCAGACTCTGGGAAAATAAGAGACGTACAGGCCAGTGGCAGAGTGAAGCTTGGAATTCCCTCCTGGCCAGTGCTCACTTGGCACTTCTTGGACTCAGAATGCATAACTCATCAACATCAGAACCCAGAAGGCCTGCTAAGCTGGAATGCTGTGCTCTACTCTTAGAGTTTCTGAGGCAGGGTCTAGAAGTTCGTATTTCTAATCAGCTCCCTAACCATGCTGCTGCTCTCGCTGGTATACTTTGAGAACCATTGCTAGAGATGGAATATTTGGCTTCTTTTCATCTTTTCTTTATCTTTCTTCAAACACTAAATATGGACTTTGGGGGACTATCTCTAAAGGCTGATTATTTCAAATTCATTTACTTAGACATTCAGTGGCTTTATATTGCCCACATGTACATGCCTAGCTAAGCATTTACCAGGATGTTCAGTCAACAAAGAACTTGGACAGGTATCTAAATTATATAAGACAGAAAATGATTGGATAAGATGGGACAGGTTAGTGAAGTAAGAGAATAGAGGAGAGGAGGAATATTAATAAGAGTAGCTATTTTTTTTTATTTTTAAGTTCAATATTAAATTCCTATGTGCCAGAGGCCAAAATGGCTCCTTGCATCTTACAATCATTTAATCTTCACAGCAGTGATGTAAAGAGATACTGTTTTTATCTCTGATTTGCAGATGGGAACTATCAAGGCAGCACAAAGATGTGTTAACCATTTAGGGTCNCATGGCTAGTAGTGAGGGAGTTGGAGTCTAAACCCAGCACTCTGCCTCTGGGAGTTGCACTGGGCTGCCCTGGGCAGTTACAGAAATATCTTCCTCCTCTCTTAGCATCAAAGCAGAATGAAAGGTGGGTCCTNCTAGGAAATTAACTGCAGACATGACACTTTCTTTAAGGTCAGGGACAGGGACATTCCCTATGATCCGCCATCAGAAATGAAAGGGGCAGGTCACTGGAGTACTGGGACAAGGTCTGGGCTTCTGAGAACACTGATCCTTCATTGTCTGAACAGGTTATAAAATACCAGACTGGAAAGACGTGAGGAGTCAGCTGCTCTTTCTCTTCCCTGTTTAACACATGCAAGCAGGGCCTCTAGGAGTGCCACNACCTAAGGTACCATTTGGGATAGTTTACATCCTCATATAACTGTGCTCTAAAAAAATCAGTGACGACCACAGAGAAAATAGGAAGCACATAAAAATGCAAAGGAGAATAAAATTTCCATCATAAACTTTCTTACAAATTCCTTGAGATTTTTCTCATTCTTGTCTTTTTTCATTACTTGGAAAGCAACATCCTCTAACCTCTCAGCATGTTCCTGTATTATCTCTCTGTCCTTAGTTATGTACAAGATGTGGGACATCAGCGAGAGGGAGGAATAAACACGGTGCTTTGAGGAGTATCACATGAGTGATGTTACTCTTAGCCTGGCAGACAAATCAGCCAGAATTTTTTCACTGACCCAGTAGTTAGAAAGGATATAATAACATTCAAGTTTTGGGGNCTGGGCCGGCTTTCTTTTTCCTTTTTAAATTTCAATATTTTATGTGTAAGTGTGTGTGGTATGTGTGTGTGTTTTGTCTACATATATGTCTGTGCACCATGTGTATGTAGTGTCCAGGGAGGCCAGAAGGAGTCATCAGATCTCCTGCAACTGGAGTTGCAGATGATTGTGAGCTGCCATGTAGGTGCTGGGAGCCAAACCCAGGTTGTCTGGAAAACTGGTAGGCGATCTTAGCTGCTGAGCCTTCTCTCTAGCCCCCCAGCTTGGTTTAATCTTTTTTTCATTTATCTTANGTCTGTGTGTATGCGTGTGGTTGTGTGCATGCCACAGTGCTCAGGTGGAGGTCAGAGGACAGTGTTTGGGAGTCAGTTCTCTTCTGTCATCTGTGGGATCCAGGAATTGAAGTCAGGTTCTCAAGCCTGTGTGCACGTGCCTTGACGCACTGAGCCATCTCTCTGGCCCTCACTATGGTTAGAAAAGAGAGTTTATTCAAGCTAGTTTCAGAGTTGGCCCCTGTAGACCTCTATTCCTTTCTCCTGATAAAAGATTCTCTTTGATCTTCTCCATCAGAGCATCCAGCCTGCTACCCCTCCTTTCTTCAAGCAGCTTTCTGAGAGCTTCCTCCTGTTTGTGGCATGATTTTGCCTTGCAACTCACAGTGCTGTTATTGCCAGCAGAAAAGCAAAATGTATACTGTAGCCCAGAACTAACTGTTCTATGAAGGCATCTGTGTCCAGTCATTTTCTCTGTTTAAAACATTTTGGTAAAGCCAGGTGGTGGTGCCGCATGTTTTAATCCCAGCACCTGGGAGGCAGAGGCAAGTGCATCTTTGAGTTCAAGGCCAGGCTAGTCTACAGAGTTTGTTCTAGGACAGCCAGGACTACACAGAAACCCTGTCTCGAAAAACCAAAAAAAAAAAA
>LZPO01117008.1:61873-81556 GCA_001675575.1 Neotoma lepida | reverse complement strand
TGTCATACATTCAATCTTGGCTCTAGTGTAACAAAATGGAAACAGGATTACTATCATACAAAATGTTCACTACAGCACGCTGTATGCACCTGTTCCAAGCCCACCTCCAGCCCCTAATGCTTCCAACTCAACTACTTCCCAGCCTGTTGGAAAGTTACGAAGGAGCACGTAAATCTTCTCCTTGATCCAGTCTTTGTTATAAGGCTGGTACATCTGTGTATCAGCTCGGTAAACAAGACATCTGAGATCTGCCAGATCATCGATAAAGTCAAACAACTGACTGATATCATATGTGATGGAGGGGCTGTTGGGGTTCATTCTCTTCAGATGCTCTTCGTACATTTTACAAACACCTTCCATGTACTCATTCACAGACTCATAGTCAGTGTTAAGTCCTGCCTTCTGGCCTCTTGGTAGGGTGTACCAGCAAAATGGTGTGAGACATCGCGCCAAACGCTTTGCTGCAGCCGCCGCTAACACCGCCGCCACACCTCTTTTTTTTTTAAGATAGTCTCACTATGTATCTCTGGCTTGCCTAGAACTTGCTATGTAGACAAGGTTGACTTGGAGCTTAGAGATTTGTTTGCCTTTGCCTGCTGGCCCTGGTGCACTTTTATGTAGGTTTGGGGGATCAAGCTTAGGTCCTTACATGACTGAGGTGTTCTTTGGCCATTTAACCATTTATTTTTGTTTTTAATTTTTTTAAAGATTTATTTATTTATTATGTGTACAGTGTTTTGCCTGCATGTATGCCTGCAGGCCAGAAGAGGGCACTAGATCTCATTACAGATGGTTGTGAGCCATCATGTGGTTGCTGGGAATTGAACTCAGGACCTCTGGAAGAGCATCAGTGTTCTTAACTGCTGAGCCATCTTTCCAGCCCCCATTTAACCATTTTAAACACATGGTACAGTGGTAATGGTGCTCATTTTTGTGGGGAGCATCACCACCATCTACCACTGACCACTTTATTTAGAAAATCTGAAAGAACATCTCCTGGGCCCCCTCCCCAGCCCCTGGCAACTGCCATTCTGTTTCAGACAGTATGAACTTAACTCTCTAGGAAGTTTCATATGAATTTGACCTTTTGTGTCTGTTTCACTTGGCATTTTTTTTTTTCTTTCTCTGTATTGGTTCTTTGAGATGGTTTCTCTGTGTACTACCTCTGGCTGCCCTGGAACTTATTCTGTAGACCAGGCTGGCCTCAAACTCGCAGAGATCCGCCTGCCTCTGCCTCCTGGGTGCAGGAATTAAAGGCATGTGCCACCATCTCCCAGCCTCAAACTGTATTTTTTAATTAGCAGGTTTTCTTGTGGCTTTTGTTTATATATTTAGTAGGTTGACTCTTTCCTTATTCCTCCCTTTCCTCCAGCTCTCTGCTCTGCTTCTGTGCTTCAACTTTTTCATTCCCAGTACCCTCTCCCAGTACCCTCCCCCAGTACCCTCCTGTCCCCAAAGGAGTGCTTTGGTTTTTTTTTGTTGTTGTTTTTTGTTTTTGTTTGTTTTTTTTATTGTGCTGGAGTTCAAATCCAGGGCCTTGAACATGCGAGGCAAACACCGAACCACTGAACTATGTCCCCAGCTCTTGTTGGCTACCTTGCAAACGTAATTTCCTTTAATTCTCACAGAATTCCAGGTAGGTAATATCAAAAAAACTAACTTGGAGCTGGCTATTCAGAAGATAGAGGTAGTAACTAAGACTCGCTGATGTATGAAGTGGGGATAGTTGTGTAGNAATTGACCCCTACCCAATGGGGTCTGCACCCACTCCAAACAGTCAGAAATATAGGACTGAACAGAATTCTAGGATTCCCAGTTGGTATCAGTGGGGAAATTCCACATTTTGGTGTCAGAAGTGTTTGTGAGAGTAAAAGCAGCATAGGCCTACCCTCTATGGGCCTGTTTCTCTTGTACAAATGAAAGAATTAAGCCAAAGGAAGCTAGGGCTCTTTTGTCCGGAACTCTATAATTCTTTGAGTTGCTAGTTTAGGAATTTCAGAGGTTGGGGCTGGAGGTATNGTGTAGTGGTTAAGAACACTACTCTCACAGGACCCACATGGTGGCTCAACTAGCTGTAACTCCAGGTCCAGGGGAATGAAGCCCTCCCTCATCTGACCTCTGCAGGCTCCAGGCATGCCTGTGGTGTATACATATACACACATACAGGCAAAACACTCATTTTTTTTTTTTTGGTTTTTTCGAGACAGGGTTTCTCTGTGTAGCTTTGCGCCTTTCCTGGAAGTCACTCGGTAGCCCAGGCTGGCCTGGAACTCACGAGATCCGCCTGCCTCTGCCTCCCGAGTGCTGGGATTAAAGGCGTGCGCCACCACTGCCCAGCTGGCAAAACACTCATATACATTAAAAAAAAAAAAAAAAACTTAAGGAGAATTTCAGAAGTTAACCTAAGAAACTAAGTCTCTCTCTGGAAGGCACTAGCAAATTCAGCTTTCAAACTCCCCAGCAACACAATTTCTCAGGCCACATTTCCTTATTTTGACTAATGATCTACCAGAACTATATAATTTCTCTCTGGAAGAGCAGGGGAGGAAAAAGCCTTAATAGTATTCCTATTGTGGGTCCCTGTTCTTGTCACCAGCTCTCAAAGATTCACAGCCCAATTGTCTGAGATGAAATCTCTCTCAAGCTGTATGGCATGGCTCACACTTAAAATTTCATCACTCAGGAGTCTTAGACAAAGAGGTTATTGAGTTAGTTGAAGGCCAGCCTGGGCTACAGTGAATTCAAGACTAGTCTAGGCTAGAGTGAGTTGTTCTCTGTTGCACTTAATTTAAAAATAAAACTGCAAAGAGAATTTTTGATATGCCTACAAGACTACTAAACTTGCACTTCACTGATGGTTAGAGCAGCAGCTTACACCTTGGAGAAAGGTCCATTTTACAATCTAGTGTCTGCATAAGTTCCTTCTCTTCATCTCTCCACAATTGCAGTTTCTCGACAGACTCAGAGAGCAGATTGTGGAGANCCACAGAGGTTTCCTAGTGAGAACTTACTCAGGGTCCAAGAATCTGAGCTTGCTTTACCCAGCAGGGCTGCAAAAGGGNATGATTTGACCATGGGCATGGTTACCAGGTGTTTGGAAGGGTCTACACTTGGCTGTGAGGTGTGNTTTGATCTAGCAAGGGGGAGGTCTTTTGCCCCACCCCTTGGCATTGTTATAAAAANTCCTTTTGAATAAACGGAAAAGGCTATTGGGTATTAACCCAGGTCCTCCTGAAGCTATCCTGTGTTTCTGTCTTTCTCCTCTTCGCTATCTTTCTATCTAATATTTTCTTACCCCTCTCTCCTCTTCATAAGAACCCTTGAAAAGGTGGGAGCTAGCCTCCCACAGTGGACTCCACAACCCTTCCTGGTTGAAGAGGCACATTGTCAAGTCAGTCATCAGAAAACCTGTCGGGGGAGGACGCTTGTTCACAGAATTCTACAAGGAAGAACTGGTTGAACCATTAATGGTGCAAAGACTGATCTGGATTTAAGACAAGTATTCCTAAATTTCCAGCCATTGAAGTCATTCAGACATCCATTCACTCAATTATATAAATAATCACTGAGCTATGTAGTTTAGGAGTCAAGGGCACAGATTTTGAAGTCCTGAGTCAAGTCCCTTCTCTGGCATTTACAAACCATGAACCTTGAGGACAGTCCTTCAGTTCTAAGCTTAGGGTCCTTAGACAATAAAATATGAGTCATGCCAGGCACAGTGGTATGTACTGTAGTCTGCTACTTAGGTGGCTGGGTTGAGAGGATCACTTGAGCCTGGGGTTGGAGGTCACCTTGAGTAACATATCAAGTCTATGTCTCTTAAAAAACAAACTAAGTCGGGTCCCCAACTCCTAGTCATCTCATCCATGCCGGGGATGGTGGCATATGCCTTTAATCCCAGCTTGGAAGGCAGAGGCAGTCATAGTTCTATGAGTTCAGGGGATAGCTTGGTCTACATAGTGAGTTCTAAACAACCAAGGCTACACAGTGAGACCCTGTCTCAGAAAACAAAACAGAAGACATTACTCCAGATTGTGCCAGGAATTTGAACAAAGGCAATACCATGTTTCTCCTGCCATGGTAGGAGTCCTCCCAAGGTCCTGTACTGAGTCAGTCTTATGACATCAGCAGAGCTTTTATTTGCCCACAGTTTCTTGTCAGTCATTTGGCTATTTGTTATGATAGAGAGGCTCAATGGGGCAGTATCATGATGCTGTTTAGTGGAGGGGCACTTGACTCACCCTCATGGAGGCAAATACTTTTTATTGTTTGAAAGTTAATCTGATTTAGACTACTTGGTAGGAAAAACAGACTAGCTTCAGGTTTGATGGCTTAAATGAAACTGGTCCCTAAAATCATCTTTATCTTGGGGTTTATTGGCTTTTTCTGACATTCATTTCAAACAGACAAATATATCTCAGGCTAGGGCCTGGGAAGTCTGGGATAGGTTAGCACTCTGCTACTGCCTTGGTGTGTGACTTTGGGTAGGTCATGTCCTACTTGTTTATGTATTTGAACAACAGGTTCTTCAGGTTCATTCCCAGTCCTGCAACTTAAGGAACACATTTTTTTAAGTTAAGGAACACATTTTTTTAAGATAAAAGGTGGCCTTTAGTTTTTTAAGACTTTTACTCCTCTATAAGAGTATTCTTAAGAATCCAGTTTATATATGTGTATACATATACACACACCTCATACATTTATTTATTATACCTGTGTATATCATAAATTTATTTGTATATTTTATAATAAATATTGTATATTTGCTTTCTGATGTTTTTCACTGAGATATGGTTTTTCTTTTTTGTTTTTTGAGACAAGGTCTTAGGTATGGTTTTCTTATAGGAAATACAATGTTCAAATCTTAGTTGTTACATTTTTGACAGATGTATGCATTTTGTAGTCTACACTCTGCCAAGACACATAATATCAATCTATTCAAGAAAGTTTTTTCTTATTTTCATGCACGGTCTCAGGCAGGCTTCCTGTCAGCATACCTGCTGAGGCAGTCACAGATCTTGTCTGTCTCTGTAGGTGAGTGTTGCCTGTCTGGAAGTGCNGTTAAGTGGAATCACATGGCATGTGCTGTTTGTGCTTAATCCTAGTGCTACTCTGACAGGTTTTCTGCTGTCTTCTGGCCCTGAGAAATCCTATACCTGTACATGCTCTTTCATCACCTGCTACCCTGAAAGGTCACGAAGCTTGGCTTCCTTCCAGTCTTCTGAGCTGCTAAGGTTGAGAAGCGAGGGCCCTCTGCCAGGGGCCCACCATATTGTCTGCTGGGTGTGCTGGAAGAGATGGGAAGAACAGTTTGAGTTCCATATTCTAGGTTGAGTTTGTTTCTATAATTGTTGGTGTCACAGTCTTCTCACTTGTCAGCTGGGCACATTCGATCCACCAGCAGACAAGACTAACTCTGACACCCGAAAATGTCACTTGTAATGGCACATTTCTAAAAAGGTGTCCATGGGATGCATTCNTTTCAATGTCATATACACATAAGACAGATTGCTCCAGGGGTGAGCAATGTCAAAAGAAGGGAGGTGAGGAGAGTGGAGAATCGCTCTGAACCTAGAGGCTCTGCGCATCTCTTGTCTGCAGACTTCACTGTTGGGGTTTGGTTGATACGTTTGCTTGGCTTCTCAATGTCCTTAACATTTGTTTCACCTTGTTTTTTGTCTTCGCNGACTTAGTCTAGCCCTGATCCCCCTGACCAATTTATTGCTGTTAGCTGACATCCTTCCTTTGTTCTCCTTCCCTTTCTACATTGTGTGCCTCATATATAGGACACACCTGTCAGAAACTTCCTGGGACTCCCCATCTCCTGAGCCACTCATGAACTGAGCCTGGTACAGGAGACCCTCACCCACTGGGCTCCTTCCTGTCTCTTCCCTTGCAGGCCCCTGGCNAGCGCTCTGCTGTTCTTGTGCACTCCCTTCTGTGCACAACAACATGCTATAGCGGTCTCACTTGCTTGTGGTTTAGATCCCTAACTCCTTTTGGGGCTAGTTTGGGGCCTTCTGATGCCAAAAATTCCTAATCTGCAGTGATACGGCATTTATATGTATTTGATAAATATCTGACTATTTAAGTGTGGTTATTAGCCTTTGGTTCTGGAATAGAGTTGAGAGTGCTCTCTCTAGCTGTCAGTATACTTCTAGGCTCCCAATTTTCTATGTGGAAAATATATATGAGATGAGGAATAGGGATTTACCCTGAGAATATACTTGTGGGAGGAAGAGAGGAATCATATTTATTCTTCTGGATATTGAAGTGTTGGAGGAACTTAGCTTTCCTCATTGCGGTGCTCAGTGAGTTGTAGGCTCCAGTGTACAGCTTACATGTTTGGAACCAAGTCTGTTTCTTGTTTTTCAGCTTTCTCTCTGGAAGTTTTAANGATGTAGTCCTAAAAAGGGGCTGTGTAATTTTACCTCTCTTGACCTTCTTAGAATCAAATGCNCCAACAGNACTGAAGCCCAGTGCGGCCCACAGCACAGCCTGCTGGTGTCACCCATCTCCCCTGGCTTCATGTGGAGTTGTGCATGGGGCAGGTCAGTGAGTTCAGGTGTGGACTTTTCTACCCTATCCATATGCATGCTGCCTAGCACAGGTCAGGACCCAGGTAAAGCTGAGGACTCCCTCCAAGAAAGTGCTCAGCTGTTTATGGAGACTGCGGTTCTCTGTTCTGTCAGGGTTGAGAAAGTGACATGGGACACCGTCTCCAGCACCTTTGGGGAGATTCTTAAAAATCAACTACATTTTCCTGATTGAGTCACACTGCAGTGCACAGAGCAGCTCTGCAGACATGTGGTTTTATTTTGGCAAAATATACATGCAAATAATGGAATATTTGTCACCATAACTATTTCAAATACAGAATTCAATGGTAGTAAGTACATTCACATTTAATGTCCTTGTGCAGCCATCACAACCATTCATTTCCAGAAGTTTTTTAAAAACCTTTCCTCACAGAAATTGTGTGTCCATTGAACACCAACTCTCCATTCTCTCACACAACTACCATTCTACAATCTGTCTATGAATCTGACCACTTAAGAGCCTTATATAAATGAAACTATACAGCATTTATCTTTTAAAAGCTGACTTAGGGGCTGGAGAGATGGCTCAGTGGTTAAGAGCACTGATTGCTCTTCCAGAGGACCTGGGTTCAATTCCCAGCACCCACATGGTAGCTCACAACTGTCTGTACCTCTAGTTCCAGGGATCTGACACCCTCACACAGACATACTCAGGGAAAACACCAATGTACATAAAATAAAGAAGTTTTTTTTTAANACACCAATGTACATAAAATAAAGAAGTTTTTTTTTTTTTTTTCTTTTGAGACAGGGTCTCACTATGTATCCTTGGCTAGCCTAGAACTCTTTTTAAATCAGACTGGCCACAAAGTCACAGAGCTCCTCTGCCTCTGAGTGGTGGGATTAAAAGCGTGTGCCACCACACTCAGCTTTTCTTCTCTTTAAATGCTGAATAATAGTCCATTTTATGGACAGACTACATCCTGTTAGACTTCATCTGCTGATAGACACTTAGGCTGGTTCTGCCTTCTGACTATTTAAATAATACCATTATAAATAGGGGTGCACAAACATCTTGTCTTATCCACATTGTAGTTCATCACTGAAGGAAGTCAGGGCAGGAACCTGGAGGCAGGAGTTGATGCAGAGGCCATGGGGTGCGGCTTACTGGAGTGCTTCTTCTAGTTTGNTCAGGCTGTTTTGTTTTGGAACCCAGGACTAGTCCAGGGATGGCATCACCTACAATGGGCTGGGCCCTTCCCCATTAATTACTAATTAAGAAAATGCCCTACATGCTTGCCTACAGCCCAATCTTAAGGAGGCATTTTCTTAATTGAGGTTCCCTCCTCTCAGATAACTTTAGCTTGTGCCAAGTTGACATAAAACTATCCAGCACACATCTGTTTGAATTCTTGCTTTTGATGCATTTGGGCACATAGCCAGAAATAGGATTGCTGGATAATCTGTAAACCAACTTTTAATTTCTCTCTCCAACTTTTAANTTCTTTTTAATTTTTAAAAAATATATGTGTATGTGTGTGCATGTGTAATTTCTTTTTTTAACAAAGAAATTAGCATTTTATTTTTTTCCTCCAAGGAATTATCAACATCTTAGACACAGACCACATTTGGCAAATAGGATAAGGTACCTTCGCATTATCATGAGATGATAAATATCTCAGTGACTTATGACAATGCATACAAAAGAGACAGCAGTCTCTAAAAGAGCAGTAAAGAGCTGAATAGAACTTGTTTTTAAGTGCATGAGGGTAAAACCAAATATCATGAAAAAATATTAATGCTATCGCTAGTTAGAAAAAGTAGCTGAATGTCTTAGCATTGAAGCACTTGGGTTTTGGGTCGGCATGTAAGAACAGAGGACATTTTAGTCTTGCGGGGAAGAACAACTTCTTTATTACCTGTCAGCATACCACAGGCTTTNTGTGAATGTTTCTGGTGATTAGCTTTGTTCATAGTAAAGATCTGTGAAAATGTCACATCTCCAGTAAACCTTAAAGTATTTCCATCTGAAAATTTATGCAGATTCTTATTCTTTCAGTCTTAACTGTGTTTTCTTCCAGGTTCCACCAGACATTTACATTTTANGTTTTAAGATTTGTGCATTTGAAATTAGAATTGACTTTTCAAATACTAAACACCACAAGCTATTTCATACATCAAGCCCTAGCCAGCCAGCTTTTTTGTTTTTGTTTTTTTTCTTTTTTGAGACAGGTCTCTCTACATAACCCTGGCTGTCCTTGAACTCANTGTGCTGTGTAGACCATGATGGCCTCAAACTCACAGAGATCCGCCTACCTCTGCCTCCCAAGTGCTAGGATTAAAGACGTGTGCCACCACACCCAGCTTGCCAGCCTACTTTTAATTTCTTGGAGGCACCTATATACTGTTTTCCAAAATGGCCGTTCTGTTTTCCATTTGTATCAAAAGTGCACAAGGGGTCATATTTCTCCATACCTTCCCTGACATTGTTTTTTCTGGTTTTGTTGATAATAGCCACGTTAATGAGTGTGAAAGCTATTTACATACCTTTAGGGGGTATATTATGAAGCACTTACACAGAACCAAAATTAAGGGTGTGTATCTAGAGGAGGGCAGAGCATCAGAACCATGGGTAAAATACTCTGTTTTGCAGCATTTTGTATTTTCTGGGATGACACTGTATGGTGGTTGTGACAAAAAACTGTTTTGTTGAAATAGATGCTAGCCAGCTGATGCTACTGTAGGTTTAGAGGCAATATAGAACCAAGAGACATGCGAGAGCATTTGTAGTTATGTGACAAAGTAGAAATTAGAGCACTTCCTTAGATTGGTGGCATTGTCTTGTCTTTCAGTGATTTCATGCTTCCCAGTGGGGCAGCTCCCTGCCCTGGATACCTAGTCAGGCAGGTACTGCCCTGGGAAACAAGATGAGGGACAAATCTTTGCCCCAGGCTCGTGAGTGCCTTGTCTGGGCTGAGCACAGGAGTTGGCACTGAAAGACACACAGAAGCGTATTATTTCAGAGTCTGTGTGACAGAAGAGAACAAGGCCAGCAGGGAGCTCAGGAGGGTGGTTACTCTACTGGGGTGGTGTGGAGACAAGAANGTGCCTGGGGTGCCTGCACCTGGTTTTGAAGGATGAGTAGGAGTTGACCAGAGAGGGATAAGGGAGGAGGAAAAAGATGCCCTTCAGCTTTTTACTGAAATCACTGATTGAGGGTCTTGTGTGAGAGAATGTTCCAAGGAGTCTTCAGATTCAAGTCTTGATAGACTCAGGGCACTGGCTATGATACGATCCCTGGCTCAGAGCTCTATCAAGGGATCAGACAGAGGCTGCTGAATGGGGAGGGAGTGGTTTGCTAGGTGTAACCTTTTAACCATCAGCTCTGTTATAGTGGCCATAGGCTTCTTGGGGGGAAAGTGTGTATAGCAACCTTCCTCTTGGGTTGGCAAGAGGAAGAAGTGTGATGTGTCTTGGGTGGCTGGGGGAGGTCTTCCCATGGCATTTTTCTACCCTGAGATGATGTCTCTGGCCTTTTATGACAGTTGGGCGTCCCAAAGCACTTTGTTTGTCCTTCATTCAACTTGTGTGACAACATAGACCCATTCTTGTTTCTTAAAAATAAGACAATATTAGAGCCTCTATTCTGTCATGAGTAAGCCTGTTACAACCCTCTCACTGTATTACAGGAGGTAGTTCCTGACAGCTACTTATCAAGTGGTCATTTACCCTGAGGTTTCTTTTATATAAAGGATCCTGTGTAGGCTTAATTTTATAGCCTATACTTGTCATGGTATTGCATGTTTTCAGGATCTTGTCATGGCAGAATGTTTAGATCCACTGTGTTCATGGTAATACACAGACTAGATATTCAGTTATATAGACATTCTCCTGCTGGGCAGTGGCTTTCGATCCTTTGTAGTCCTGGCCATCCTGGAACTTGCTCTGTAGACCAGTCTGGCCTCGAACTCAAAGATCCACCTGCCTCTGCCTCCTGAGTGCTGGAACTAAAGGCATGCACCACCACCACCNAACTATCTTTGTTCTTTAGTGTACTTTTAGTATTTCTCTTGTTTAGATTCTGTGTGGGACTCTNGGAGCATTTCATATTGTGATAGACATGGCTACATTCCCCTGCCCCCCAAAGCTATTGTGAATTAGCCTCTGACCTACAGAACCCCAGAATGCCTGTTCACTCCATACCTTCTTCAGTGTGGGTGCCATGTACTTGCCCACTGGTCTGAGGAGGGGCAATGGCAGGTAGTGGTTCTGGGGCCATACCATCTGATGGAAGACCATCTCTGACACCTCTGTTAAAACCTGAACATCTCTTCCTGAGTTCCAGGTTCTCCTGGAAATGCAGAGGTGGGAAATGCAACAAGGGAGGCTGTGGAGATACTGTCCACCAGCAGTCCTGGCCTCCCCCTAAGAAAGGTCAGTCAGGACCATATTTTTCTTGAAGGCTTTCTCCTAAGAATACTTCAGTTGGATTGGAGGAATGACTCAGCAGTTAAGAGCACTGGCTGCTTTTGCAGAGAACCTAGGTTCAATTCTCAGCACCCACACGGTGACTTGCAACCATCGCTAACTCCAGTTCCAGAGAATCCAATGCCCTTTTCTGATGTCTGCAAGCATTAGACATACACATGGTGCACAAACATACATGCAGACAAAACATTCATACTCATAAAACAAGAAAGAACCCTTCAGTTGCCATTTTCCACTGATTTCATCTGGAGTGTATTAAATGGGTATCCATTCTTGGAGCCATCTACCTGCCAGTCATGAGGAAACTGAATTTCTGTTGCTGTCCTATGGTTACAACCTTTTATATACAGACTTTAGTTTTCTTCATTTTACTGTGACACGTCTATTCTCATTTTCAGAATCACAGTGTCTTTCCAAGTAAATGTTACTTCCTTCATTGCTAAGAGTAAAATAAAGAGAAGTCGGATGCTTCATGTATCCTTTAATTAGGGTCAGAACAGAGAGGCAAAATGCTGTTTCTCTAAATCTGAGGAATATTCTCAGAGATTGAAACTTAAGATTTGGTTTCATGACAGTTAAAAAAAAAAGGAGCTGGGTCTATGTGGTGACTGCCATCTGTTGAAGGGTGCTGATCATTTACTTGCAGTACCCCAAGGCAGTATTNTTTTTTTCAGGTTTACACATGGGTCTGGTTATGTGCCAGAGGCCTCTCAGAAAGTAGGTGACAGACAGAGCAGACTTGAACCTACATCTGGCCCATGCTACAGACCTGGCTTAGTAGGGCTCTAGGATCTAGAGACACCATCTGCTATGGTTTGAATGCAGTTGTTATGTGTCCCCCAAGGCATCATGGGGTAATGTTCAGTCCCTATTATGAGGTATTAAGTTAGTGGGAACTTATTCTAATTGTGTTTAGAAGGGGTGCCTTTGGAAAGCGTTTAGGCTTAAATAAGGGCGAGCTCCCATGACTGAACCCCACCAGAAGAGATGCACATTGATACACACACTTTCCCTGTTCCTTGCCATGTGATTATCTTCTGCTTCCCTGGGGCCTCTGCCTGAAAAAGGCTGTAACTAGAGCTACAGTGACAGAGCTGTAACTGCCTACTGACCTTTGACCTCTGCAATTATGAGCTACAATAAACTCCCTTATAATGGAACCAGTCTGAAGTATCCATGTTACTGGCATCAGAAACTGGACTCACATACCATGCTCTAGGACTTTCTCCATAGAAGTGAAGATGAATGACCTCTCCTTCCTACTGGGCCCTTCTAGCCCACTGGCCCCAGAATATGCATCTGGTTTCTTCTCTATCCCTTCCCTGTACTCCAAGGCATTGGCTGAGAGTTTCCCTTCATCCTTAGGGCCATCTTCAGAGCTTCCCTTGTTTATGAGCTTCCTGTGCATATATTTTCCTACATTGATTCTTTATCTTTTGAGACACAGCCTCACTATGTAACTCTGGATGGCCTGGGACTCACCATGTAGACCCTGCTGGCCCTGAACTTGTAGAGATCTGCTGTTGCCTCCCAAGTGCTGGGGTTAAAAGCATGTGCCACCACACCTGGCACTGTTTTTTTTTAAGATTTATTTATTATGTATACAAAAGAGGGCGCCAGATCTCATTACAGATGGTTGTGAGCCACCATGTNGTTGCTGGGAATTGAACTCGGGACCTCTGGAAGAGCAGCCAGTGCTCTTAACCTCTGAGCCATCTCTCCAGCCCTGTTTTTTGTTTTTCTTTTAACTTGGGAAAATTTACGTATAAAGGATTTTTATCTTCTTCACTTGGCATTACTTGGAAGTAACATTAAAATAATAAAAGACTCAGAGGGGCTCACTGCACAAACCCAGTGACCTGAGTTCGATCCCAGGATCTCACATAAATACTACTTTATAAAAATTTACAAGGGTAGAGGTAGGTATTGATAAGTGTTATAGTGTTTACCTGTTAAGTTCAAGGCCCTGGGTTTAATTCATAACCACACATGCAAAATAATACTAAATAAAAGCAGTAAAATCAAATAAGGGTGATTTTTGCTGGGTCCTGTTACTACCTGAGGTCCCAGTTGAGGCTCATTCCCAGCTAGAAGAAAGAGCTTGCTTAATGATGGGAAAGTGGTGNTCTACTTGGTGTCTCAGCACTATGTTGGGACAGGAGAAAAAAGGCAAGTCCAGTATTTTTTATCATTGACCCACCCAACCTTACCTGCTGAAGATCTGCAGCCACTGTGTAGGAACCCCTTCTAGTCTCTGATAACTGGAGATTGTGCATCATTTAGGGGCATACTGCCATCCTCTGGGTCTTTGCCTCCTTCCTGCCCAGGATGGTTCTCTTTCTGACTGATGTTCATGTGAGGAGATTCTGCCCTTCCTGTGAGGCAAGGCTCAGCTGCTGCTCTTACGGAGAATTTGATCATGAAGCCACTGCCTCCCTGCCACAATGACTTCATGTGCACTTTTTTCATAGCCTATCTTAGCACAGATCAGGTTAGAGTAGGAGGGAGTGGGGTGTTTTGGGGAGACTGAGCCTCTAGAAGGGCCACTTTGTCATGTTGANAGGGTTTGGGAGCTGGGACAGTCTCTTGTCAGGTGAAGTCGCAGGATATGCAGGATATGTCCTGGTGTTCAGTTCTGCTGGATGCTCAGGAGTGCTGTGGTTAGTGGGAGCCCTAGGGGTCACTAGGAAACTGGTTTCCTGACAAGGCCTCCATAGCTGCTACTCCCTACTCTTGAGGTCCTNGGAAGAAGGAAAATGGGCACCCTAAAAAGGGGCAGCTGTCTGGGATAGAAGGAGACATGTGCATAAAATGGTGGTGGTCTATGAGAACATGAAGTAAAGTGTCCAGGGCCTCTGGTGTTCCTTGGCTTTTTGACTTGCTTTGGCTGCTAGGCTCCTGCTTCCCATTTGCATGGTCTGTTCCTCCTGTGGCCTCCCTTGGCTTTCTGGCTCCTGCTTTGTACTCTGTACTTCCTGGCTCCTGCTCTGTCCACCATCCACTGTGAATAGATGTGGTCCTGTCCTATCCCTCCCCTATATAGAATCATGGGTTGTTTGGTCCATAGGTGTAGAGGGAGTTAAAGTGTGCAGGAGAGCAAGGAACAGTAAATTCTCCATACCTTTTCTCTGANTATTGTCTTCTAGTGCCAGAGGTATGAGATGAAGACAGAGCAAAGGACTGTGTAGCATAGCAGGCTGTGCCCTGGCATTACTTTTACTCCGAGGTGGTTTGCATAGAAGCTCCACATAAGCTCACAGTGGCACTGGAGAACCATCAGCTGAGCTCTGTATGCATCCTAAGTGAGGAACCAAGGCATATTCACTTAGGTATGGAGAACACCAAAAAGTTCAGGTCTCAGTGAAAGATTGATGAATGGGATTTAGTTCAGTTATTTTTTGAAAGGGAAATGCTTAGACTGGGGTACACAATGAAAAATGAATAGAGTGTCATTAGTGTTACTTAGTGTCTTGGAGTTTCATTTTCCTCGGTTATGCCTAATATGCATCTCAGGATTATTTAAAGCTCTAATTGGATAATACGTATAAAATACCTGACTCATTGCTGTTTTTTTTCTTACGTCAAAAGTGTTTTTGAAATTAATGAGTTCTAAATTTAGTCTGTACCAGATATGTTCTAGAAGATACTATTGGTCTTTTAAACTTAAAGCAAAGTTGAGGTGTGTATTTGTGCGGGCACACAGTGTGTGTGAGTTCATGAAGTGCTGTCTTAGGGTTTCTGTTGCTGGGATAAAATACTATGACCAAAAGCAACTTGGGGAGGAGTGGATTTATTTCAGCTTGTAGTCCATCATCCAGGAAAGTCAGCAGGACTCCTAACTCTCCGGCCTCTATCTCACAAGACTTGGGATTATAGGTTTGCAGTGCTACACCCAGCTCAAAGATTTTTTTATTGTTGTCTTCGTTTATCCTAATAGTTTAACCCTAATGCTACAAATATAGTGAAAGATAAATTACAGGGCTGGAGAGACAACTCATTGATTAAGAACACTGGCTGCTCTTCCAGAGGACTTGGGTTCGATTTCCAGTACCAACATGGTGACTCACAACCATCTGAAACTCCAGTTTCAGGGCATCTGATACCCTCTACTAGTCTGTGTNGGTACCAGGCGTGCGTGTGATGCACAGACATATATGCAGGCAGAATACTGATACATATAGAGTAATTTTTAAAATATTTTAAAAAGAAAGGTAAATTACAATAAATTGTGTCTTCTAGAGAGAAGAAAAGCTTTGAAATTAGACAGTATGTTTTTCCTTCAGTGCATGGCCTTGTAAATTCTAGACCAGTACTTTGCCATTGAGCTAACTGTTCCCAGCCCAGACAAATGCTCTTTGAGCCCTTGCTCTACTAATATGTTTGAGCCTAAGATTCCTCATCTGTAAAATGGGAATGAGGAGTCCTACTTCGGGGCCGGGGATGTGGCTCAGTTGGTAGAGGCTTGCCCTTGCACACACCCCTTGCTTCTATTCCCATCACTGCGGAAAACCTGCAGTGTACAAGCCTGTATTTCTGTCATTCAGGAGGTAGAGACAAAAGGACCAGAGTTTAAGACCATCCTCTGACTTGTTCACAAGTTTGAGGCCAGCCTGGGATCCATGAGATCCTTTCTCACAGAATTCTACATTTGAAAGTNGTGTTGAGAGACTGGAGAGATGGGTCAGTCGTTAAGAGCACTTGCTGTTCTTGCAGAGGACTGGAGTTCAGTCCCTGGTTCCCATCAGGTGACTCAAAACCACCTGTAACTCAGCTACAGGGGATCTGATATCCTCTTCTGGCTTCTGTGGGAACCCACACTTGCTTACGTATCCACAAACAGACGTATACATACACACAAACACACTTAGAACAAAAGTATATCCTTTAAAGTAGCATGAGGCCGGGCGGTGGTGGCAAACGCCTTTAATCCCAGCACTCAGGAGGCAGAGCCAGGCGGATCTCTGTGAGTTCGAGGCCAGCCTGGTCTACAGAGCGAGATCCAGGGCAGGCACCAAAACTATACAGAGAAACCTTGTCTCGAATAACCAACAAAAAACATAAAGGAAAAAAAATAAAGTAGCATGAAATGAGATGTTTGCTAACAATGCCACAGCAAAGTACCACACACTGGGTGGCTTTGACAGAATTTATTTTCTCATGACTCTGGAGGCTCAAAGTCCAAAGCCAAGGTGCAAGCAGGGCCAGCTGCCTCTGAGACCTCTCCTCTTGGCTTTTAAAAGGCCACCTCTCTTCTTGCTCTGTCCCCACATAGCANTTCCTCCTGGCCTCTGAGATTTGGTTAGGACTGCTCTAACAGCTCTTTTAGACCCAGCTACTCAGAGCCTGTCTCCAAGCATAACCATATGGTAAGGGGCTAGGAGTTACACTCACAAATGGGAGGGGCACAGGTAAGTCTTCACATAAGCTAGATAGAGAGCTCTGTGGTAGTTCTTCCTATCTAGAGCTGTGTTGAGTTCTTTCTGTTTCTTGCTGAAGACTATATTTAATGTTTGGGGTTATGTGGAGAGGAAGTAGTATTTATTATTAAGTACCTTCCTAATTTCTAAGCACTTTCTGTTCAAATTAGACCAGCATGGGAGGGTGACATTTAGAGAGTAAAACCAGCCTGCTGCTGCCTCTGACCCTACAATTCTAGCTTAGGGTCAATAATTCAGCAGCAGCAAAGGCCAGGCTTGACTTGATGGTTTTAGCAAAGGATTGTGCTTCTTTTCTGTTTTTTCCTGTGGCACTGAGGGTTGAACCCAGGGCCTTGTACGTGCTAAGCACGCACTTTACCACTGAGCTATATCCTTAGCCCCAAGATTATATTTTAAAGTTGAAAGATCAAGATAGGATGGAAACCAGACAAAGGTTGATTAAAAATTAAACAGAGCCATGCATGGTTGTGCACATTTAATCCCAGCACTCAAGAGACAGAGGCAGGTGGACAAGTTCCTGGACAGTCNGAGCTACATAGTGAGATCCTGTCTCAAAAAACAAAACTAAACTAAAAAAATTACACAGGTGAAATATGTTCAGTGAAAGAAGCCAGATACAAAAGGCCATGTGTTGTCTGATTGCATTTGTATAAAATATTCAGAATAGGCAAATCTGTATACTGAGAAAGTATATTAAGTTGTATGAACCTGAGAAGAGATGGGGACTGCAAAGTGACTATTAATGGGATGGTGGAACATTCCAGAGTTTGAGATAGGAGTGTCTCTCAGTTGGTAATATTCTTACAGTCCTTGTAGAGCGTACTCAGAGTCCAAGGTGCCACCTCTAGCACTGCAGAACAAAGCAGAAATATCCTGGAGTTAATAGGAGAGCTACTAGCGCAAGTATATTAATACACTAAATCTCACAGACTTGTGCCCTTTACAAGAGTGAATTTTAGCTGGGCGGTGGTGGTGCGTGCCTTTCATCCTAGCACTCAGGAGGCAGAGGCAGGTAGATCACTGTAAGTTTGAGGCCAGCCTGATCTGCAGAGCGAGTTCTAGGACAGCCAGGGCTTCACAGAGAATCCCTGTCTCAAAAAGAAAAAAAAAATTTAGTGTATGAATTATATCCCAACAAAGCAGTTAAAAAATTGAACTGTGTGATGGTGAGAATAACTTCTTTTGAACTTTGTTCCTTGGGTTTTCTTTTTTTAAAACTTATTTTTAGGGCTGGAGAGATGACTCAGAGGTTAAGAGCACTGGCTGCTCTTCCAGAGGTCCGGAGTTCAATTCTCAGCAGCCACATGGTGACTCACAACCATCTGTAATGAGATCTGGCGCCCTCTTCTGGCATGTAGGCCAAGGTCTCTCTGTGTTGTTTGAATTTTCAGTAATTATTTTATTGGGGGAAAAACCACAGTCCTACATTTCACTAAGATTACTTAGGGTACAGTTTTGTATGCAAAGGAACTGTCCTTGAAATAACAAGGAAGGATTACTTTTGCACTTAAAATCGACGTGACTAAAAGGAATGACTGAAATGCACAAGTTGTCAATTGGAAATGAGCATGCATGTGTGGCTAGCAGTCAGGTTGGCCCATGGAACGTGTTCCCCTTGAGAGAGTCTGTCTCCTTGTCAGCAGTGGCAGATCTGTGCTCTGGAGTCTACAGCTCTTTGTTATTTGACGGAGTCCACAGACAACCAAGGCCAGCCTCGAAAGCCATGTGAGTGTTCATCTAGAGAATTGCTGGTTCCGTGTGTGACTTGTTTTCAGTCCAAAGCCAGCAGATTTCTGGGCCATATATATTTTTAATGTACGCTAAATAATTCATTAAGGTTGTTTGTGCTTACCTCACTTCCAACTTGCCTGTTTCTACCTCNTTTTTAACCTCGTGGAGCCGTATAGCAATCTGTTTCCTGGCTAATGTGTAACCTCATGGAGCCATATAGCAATCTGTTTCCTGGCTAATGACCACATAAAGTCATCTCAGAAAGAAAGCTGAAGACTTTCATGTTACCTTTGCCAGTTTGTGCTTTCAGTCCACCCTTTGGTATTTGCAAAGGTCAGATGAGCTATTTCGGTGTCCATGGCCCTGATTAATGGGAAATCCTGCATTCTCATTGGTCCCCAAGGATGAAGGATTGGTGTGGTGGTGGCAGGCAGCATCTGCTGGAATGTCAGAGCACAGTGTTGGGAATTGGATGAGCAGCAGGCCTAGGAAGCATAAGGAGGCGGTGCTCCTCTGACGCTAGCCCATGAGTTTTCCTCTTCTGCAGCTATGCAGACATCTCTAGGAGCGTTTGTTCTCCTCCATTAAGCTGTGTTGCTAGGGATTTAATGTGGAAAGTACAAGTTGCCCCTTCCCTACGAGGACTGTGGGCTGTTTGTCAGCTTCCTGCTTCCCTAAGTCTTTCTAAGCTCCCTGTGAGTCGGCATGCTTGTATTTAGCTTCTCACCCCTCCTTGTAGATGTTGGTCTTTTCTAACTTAAATAAAAATTGCTGTGTTGGCATGGAGATTTTAACCAGAGAACAGGCACTTTGTGCACTGGGGAGAATAACTCTGAATAACATGGGACTCGCTTCCCACCCAAGAACAGATGGTCCACATTCATTTATCTTGTGACCTTTCTTTGCTTCTCAGACACCAAATCTCTGATCCCAGGGATCATAAATATTCTTTAGGTTTGCAGCCNTAGAAACGAGGAGAACAGCAAGCTGTGGGTATCATTCGCACTTGTTAGAGCATTTTCCAGCACTAAATCAGAATCGTGTAGCAATGGGNTTTATGGACACCTGAAGGACACCACAGCGAGGCTGCCTTGGCCAAGGTCAAGAAGGAGCCCTCTGCTCAGCTCCGCAGCCTCACCTGTCCAGTNNCCTGGCAGCTTTCCCAGCAGCTGCTTCTAGACACTATGATGATGGGCACAGACCCTTTTTACCTGCCCAGGGGGTCTCATTATTAATGTCTTCAATAGTGATAAAGCCACCTGGTGTTAGTCACCTTGTCTGCTGCCTCTTCACTCTCTAGCACCTGCTTTTTCCTCAGGAGGCAGACCCACAAGTGCAGCATGGGGTGCTCTGAGAACAGGCATGCAGTGAGATAGACGTGTGTGTGTGTGTGTGTTTGTGTGTGTGTGTGTGTGTGTATGCCTACACAAAGGTGAACTAGTCCCTGAAGGAGGCTGCCAGGAGCCGGGTGTGTGTATGTGCTAGTA
>LZPO01117008.1:49488-60838 GCA_001675575.1 Neotoma lepida | reverse complement strand
CACAGTCTCCCTAGATCCCCATATCCTTCCCACTCCCAAGCCTTGTTACCTTCCTGAGGCCTCCTCTGGGCCCTCTAGTTAGCAGGGCTCAGCCTCCCCTTGCACCCTGCTATCCAGCTGTTCTGCCACTNTTTGCCTCCCAGTGGAGACTGCCTAGTGCTCCTAACTCCCTGGCTCAGATTAGCCACACTTGGGATCNTACAGTAAGGCAAGAAAGAAGGGAGAGCCCCTTAAAGTGACTCTGAAAGTAGTTTAGAGGAGACTTAGGGTTGGGGTCAGAACACACCCAGTTTGAGACCCATTTTTGCTTTTCATATTCTTAAGATGAAATGATTTTTTTGTTTCTGCTTTTCACATTCTTGTTATGGAAAGTTTCAGGCATCATCATGAGCAGGGAAGACAGGTTATGGCACGACTGTGCACTCTGATCCAGCCTGATCCAGCGTCTCACGTCACCAACCCAGTCTTGCTTATCCACTCTTCCTCCCTCCCACCCTGCTTTATTTTGAGGCAAATTTCAGACATCATGTAATTTTACCCACAAATGCTTATATATGTGTCTAAAAGTATGGGCTTTTTGTCTGAGGTCCTACTCTGTCAGAGTCCCAGGTTCTCACCTGTGATGGTGAATNTTAACTGTCACCTTGATTGGATTTGGAATTGCTGAGGAGACACCTTTGTGCTTATCTTTGAGAGCATTTCCAGAGAGGGTTAATTGAGGGGGACAGTGTACCCTGAATGTGGGCAGTACCATCCTGTGGGCTGGGATCTCAGATTGNNNAAGGAGGAAGGGATTGGAGGGCAAGTGACCACTCTGCTTTCTGACCATGGGTGCAGCAGTCTCACGTGTCTGCTTCCACNGGAGAGCTGTGCTTCCTTCCCGGCCACTGGGATGGAATATGCTTACACTGTGAGTCAGAACAAACCTTTCTTCTCCTAAGTGCTGGGGTCAGGTATCCTGTCACAGCCACAAGGCAAGTAACTAGCACAGTGCCCTATCCCAGAGCTGTGAGTAAAGCTGGCACCACCTTTGCTGGCATTCTAATGGCTTCAGTTNGCAGCAGGCTCCACAGTGACACAAAAAGCACATCCTTTGGATCTGTGGANGTGCCTCANTGGTCGAGAGTGTGCCTAGCATATGTAAGGCTCCAGGCTCATTTCCAGTGTCCAAACCAAACCAAACCTACAACCTTCAGGGCAGGTGAAGCCAAGTCTTGTTTTCAACCCAAACACTTACCAATACTCTTGTGTCTTTTGGAACATGTCACCTGTCTGCAAACCCGGGACATAATCACTCCCTCACAGTGTTATGGTAAGATTTCAATGAACAGTGTATGTGTTGGCACATGATAAGCTCTGAATACCTGTATGTCATTTCTGAGTCTCATAGCAGCCCTGCACAGTCATTTCTATCCATATTTTACATGTGAAATGACTGAGGCTTAAAACCAAGGTGACCNAACACACCCGAAGTCTTGGCTACTGAATTGCAAAGGAGGCACTAAAGCCTAGATCTGACTGACCTGAAAGCCCCGGGCTTTTATTACTGTTGTTATTGATTGAACCTTGTTGCTTGGTCTTGTGGGAAAAAACATGCAGATCTTGGGTCAGGCAAACAGGGCAATCTGGCCCTGGCCTGATCTGCTGTTTTAAGCCTACGCCTAGCTTGGGATCCCAGGGACAAACTTTCCTTAAGACTCTTCTTCCACAACTCCTGCCTTCATCCTGTCTCATTAAAGAGCTTGTTGGACTCATTAGCACCTGAAATGGAGAAAAGTAAAGAGAGCAGAACGAGGAAGAAAAGCCAAATGCAAAACTTCCCATCATCTCGTTGCTGTTTTTGAGGAAAAGAGACCAGAACTCTCGTTATTGATGGAACTTTGTTTTCTCTTCAGTCTGTTGTGAGAAATTGACAGTGATTATCATNCATTTCCACTGTCAAACTGCTAGGGATGGAAAATGTGAAGATAATGCCGCAGAAGCCCGGGTTCCACCCGCAGTGCTGGATTTCTTGTTCTTCTACACTGCCTCTTGTAGGGGGCAGGTTAGAGANTCACAGGGGTGGGGGGTAGAGAGGTGGAAGAACTAGCCATGGCTATGACCTGCTACCCTAGAATCCTCGTCCTGAAAGATCTGGCTTACTGGGGACCATTTTGCTGGCTTTTCTTGGTGTGCTTCCTTCTCATAGAGCTGTGGGGTTCCTAGTTTTGTAAACAAGGATGCTAAGCAGTTAAGAGAGTTGTAGCCAGTTCTCTTCCTGTTCCTACAGAAGCTTCTGGAACTTGCTCTTCAGTGGCATCCTGTTCATCATTGAAGATCAGAAATGCCAAGTTGGAATGGGACTGGGACTCTCCCCAAGGTCCCCAGGCACAGGAAGCCTTGCTTCTGAAATGGCTTTTATCTGACTGTTTACTGCAGAGATGGCCTCCTCTGTGAATGTGGAATGCCTTTGATGTCATCCTGGACAGCCACCTTCAGTGGCATAGCTTTCCCCAAATAAGGCAGNGCAACAGATTTAAGCCAAAGACTGTGAATCCCAGTGGNGCAGCTCTTACGAGTGTGACTTACAAGTTCCATGGCAGAGCCTCCCTTTTGGGTACAAACACAAAACCTGTACCTCATTGCAAGATGACAGCCTGGCTTTCTTGGGATCCAGCCAAGTAAACAATTTGAGATGACCCCCACACTTAACTAGCTAACACTTTGGGCTGTGATCCAAAATCATTATGGAATACAGTTAAAATTGTGCTCTCTGAAACTCTCTGGCTATTTATTTGAATTAGTGAGGTTACGCCAATGACAGCCATGGAGACCAGTCTGTAATTAGGAGAAGTTGCCTTGAACTTCACAAGAATGGCGTTCCTCAGCGTCTTAGGTGCCTTTCTCCTGCAGTTCTTGCAGCCTTACCTTGTTCTTGCTCTGTGTTCNGAGTCATGGCTCATTTCTCTTCATGAAGTCCCCTTCCCAGTTCTGTAATCAGAGTTCTCCTCTGCCCTGAATGTGGGGACTGGCCTGCATCCAAGCGCTCTCTCTTATTAGGAGTGTGGATTTTTGGAGAAGTTACCTCTTTTTCCTGGATCTTGTCTCCTCATTTATAAAATGAGTCTACTATTTACTGAGTAGGTCATATAGCTTCTGTTTGCTGAGAGCCTTTGCCATGTGCCAGTTACTCTGTTTAACATGTATAAGCTCATCCAAGTTATAGCTGCCCCAGATGAAATTCCTTGGTTTAAAAAAATTGTTTTTAATTTTTTTATTTTTATGTGTATGAGTGTTTTCCCTGAATGTATGTATATGTACCATATGCATACTTGGCACCCTTGGAAATCAGAAGAGGGTGTTGGATCCCCTGGAACTGTATAGTGTGAGCCACCAGGTAAATGCTGNGAATTGAACCTTAGACCTCTGTGAGAAAAGTATGTGCTCTTAACTGCTGAGCCTTCTCTCCAGCCAGAAAGTCTTTGTTTTTTTATACTATATTATCCTTTTTATCTCTAGCTGGCCTCAAATTCACTGCCCTCCTTCCTTAGTCCTCTGAATGTTGGTTCATGCCCAGCTCTATGTCTCCTAAGATTTACTTAAACTTTCTTTTGAGAATATTGGCTTTATCAGTCTTAGCGCACACCTTTAATCCCAGCATTCAGGAGGCAGAGGCAGGAGAATCTCTTGAGTTTGAGGCCAGCCTGGTCTACAGANCAAGTTCTGGGACAGCCAGAGCTATGTAGAGAGACCCCATCTTGAAAAACAAACAAACACAAAAAATTAAAGTTTAATGGAAATTTTCTTATATTGTATATTCAGTTAGGTTCAGAATTCTAGTTGCTGTACANTATCATATTTCAAGATTTTGTTTGTTTGACTGGGATGTANTAAGGTACGATATTAGTTTAGTGATGTTCCATGGCTCTTTTGATTTATGGGCTCTTCATCCAGATGTTTTTCATTGTAGTTTATATGCTGAAGAAAGTAGGACATTTGTCCTATAGTGTTTCCCACAGTCTAGATTTTCATTATTTCTCTCTTGTCTCTCTCTCAGTNGGGTTGGTGGTGCACATATACAGAGCTCACAGGATGAGTTTGTGGAGTATATCTCTCCTTCCCTTTACTTGGGCTGGGAGATCAAACTCAAGTTGTCAGGCTGGGTAGCAAGTGCTTTATCCCTTTCTGGCTGAGCCAACTCACAGGCTTGTTTGTTGTTGTTGTTCTGTTCTGTTTACTTTTTTAATTANCTGAATCATAGTCTGGACTTTGCTGGTCATATCTCCATGGTGTCATTTAACAGGCTCACATTTCCTTCTGTCCTCCATATTTTGTGTAAGTTGGGAGTTGAATGTAGAAATTGATCATATTCAGGTTCAGGTGGGTTTTTTTTGTTGGAAACGGGGTCTCATGTAACCCAGACTGGCTTGAATCAAGGCTGGCCTTGAACTTCTGATCCTCTTGCCTCAGCTTTCTAAGTACTAGAATTACAGGTGTAAGCTACCAGACCTGGTTTGGGGTCCAGTTTTTGACAAACCTATTGCAGAGGTTGAATAATTTTCTCTCAGGAGGCTCTTAATATTGGGTTGTCTTTCTGTTAGAAGTGTCAGCAGCCAGCCATTGGTGGTCAGTGCCTATGTACACTCATTTGATAGAGGTTGTAAAATGACTCTGTCTTAGTTACTGTTCCATTGCTGTGAAGAGACATTATGACTAAGGTAACTTATGAGAAAAAGCATTTAATTGGGAGCTTACTTACAGTTTCAGAGTGTTAGTCCTTTATCATCACGGCAGGGAGCATGGTGACAGACTGGCATGGTGCTGAAGTAGCAGTTTAGAGCTTTTACATCCTAATCCGCAGGCAGCAGGCAGAGAGAAAGAGACACTGGGCCTAGAGTGGACTTTTGAAACCTCAAAGCTGATCCCCAGTGACACACCTCCTCCAACATAGCCACACCTCCTAATCCTTCCCAGACAGTTCATCAACTGGGGACCAAACATTCAAACATATGAGCNCATGGGGGCCATTCTCATTCAAACAACCNGAGTTTCTAGATTGAACTTAGTTATTTTGAGGGCTAGGCACCAGAAAGACTCAGTAAGTATTGGTAATAATGAATAATTGGACTGGGAGTACATCTTAGAGGTAGAGTACTGTCTAGTATGCCAAGCCCCAGATTCCATCCCACACAGCACAAAATAGTAGTGATGATGATGATGATGATGNTGATGATGATGATGATGATAATCAGCAAAGAGCAAGAACAAGTCCCAAACAATAACTAGAGAATGCTTGTCCTTCAGTAGACTTGTTCACTGATTGGTTACTGCNAAATGGTTCTCCCTGGAAGAGGAGTGAAGTCATGCCTTAGGCTCTGTGCCCTTTCTGTTATTCAGAAGTCCAAGCTTTAGTTGCAGTTTTTGTCGCTTGGCTTGTTGCCTGATATGAAGAGCACTGAGGGTTATCAGGCAGCCTGGGTGCAGACTGTAGCTACCACTGTGCAGGNAGGTGATGGGGAGGCTTCAAGCTTGAGAATTCTCTTCAGCTGTACAAGCAAACTGCCANCTTTTTGTCTGGAGTCAGTCTCTGCACTCAAAGTAAGCATTGTGAGAGAGAGACCTCCAGACCAGAGACGTTGCCTCACTCTGCAAGTCCTGGGGAAGGGTTAGTTCATCTGGAAGATGCTTTAGAGGCTGTCTGCATACCAAGGCCTTAATGTGACTCTTTTTAACCTGTACTGAGCAGCTGTGTTATAGCTATTAGTGAAGGGCTCTGGCCAGGAAGTCAGGTAGATAAGGGTGCATACTCACGTACCTCTGTGTGTGTGTGTGTTGTGTGTGTGTGTGCGCACGTGCGGGTGTGCAGGTGTGCGTGTGGGTGTGGGTGTGTGTGCGCATCTTATCATTTCTAGGTCTCATCTTCCNAGTGTGAGAAAAGTGACACTAAAAAGTTTCTGCCTTAGTCTTAGGGTAAAGACTACATAGTAAGAGGTGAGCCATCTAGGATATTTTAAGAAGGCAGTCAAGGAGGCTGGAGATGGCTCAGCCATTACTTCTGGCTCCACAGATGTATGTGTGGCCTATACAGACAGACACATACAATATACATAAATAAACATAAAGATCTTTGCTGGGNAGTGGTGGTACACAGGCCTTTAATCCCAGCACTCAGGAGACAGATGCAGATGGATCTCTGTGAGTTCGAGGCCAGCCTAGTCTATAGAGTGAGTTCCAGAACAGCCAGGGCTGTTACACAGAGAAATTCTGCCTCAAATAAAATAAAATAAAATAAAAATTTATTAAAGAGAACCCAGGTAGGAGTCATTGATGTTGACTTATACTTCTGGAACTCGTCCCTGTGTGTTTAGGTGTGTAGGGATGGAAGTGGAGTCTGGAGAGATCTGCAATGTCTTGAGTTTCATGGTCTCGTCTAGAGAACCCTGTNACAGTTTGAATGTCTGTCTTAGCCATCTTTGTTGCCTCTCCTGTTAGTCATTTATTGCATAGAACATGCTGGTCAGGGTGAGGATTATTGTCAGTCTAATGAGGAATGCAGCTTTGGGCTGCTGCAGTGAAATCAAAGCCCCCAGTGTCTCGGAGGTAGAAGTGCTGTGGGTTGCCAAGGGCAGCATCAGCCCTTCTAGGGCACTCTGCCAGGTGGCTTCCAGCCCAGCTTTGTGTATTCCGGGGATGAGAAGCTCCTCACTGCCCACAGCACTTCCACTACTGCTGGCTTCTCAAGAGAGAGGCCTTTCTTAATTTTATCTGAAACCTGTCTCCTTCTCATTTCACCCTGCCAGTCGTTGGCGCTCTTCCCATTACACTGTAGAGCATGAAGGACAACAGAGGGGAGTGCTTTTGACAGTGTACCTGGAGCAAGCCTCCCAGAGCCNACTTGCAGTGTAGTGAAACCTAGCCAACCATGTGGCACTGCCTTTGTGTGAAGACAGCAGCAGGGACATTTTTTAACATGGCAGAAATTATCTATTAAGCAGTGTCAGAGTCAGGTGGACTAGTGTGACATGCAGGAGGCCGTTGCAGGAGCTCTGCAGCCCTTCTATGTGCCCCTCACCATATAGCTCTCTCTAATGTCCTTTGTTAGGCCCTGCATGTGAACACTGCATTATTTAGTGCCATTTATCCTAGCGCTTTCTCATTCCTCCAGTCTGCAAGAAGAGACTGTGACATATGGGCCATGTGTCAATGCTGGGCAGTTTGTCAGCCTTAGATAGCTGTTAGGGAGCTGAGAGCTGGCANTGTCAGCGGGTAGTTCAGAGTCTTAAGACANAGAGTTCTTAATCACCAGGAAAGACTCCCCCCAGTAATGCCACAGACAAGTAGGAAAGAGCCTTTGTTTCATCTGGTTGGAAGCACTTGCCCATCCATACTTCCTGGATTCCCCTGATCTGAGCACAGGGTGACCAGATGTGAAGCACTAAGTGCAGCAGTATATTCATTANGGTNGATANTGACATTGGACTTCCATTCCTATCTCTTACCAAAGATAAAGTAAAACTGTCCGTGTTCTCTTGCATGGGATTACAGTAGACTGGTTGGTATGAGGAAATGGATTTGCTTTGGGAAGAGAGAGCATGTTGAATGGGTAGCCAGATTAATCTGAAAAGATGTACCTCTGTACTCAGCTCTCTTCTTTGTTCTTTAAGGCTTCAGGGACAGATAGTCTCCGCCTTCCTTTCTGTCCCCTGACTTTTGTTATAAATGANATAGGACAGGGAGCTGAGTGGACATCATGAGAAGTCAGGGCAGTTCTGACTCCTCATAGGAGGAGGCAACTTAAGACAAGATAGAAGAACTGAAGAGTTGAGCCCCTACCTGACTCCCATTTATTATCTATCTATCTATCTATCTATCTATCTATCTATCTATCTTCAAGACAGGGTTTCTCTGTGTAGCCCTGGATGTTCTGGAACTTGTTCTGTAGACCAGGCTGACCTCAAACTCAAGAGATCTGCCTGCCTCTGGGATTAAAGGTGTGCACCACCATCGCCTAGCCTCCCTTTTTCTGAGACAAGGTTTTATTGTGTAGCTTTATAGCTTTGGCTGGCTATGTAGACAAGCTGGTCTGTTTCAAACTGGCAAGTACTAGGATTAAAGATAAGAGCTATCACACCCAGCTCNTGTGTATTTGTTCAAGTGTAATAGTGCTGGTTATCAAATCTAAGGTTTTACATATGTTAGTTAAATACTATAACACTGAGCTACAACACCCCAGCCCCATGAACCTAGACTCTTTCTCNCTCTCTCTCTGAATGTNTATTTTATTCTTTGAGAATTTCCTACATGCATATAATATATTTTGGCCATATTAACCTCTATTCCCAGATCCACTGCCACCCACCAACCCCCTTTTCAACTTCATGCTTTTTTTTTTATAACCTGCTGAGTCCAATTTGTACTGTCCGTATACAGTCATGGGTGTGGAGTCATCCATTGGAACCATGAGGGAGGGGCCACACCCTTAGAAAAACTGACTCTTCCTCTCACTGCCATTCTCTGTCAGTAATTCTTAAGCCAGGGGTGGGGGCTTGTGAGCCTGTCATGACCGACCATACTCTTTTGCCCCAGCCTTCCCCAACATCTGGCTGGTCTTTTTGCCTGAATCTGGGCTCTTAAACCTCAAAACTTGAAAGCATGGAGAAATATGGAGAAATATAGAGAAGTAGAGAAAATATCATTCTCCTACTATCTGTAACCATTCCTGTAAATATGTTGGTTGGCCTGTGTATTTCCTTCTTGTATTATTACTGCATTTCTAGTTATAGAGATGATGCTGTAGATGAGTTTATGCCCTATATTCTCCCTCATTTAACATGTAATGAGCATTTTATGGTTAAAAAGCTGCTTATAAATGCTATTTTGCTTCNTCTTTTTGCCTTTCCTGGGATAGAACACAGAACTTTGCATATGCTAGGTTAGCACCTATTGTTGGGCTTATCCCTGTCCTAAGTATCATTTAACATGACTATATACAATGTGTCGTTACTGTTGCCTTAGTGTTAGACATCTAGATTGTTTTGTTTCTTTTTTTCTGTGTTGCTGTGAAAACTGATGCAGTAATCAGCATCTCAGGTCTTAAATCTTTATCTGATTTTTAGATTATTTACTTATAATCTTTCAAATGGAGAGACATAGCATTTATTTACTTATTTGCTACCTATTTATAGACAGGCTCTCTGTGTATAACTCAGGCTAGTCTCAAACTCAAAATCCTCTGGCCTCGGCCTCCTGAGTACTGGAATTACAAGCGTGCACCACCACTCTCAGCTAAATATACCCATTTTTATTAGAACTTGATTTTTTAAAATTTGGAAACAGGATGTCAACATGTAGTTTAGGCTGCCCTTGAACTTGCAGCCTTCCTGTCTCAGCTTCCCAAGTGTCCATGTTTGCAGCCTGCACCACTGTGTGCAGTATGCCAACANGGAAGGTTTTTGATCTCTGGGGAAAAAAATCAAGTTGCTTTAATATTTGCTCAGGCTTCACTGGCACTCAACCCAATCTGCCCTAGCCTGGAGTGGGGTACTAGTATATAGAGAAGAATGGAAAAGACTTTCCACAGAGTGTTTAGGACATATCCCAAAGTTGTTAAATGTTAACTAGGCTGGAAGCAGGTGAGGACTGTTCAAAATACACAGACAGAAGAAGGGCAGCAGGGAGCTGACAGGGCCTGTGGAGAGAACACAGACTCGCACTAATAGCAGTGGGAAATCATATAGAGGCTCTGCACAGGCCAGTAACGTGATGAGATTTGTATTCTGGAAAGGTCACTCTAGCAGTAAAGTAGAAGGTGGATTTGGCAAGACAGGAAGGATGACTTCCCTCCTGGGAGACCAGTTAGGACTGATGCACAAGACAGGCTGCGCTACAGTCAGTCCAGTGCTCCAGATTAGCTTCATTGTTAGGGGAAAGTACATTTCATTTGAATTTCTACTTCTTGAATTCCTGCTGAGGTCGGATATTCTTATGTCGATTTGCCATACTGTTTGCTTGTGTGGGACTTGCCTCCTATGACCTAAAACTTCTTCATACAGAGGGACTCTATCATTACAGGCTGCAGAAATGGTGGTGTCCTGCTATGTATAATTCAGGTTTGTGTCAGAGCTCATAGACTTACAGGAAGGGCAGGTGGTTGGTCCTGAGCCCTTGGGACCAGTTTGAGGCTCCCAGGTACCTCATCCTCTGCCCTCTCTGGCCCTTTAAGCTACCTTCTAAAGCAGGCACCAGGACTAAGGCCTTGGAAATCACAGCTCAACAAGCTTGGGCTTGCTGACTGGAAAGAGCTTAAGAGGGGACATAGAGAAGGTCACTTTTCTGTCATTTGGGTTTGGAGGAAGGGGCTCAGGGTGTGTCAAACTCGGTTAACCTAGGGGAACCTTTCTGATAAGGACCAGTTTTGTTACAAATGAAGGTCAGTTAAGGCTGTAGCCGTCTGCAGATTACAAGCATTTGTAGAGTGGCAGGGTATGTATCTTCCCACACCTGACTCCCAGCTCAGCTGCCACTCCAAAGTTAACAGCATCCACTTGTGGACCTTGCTTATCAATATATTTAGTTGTTTGCTAGTCAGATAGCCTCCATGGCTTCCTGAGGTAATTTCAGACAGGGGCTTGCTGAGACTGTACTAACTGGAAAACCTTTTCTTTCTCTTTGTTTAGATTTATTTATTTATATTTTATGAATATGGGTGTTTTGCCTGCATATTTGTCTGTGCACCACATGTGTGCAGTGCCAGCAGTGGCCAGAAGAGGACATTGGATCCTCTGTAACTGGAGTTACAGATGGTTGTTAGCTGCCATGTTGACACTGAGAACGGAAACCCAGCCCTTTGCAAGAGCAGCNGGTGCTTCTAACTGTTGAGCCATCCCTCCCACCACTGGAAAACTTTTCTCAATAGTTGGCTGCTTGCCATGCTNTGGGGTTTTGTGCATTTTGGTTTCTCTTGGAAGGCTTTATATGCAGTGCATATAGTGTCCTCAGTTCCACCCTAATGGCTGTGTGCAGGGTGGTTTGGCAGCTGAGTACAACACAGTGGCTGAGTAATAAATCCACTGGCCCTTTACAGCATGTCCATCAGTAAACCACAGGGACCTTGAGCCTGTATTTTATCTGGATTGTTTCTCCTTGTTAAATCACAGTTGTTTTAGATGTCAGAACATTGCCATCATAGTCAGCAGCCTTGCCATGGTGTCCTACATACATAGTCATGTACTTGCTTTGGTTGCAGCCCTATTTTGCTATTTAATTTTACACAAAGTCCAGATGTGAGCTGTGGCATAGAATTGGATGAATTGATTGACCAAAGGCCTAAAACTATTTTGTTACTCCTGGTGACTATATAGGTTGGCAATTA
>LZPO01117008.1:19243-45477 GCA_001675575.1 Neotoma lepida | reverse complement strand
GGTAGCCCAGGCTGGCCTCGAACTCACAGAGATCCACCTGCCTCTGCCTCCCGAGTGCTGGGATTAAAGGCGTGCGCCACCACCACCCGGCTTCATTTACTTCTTATAAAAGCTTTGCAAGGTGTCATTTGTTGTTCCTGTTCCATAGATGTAGAAATCAAGGCTCAGAGAAATTTAGTTGTTTATTACACAGCATAATCAGATTGGAGCTCAGGCCTGTCTGACTCCAAAGATTCTGCCCCAGCCCTGTGTAACTGCTTCAGCTGCACCCAGCTTCAAAGTGTGGCAGGGCAAGTGAAGTGTGGTGCAGGAGAAAGGGCCTCCAGACTGGCCTGGAGCTTGTAATCCTCCTTCTTCAGCCTCTAGAGTGCCAAGGTTACAGATGTGGATAGCCATGGCCAGCTAGGAGGTTTTGTTTGATTGAGAGAATTGGGGGAAATATCTGTAGAAGAAACAGCATTTAAAGAAGTTAGGGTAAAGCTGGATGTGGTGGGACAAGTACAAATGAATAAGGAGAAGGTTGGGCGCGTGCTGGGAATGAGGACTGTGCTTTGATTGACTGGAGTTCCTTGTGGGGATGGGGCAGGAAAAGAGGCTATGAAAGTAACTGGGGCTGACTGTGAAAGGCAATGATTACCTGGCCAAGCGGAACCTATTACGTGTTGTGTTGTTCATTTATTATTCCTTGATATACAAATGACTGCAAGCCAAGGGTAATGGTGCACACCTTTAATCTCAGCGCTTGGGAGGCAGAGGCAAGTAGATCTCTATGTGTTTGAGGCTAACCTGTTCTACATAGTGAGTTCCAGATCAGCCAGAGCTACATAGTGGAACTCTGTCTCAAAAACAAAACACAACAAAACAGAGTAACTGTTTCCAGTACTCAGGAGGCTGAGGAAAGAGGATCTTTAGCTTCAGACTACCTTGGGCTACATATCAAGATCTTACTTCAAAAGAAAAATACAATTATTTGTGTGTATGTNAATGATGACAGTAAATTGCAGTGTTAGGAAAAGGAACTTCCTGGGTACTAATGGAATACCTTTTATTCTACCATTAATTAGAAATGAAGGATTGTGGAACTCATTGTCTTTCCCATTTTGCCTCAGCTACCAGGAACCCAGGAAGCCTAATTTAATGACTAANTGCAATAACTCCTACTCGATGGTTCTTGGGAAGAAGTTTCTTCTTTATTTCACGTGGCTTACAGTCAGCTTTATTTTATTTGCATTGGAAATAAATGATTATTAAAAACATTAAAAACCCTAAGTTCTTCTTGTGGCAGGCAGTAAGATTCATCCGTGTACCNTCACAGAGAGAGGCAAGGTGGCAGCAGAGCAGTGATGCAGCAATGTTTGCTTCAGAATATTTTCCTGGAGCATTGGGGAGCTCCTTGCAAGAGACTATTGCGAAAGGTGTGTTATCTTGGACAAGTAATAGAGTCAGTTGGTCCAGATCCCCCACGAGCCTCTGAGTATTGTTGGGAAGGGCATGATGGGTATATGTTGGCAGGAGGGGGTACTCCTGTGGTTGTCTTCCCCCTGCCAAATTTGAAGTCATATCAGTATATATGCCTCGACCCCCCCCTTTTGATTTTTTTTTATGATTACAATAGACATTTATTTTAAATGAAGAACAAATAAATTTGTCTGCAGAACAAATAAATCTTACATTGTAATTCAGGTTGAAACAACTTCATAAAAATATGCTAAGACCAGGCACATCCACAGATCTCAACTACAAGATCACTTCTTTGCCCATTCTTCATTCTCTTTTGTTTTCTGAATAACCTCTTTCAAATAGGGTTCAAGGTAGAATTTGTCCTCCTCATATTTTGTCCACTGCTCCATAGGCAAGATCTGATGCCTCATGGTCAGGTCCAGGGCTCTCTCTCTCTCTTTTTTTTTTTTTTTTTTTTTTTTGGTTTTTCGAGACAGGGTTTCTCTGTGTAGCTTTGCGCCTTTCCTAAAACTCACTTGTTAGCCAGGGCTGGCCTCGAACTCACAGAGATCTGCCTGCCTCTGCCTCCCGAGTGCTGGAATAAAAGGTGTGCGCCACCATTGCCCGGCTGGTCCAGGGCTCTCTTAATTCGAAACATTCTGTCATTACAAAGATCCCCAGGAAGCCTTCTTATGGGCTTCTTTCACATCTTCAGTCTCATACATTGTATCATCTCGCATTAACCCCAGTTTGTTTAATCTTGCAGCATTATAATACCATTTTAAAAAACCATCCAGCCTCTTGCTTGACACTGCAACAGCAGGTCTGCCCACCATTTTGACCTGAGAGTGAAGCGCTGCTTCCTCCCTTTTGATTTCTTTCGCAAGTCTTCAATTTGGTGGTTCTCTAGCACCACCTCAACCAACTTGGGGGNGTTGTTAGGCAAATAAGCTAAATAAAGCTTGTGTGTTCATGGCTCTGGTGCGCTGAGGGCAGCTCAGCAGAATGATTGCATGGTGGGTAGAATGGTAGCATTTTTGTATGACAGGCCCGTGAGGAGAATTCATGGGCTCATATCAGAGCATCCAAGTGAGACCCACCCTCCTGCCTCCCTGGGTGTACAGGTATGGACTCTGTGCAGGAGGTCTGTGCTGGTGGNCTTCCCAAATGCATAGAACCGAGCTTTCCCTAGAGAGCTGCTGCACAGTGAGGTAAAACTTTACCTCATGCTGGGCTACTACTGTCTTGCTGTTTGTGAGCCATATTGGTTATTTTATTTTATTTATTTTTTTTTGGTGTTTTTTTGTTTGGTTTGGTTTTGGTTTTGGTTTTTCAAGACAAGGTTTTTCTGTGTAGCTTTGGAACCTGTCCTAGAACTCACTCTGTAGACCAGGCTGGCCTCACAGAGATCTGCCTGCCTCTGCCTCCTGAGTGCTGGGATTAAAGGCATGCACCACTACTGCCCAGCTCCATATTGTTTTTAATATTAATGTTAGTAGCTACCATGGTTTGGTTTGGGTGAAGAACCTGTTGAGATGATGTGTGGAATTGTGTGAGAGAGCTTTTCTGGAAAAGTCTTGCCAGATTTTCAAACATCTTCTTTAAGAAGAGTTAAACACTACTGCTCTGAAAAATGACTGTCTGTGAATTTTTTCCTGGCTTTCTAAAACNTCCTATCAGCCTTGTCCCAAAGCCTGTTGCTGAAAGCACCTGTAAGCAGAAGGGATGGAGAGACATGGATAGGGCGGCTAAGAGCGAGGGATCTAAGGTTCTGGACAGTCTGGCTGTTGCCCCCATAAGCCCCTCAGGCTCCAGTGCAGTCTAGCACCCTCCCTGCACAGAGCTCCTCAGTGGCCAGCATTCTGACTGCCCTCTTGTCCCTACTTTTCACCACTGTATCAGCTGAAGAAAGGCCTGCTCTCCCCATGTACTTNGGGAACAAGTATTAGGAACCATAGCAGCGAGACTCGTTTGCTTGTAAAACAAATGAGATTTTTTTTATTCTCCATGGCTCAGCTGGGGTCTGGACAGGATGTCTGCCTGATTTTGTTTCACCTTACTGGCTTCACAAACCCACAGTTGCAGCCACACTTTGTGAATCAGAATTGGAAGCATTGTTCTCTGGAATGCTTTTCCTGAATGGTTCCTGTAGCTGTGAGTAGCTCTGAAGGAAGAATGTCCTGAAACAGAGACAGTAACTATCTATGGTTTACTCTTTTNGTCAGACATCATTGAATACCTACTGTGTGTAGGTAGAGTTCACTGTATACCAGGAAAGGCAGGTCTATGTGAAGACATTACGTAAGCTGTAGAGAGTAAGCAAGCCCATCAGAGGGATCCCAGAGGGGCACAATTAATTTAGCAAGTGCACCTGCGGGGGTGGCCACCCTCACTAATAAGAGACCACTGAGCTGGATGTTAAAGGGAGGATGTGGCTTCTGCAGGCTCTTCTGACCCTCTCCATTATGGAAGCATTTCACCTTGTTGTTAGTATGCACACAATATTTCATGCTGCTGCCTTTCTGCTTAACATTCCTCTGCTGATTTCCACTTAGCAACTAGGCCAAAGTATTTATCATTTTTAAGAGCTACACGGCGTTTTTGCCTTATTGATGTACCCTCATTGCATAGCCAGCCTCTCATTTGTTGGGAAAAGCAGAGTTTTTCTCAATTATGAATGCTTGCAGTTGGCTCTTCCTCTCCCTCTCTCCTTTTTTCCTTTGTTCCTTAGGAATCCATGCCTAGGTTAAAGTTATGAATGGCTTTATGCTCTCTCCTTGATTTTTTTTTCATTACGGAAAATTCCAAATACACAAAAGGAAAATGACGAGTATATTAGTCATGGAGCCTCAGTAATAATCAGTTCATGGTTATTATCATGCCAAAAATAAATTAGTCCTAACTCTTCATTTTTTATGGTACTAAAAATGGAACCAGGGTCCTCATCCACACTAAGCTTCAACCACTAAGTTATATCTCCAGTCTATCATAATTGATTCCTAGTCATCAAATGAAAGCTGACAGTTTTCCCAGTGTTTCTTTGGTCACTCTCATGAGGCCAAATTGCTTTTTTGTTCCAGGGTGTTTACCAGGGAAGTTTTGCTTGACCTATCAGTTAATGGCTGGGATTTTTTTTTTTTAAATCAAGAAAGGATCTGTCAGCCTGCAGGACCTGGCCTCCAAAGGAATGGAGGGGAGGAGATGGGAGAGGTACTGCATTTTACTCCCGTGGGAAACTTGGCTGTACCACCCTTTCACATACCAGTTTGAACTGACAATATGTGGGGGTAAAGCAATGTCTGGCCTCTCCCCTTGAGCCCACCCCATTAAAGCAAGCAGCACCATACTGTCATTTCAGCACTGAGAAAAGCTACATAGATATTAAATTTCTCTTTCTACAGTAAAAATTCCAGAAAGCTTGGAAAATGCCGACTCCCTACTGTATTTGGTCATTCTGTTTGCATGTTTCTCTTGGCAAGCTTTGTTCTGTATTGTTCAAGGTGACCCAGTTAGAACTAGTGTTTAAAGTCATGCTGGCCTCAGTAAGTTACACAACCTGTGTGGGATTAAGTCTACTAGCTCTGCATATTGTACAAGGAAGTACATGCTTGCGTGAGGTCTCTTAATATTTAAGTATGGTTACATTTAAGTATAATCTCTCCTGTTTGTTCTGTGTTGGTAGTTCTGATTTTTCAGTGGTGATGGATAGGAACAGCTTCCTAAATAATTCAGAACTCTATTGTATTTGCTGTCTCAGACTGATTCTCAGTTTGGGCCCCTTGGATTAACTAGTAGTTAACAGCATCCTGGGTGACCTCCTCTGGGACAAGGAGTGTTAGCAGGGAGGCTGGTCAGGATGAAGTGCCTTTGAGAGATAACTGGCGGCGGCAGCTTTATCCTTAAGAGAAGAGAATCAATACATTCAATAAAAAGTTTGCTTATGCTCGGGCCAGCCTAGGGACTTGCTGTTTCATTTCTTTCTTTTCTTTCTTCTTCTTTCTTTCCTTCGAGAACTTTATTTGCAATACATACAAATAAATGAAAATGTTCAATTTAAATTGAGTATCACAAATGTAAGAAGAAGGTACTGCTTTCATCATTCTAAATAATTGGTATAAATTAGTTTTTTTGTTCCTTCCTCTGCCTTGCTATTTCTGATGAAAAAAATTAAATGACTGTTTTTTCACATGAGGCTGTAGGTATGATCACTACCAGATGTGTATGCCATGNGTGCACCCCTCCACCCACAGTACCAGCTTTTCCTTTCCATACAAGCTTGCCATTTTATTTCTTAGTCTTTTGTTTGTTTGTTTGTTTGTTGTTATGTTTTGTTTTTCAAGACAGGGTTTCTCTGTGTAGCCCTGGCTATCCTGGAACTCTATAGATCAGGCTGGCCTTTAATTTAGAGATCCGCCTGCCTCTGCCTGGAGTGCTGGGANTAAAGCTGTGCTCCACCACTGCAGGGCTTATTTCTTGTTCTTTTACAGTGTAAAAATCACTTCAAAAAAACTTTTACTTTTCTCCCATTTTATAGCAGGTTTTGCCAGGCATGGTAGTGNATGTCTTTAATTCCAGTACTTGGGAAGCAGAGACAGGTGGATCTCTATGGGTGTGAGGCCAGCCTGGTCTACATAGCTAGTTCCAAGTCAGCCAAAGNTACATAGTGAGATCCTGTCTCAGGAAAAAAAAAATCCCCTATCCCAGAACAAAANTAAAACAACAAAAGATTGCCTCTAAGTCAAATACTTCTACACATTCATTATTTTTTCCCCATATCTCTGAAAGGCATTTTCCATTTACATCCTTTAAAAAATTAGTTTAGACTTTTTTTTTTACATCATTGCATAATGTTTCTATCTGGTTTTTATAGCTACTTATAATGGCTGTATAATATCCAACTGAGTCACTATCCCATGATTTACTTAACCACCAGTTTTCTGTTGGAGTTTTAAAAAATATATTTATTTATTATGTGTATGTGTGTGCTTGAGTATATGTATGTGAACTATAGGAGTGCAGGTGCCCACAAAGGCCAGGAGAGGGGGTTGGATCCCCTGGAACTGGAATTNCAGTTGGTTGTGAGTCACCCAATATGGGTGCTGGGAACCAAACCAAAGTCCTCTGCAAAAGCAGCAATAACTCTTAACTGAGCCTCTTAATCTCTTTGACCCCTGTTTGAGGAATTTTAAGAATTTTAAATAATACTACATTGATTATGTTCCAGGTAGTTTTTTTTCTTTTCAATAGCTTCATATTAAGATATAATTTTTGTTGTTTGTTTGTTTGAGATAGGGTTTTTCTGTGTATCCCTGGATGTCCTGGAACTTGGTTTGTAGACCAGGCTAGCCTTGAACTCACAGAGATCTGCCTGCCTCTATCTTCCAAGTGCTGGGATTAAAGGCCTACACAACCATGCCTGGCTAAGATATAATTCTTACTCACTTATTTAAAGTATAGGGTTCAGTGAGCTTTTGTATATCCTGAGTTGTACAATTATTACTACAGTCATTGAGAACANTTCCATCGTTCATGGCTGTTAGCACCTACTCCCTACTTTTCCCAACTTTTACAATCCTAGGCACTTGGTGACTTCCTTTCTGCCTCTGTAGATCTACCTGTGGTTACAATTTAAAGCTGAAACCAGGTGTAGTGACACATGCCTTTAACCCCAGCACTTGGTATAAAGTACTCGTGGAGGCCAGAAAAGAAATTGGAACTAGAGTCCCCTGAAACTGGAGTTATAGGTGGTTGTGAGCCATCAATGTAGGGGCTGAGAACTGAGTCCTCTGCAAGAGCAAAAGTCATCTTAACTGCTGAGNCAGCTCTCAAGCCCATTTTAGCCATTTTTACGTGTACCANTTATATTCTTGTGCAACCACCACCACCGTACGTCTTCATAACTCATCTTTCTGAACTTACAGTCTCCTCCATTTTTCTCCTCAGTTCCTGGTAACCAGCATTTTCCTTTCCCTCTGTGCATCTGACAATCCTAGCCACTCCTTATAACTGCATCCACACAGCATTTGTCCTTTTGTGACTGGTTCATTTTACTTAGCATGATGTCCTCAAAGTTCAGCCATGGTATAGCACAAATCAGAATGAGACCTTTTGGGGGCAGGGTCTCGCTATGTAGCTCAGATGGTCTGAAGCTTGTGATCTTCTTGTGCCAACCTTCTGAGTGCTCGGATTACAGGTGTGCACCACCACACCTGGCTTCCATGTCTTTTTAGTGCTTAATGGGGTTCTTTTGTATGGATGTACCATGTTTGTNTCTGTTCTGCCCGGGCAGTGAACANCTNGTTTTATACTTTCTGGCAGTTGTGACAAATGCCGCTGTCTTAGAGTTGCTGTTACTGTGGTGAAACACCATAACCAAAAGCAAGACGGGGAGGAANGGGTTTANTTGGCTTATGCTTCCATATCACAGTTCATCATCAAAGGATNTCAGGTCAGGAACTCAAGTAGGGTAGGAGCTTGGAGGCAGGAGCTGACGCAACAGCCATGGAGGAGTGCTGCTTACTGGCTTGTTCCTCATGGCTTCCTCAGCCTGCTTTCTTATAGAACCCAGGATCAACTGCCAAGAGGTGGCATCACCCACAGTGAATAGCACAATGGGCAGGGCCCTCCCCCATCAATCACTAATTATGAAAATGCCCTACAGGCTTTCCTACAGCCTGATCTTATGGAGGCATTTTCTCATTTGAGGTTCCCTTCTCTCAAATGACTCTAGCCTATGTCAAGTTGACATAAAATTAGCCACCACAGCCACCATGAACACCGATGAGCTAGTTTATGTATAGAAAATGCTTTCATTTCTCTTGGGTGCATTATTAAGAGAAGGATTGCAGAACTATACATGACTTTTTTTCTTTAGTGTATTTATTTATTTATTTATTTATTTATTTATTTTTATTTTTTATTTTTTTGGTTTTTTGAAACAGGGTTTCTCTGTGTAACTCTGTGTAACTCGGTAGCCCAGGCTGGCCTCAAACTCACAGAGATCCGCCTGCCTCTGCCTCCCGGGTGCTGGGATTAAAGGCGTGCGCCACCACCGCCCGGCTAGTGTATTTATTTTTATTTTGAGTCTTAAAGAGATTATTAGGTCCAAGAATAAGAGCCTTTTATGGCCTCAGAAAGATTTTTATGTATTAATTTTTAAAAACAAAAACCCACCTCCTTTTCTGNCATATCCTTTGATACCTATTGCCCAGATTGTTTTTCAGAGTTGTGAAATTCATGTTACCTTAACAAAGTATAATATGGTTCACTGTGACCTTCCCAGAAGTGGACAGTATTCTGTTCAAGATCCATGCTAATTTCAATATAAATGTTTAATTTCACTGTTTTGACTTGGATATTTTTTATTACTGACTGATCTTCCTCTGTAGATGAGGTCTCTGAATGAATAACATTTGAGCTAGTATCTGTTTTTTCCCTGGATGTATTGCTTTTGATGATGCCACAGGTACCTTTGAGTGCTGCTGATGCTGTGATAGTGGTACCCGGTTCCGAAGAGCAGCTCTTTGTAGGAGTTAGTTAAATCACTCTGGCACTAGTGAGCATACCCAGCACGAAACACCCCCCCCCTAACTTCTAGAAGGCTTTCTCTTGGCTTGGAATTTCATAATGGTTCTTTGAGGCAGGAAGTAAACCTTCCTGTTCAGTTTGGTTCATGGTGATGCTTGTGGCCCCTGGCTACCTCATAGAGTTGGTTGGTCCCTGGCCAGCAGAGCACAGTTGAGGTTTCTTTGCCCACTCCCTAGGGGGGAGTCAGGGCAGCTACCCTGTTCTTCCACCTGGAGGCTGCGCTGGCAGCCTTGGAGACATCAAGGCCTTTTTCTCTTGAATTCCATCTTTCCTCAAATCCCATCCCTAAATACACATAAAGTGCAGTTCATAGGATCTGGGTGTTTAGCTCAGTTGCAGGGTACTTGTCTAAGATGGTCAGTGCCTTGGCTTTAATCCCCAGCAAAACACACACACACACACACACACACACACACACACACACACACACACACCAACCTGTGTTCATGACATTATCTGTAATAGTCCAAAAGTTGGTGTATCTCCATATGTTGGAATATTTGGAGCAAAGGCTCAATGGTAGTGCGCTTGACTGGCTTGTGTTGATCCCCAGCACTGTCACACACACACACACACACACACACACAAATTGTGGTTCATATTTATTGCACCCTACTGTATTCTTTGTTTCATGTTTATATCACTAGTTTGCTTAGTGTACTCTGAGGAGGTATTCCTGTTATGCTCACCTTTCAGTGACTAAACTGAATTGGTGAAATTCATATATGAATTTCATATATGAATTGTGTCCTGTGTCACAGTGAGCCCAACTGCTTCCCTGTCTATCAGATTAGAAAGCACGCCCTCAACCAGTGTGGTGTCCTGGCCACTTACTTCACTAAGCAGTTACAGTGACCTGTCCCTGCTTCTGTACCTGTCCTGAAAGGAACAGAAGTATTCTCAAGAGACATGTGTACCTCTCCCTTTGGCTGTCAGGAATATCGAGCTGGAAAAAGAAAAGGCTTCTTGGTGCAGCTGGAGGAAGAACTTGGCACATCTCTGATAACTTGTCAGACTGCTTTGCAGAAAAGAAGTCANGATACAATGGCAAGATCACCCTTGATAAGGACTGCTTAGCTGGACATACCTTCTGCTCTAGTTAAACCTAAACTCATGTTAGGACTGTGCAGGTGGACCTGAGGGGTGTCACTGGACCTCTTTATTGGTCCCTCTTCCCAATGTNGCCACACTGAATAAATCTTTCTCTGCTTTTCACTATTATTTAGCTCTATAATTGGCCTATTGAGGATCACTGGATGAGCCTGGCTTGATAGGGCTTTGAGCCCCCGCTCTGACCCTAACTCCAGCAACACTTCCTGCTTACAGTCTGTGTGATACAGCCACAAGCTGTTCCCAGAGTGATTTGTCACAGGCACTCCTATTGAAAGCCCCAGACTGCAGGAAGTGAAAAGACCCTTACAAGTTGGCCTTCATTCTTTGCCTCCCTGACAGCTCTGCTCCCTGCTCCCCATCCTCCAAATTCCTGCTCTTCCACTTTTATATGTACCTCCTCTCCCTCTGTTATCATTGCTAATCATTCCTCATCTTTTGAACTGCTAGTCTACTTTTGTACACACTCCATGCTGACACTTGTCCCTCATGTCCTGGCTCTCTGCTTGCCAGTCTGTGGTCTGCTAAACCCCCTAAGCACAAAGGCTCCATCTCGCTATTCCAGTCACAGCCTAACACAGTGCCTGACAGGGAGAGGCCTCTCAGTTTCATATATTTTGTTAGCTTGTTGTGTGGCGCTGGGCTGAACATAGGCCTTCAGTTTGTCAGGCAGGCACTCTACCTCTTACACTAGCCCTTCAGCTCATGTTTTGGACTTAAAGTAGAAAGTNTCTAGGTGGCCTTTCGTATTTTCCTTCCCCAACGAATAGTACTCCTGACTCCTCTGAACAGAGACTGTAAGTAGGATATCTGGTGTCTTCTCTTAAAGAACTGTGCCCACTGGAGGCACACGAGTGACATATGAGGGCTGAGAGGCACTCTGAGGAAGAAGTTGGTAGCCAAGCAGCCTACAGGGGAAAGAGGAGAAGCAGAAAAGATGTCTGGGATGTCCCCCACTCCCACATCAAGCTATCTGCTANGCTTAAGCCAGAGCTCTACCTGAGCACTGGGTTCCAGAGGACTTTTATTTTCTCAGTCAATAGGAGAGAGCAGCCTATTTGGCTGGGAGAAGCCATCCTTCCAGCCTACTGGCTTCTTCAGGGGCCCCTTCTCCTGGTGGTAGCTGGTGGCTGTGGTGGTGGCCACAGTGTTTCCATCCCAGTCCTCCTTAGCTCCTTTCTGTACTCATTTACTCCACATATAACATATTCCATTAAGTACAAAGAAGGGAACACATCAGACTCGTGACTCTGCACCTGGAGAACATACCCCACATGCATTTTAAATCTGTGGATTCTCCTTAAGGGAATTCCAGTTAAAAAAGAACTTGGGTCAGCAGCCTTGGGCCTGTGTGGCTAACAAGCTCCTATTTTCTCTGTTGTTGGGCAGGCCTGAAGGGCCTCTTTGTTTGGGGTAGGGGTGGATGTGATGCCCTAATGAGGCCCTGTGGAATCCTGGCTCACACACAGCAGCCTGCGGGATGGAACTCTCCAGGCAGGAAAGCAAGTTGGTGAGTTTGTGGGTTTGTCAGGCTTTAAAGAACACAGAGCAGTGTTAAAAAGGTGAAAACTAACTGGAGTATTGTATTCTGGGTTGAATTCAGCACAGAAAGGATACAGAGCAAAGGCTGAAGAGATCTGANCAGTGTCTGGAGTTTAGCTAATAGTACTACACCGTGTTCACTTTGAGGTTTTGACAGATGCACAGTGGTTATATAACATGCTAACGTGGGAGGAAACTAACATGGGAATTCGGGGCTGTTGGTGCAACTTTTCAATAAACCAAAAATTACTTCAAAATAGAAAGATTATTAAGAAAGAAAGAGGAAAGGACAAGGGCAGTACCGCATGCCCTCTGCACGTCTTATGCTTGGTCTTGAGCCCTCACCTGCAGAATTAGGAAGCCTGCTGTAGGCTAAGGCTCCAGACAGTCTGCTTCTTTGCCCCTACTGTTCTTTGTTTGGGGACAGGTTAGGTTACAAGACCAGGTCCACCAGGAGGATGTGGGTCCTGTGGTTACNGGATGCTCCTACCTCCTGCTGTGCATCATGGGACTGGTGACTTCCTAGGCCTCATTTTCACTTGTTAGAAGTTACAAACCTGACTGGAAAGGAAAGGGAGAATAAAACACCTAATGTATGTGGAAAAGCTGATAAGAGAGCTGAGGATGAACCCAGTGGTCACACAGTTGCTCAGCATGGGTCATGCACCAGGTTCCATCTCTGTGGCCCAGACTGAAGTATGCTTGGTAAGCAGCAATTTTCAGCCTCCTGTTTTTCTGTTGAAGGGATGAGTGTGCATTCCTTGAAGATTTGGATCAGTAGCTTTGAGGGCAAGAGGCTACCTGTGCAGGGATGGGGAGGGGTTGGTCTAGCTGTGGGGACTAGCAACAACACTGTACCTCCTCTCCCTCCTCCTGCCCACTTGCAAGGGACGTGAAGTACAGCTCTTTTTACTAGCTGGTTCTAAATCCTTTAGGGGTTTAAATATTTAGATTCATTTTAAAAATTGTGCTGTTGTTGCTCCTTCACCCTAAAGATGAAACAAGCCAAGTTTTGAGGCTTCTTCCTGCTAAGGGAACTCTTTATAAGTCTTCCATAACGAGCCCTTCCTGCTCAGAAACCCAGAACTATGAAAAGACTAAGGACATTTGGGAGCTGCTAGGCGCTTGAATCTGGTGAACTGTTTACCTGTAGGTGGCAGTGGAGACACACGAGTGCTGAAGGAAGTATGGAGGGACTGATGCTGGCAAGGAGAACCCTTTCAGAAAAGGAATAGTAATAACAGAAGTATCAGCCCATGGATGGCTGTGGAGGAGGGGTTCTTTGGGGCAGGGGTCTGACAGGTGTTTTCTCTATAGTATTTAGTTTCCCTTCAGGCAACCCTGTGAAAGAAATCTGTTGTTACTGTATTTTACAGATGTGGGAAAGGTCTTGTGACTACCCTGGGGTATCCCAGTCATGGGAAGGACTGCAGAGTCTGAGTTCACTGCTATCCAAGGCTGCCATTGTGATGCATGAATGAAGTGCATTTCTTCTGCCCTGAACTACCCAGGGGCCAGCCACCCAGGACCACCACAGGGGCCCTGCCACCTGGGGCCTCTGCAGAAGTTACAGTCAACACTTTACTTTCAAGAGTCCTGGTAGTACAAGACTAGCCTCTTTCTTGTGCAGGAGATGGGTGGGGTGGGAATTGTGAGACAGGCTCCCTATGTAGCCTAAGCTGATCTTGAACTTGGAATCCTCTTGCCTCAGCCTCCNAAGGCTGGGATTATAGGTATGTGCCACCCTGTCCCGCAAGGTCAGCCACTTAAAGACACAAAGATACCCTCCTTCCATTCAACTTCAAGTNTAGGTATGGCAGAGAATGTACGCATGAGCCAGTAAGAAAGGTAGAGCTTCTCAGAACACAATTGCCTGGAAAGCTCCATGGCTGTCCCTCGAGGTGCTGTGGCCNGCCCATCAGAAGGCTCGAGTGAGGTGGTGGCTCTGTAGTGGCTAGGCTAGAGCCAAGAGTGAGGTGGGGGCTCTGTAGTGGCTAGGCTGGAGCCAAGAGCCTCGGTCAAAGGTGAGCCTGGATCCTCATGTCATTGCCGCTCTCACCTCCAGCAGACACTCTGCTTTTCTGAGGACTGGAGCTCAGCTGAGCCTCATTGTGGGCTCTCGTGGTGTGGCTGTGTTTTGTGAAGTCTNTAGGCAAAANATGCTCATTCTCACAACTTCTGATCAAGAATTGGAAATGCTAGCCAGGACAGTAAGGAACAAAAAGAAACATAAGACATCCAAATGGAAAATAAATAAATAAATGATAGGTTCACAGATATTGGAAGGTTCAGAAACCCTGCCATGGCAACCTTCAACACATGAAAGCTGAAATCTGCTCTTCTCAAAGGGTCTTTCTGTGATCAAGGCATCAATGAGTTTCTGAGGGGACATCAGAGTGGTCCATAGCACCCATGGGATCTCTGTCAGAGAGCCCAAGGATGGCAGGGATAGTAAGATTACTGTGGAGGTTGACAATTGGAGGAAGATGAATTGTGAAGGTGCAGCCTAGCCTTCAAGTTTCTTTTCTTGGGAGAGAGCAGACTTTTTCCAGCAGTGGAGGATCTTTACAGTAGATGAGTCTACAAGTGGACTTTTACGAAGCAGTGCTTGATTTGTCTTTGAAAAGACCTCAGCAGTGAACTTTACATCTCAAGGAAATACTGAAATTCTTTTGAATTGTTGAAGCTAGTAAATTGGACTTTATTCTGTCACGTATTTTTAAATTTTATTTTTATTATGTTTNTTCATTTGTGTGTGGGAGGCAGAGGCTAGCTTGTAGGAGTCTGTTCTATCCTACCATGTGGGTCTCAGGGACCAAATTCAGATCTTCAAGCTTGGTAGCAAGCACCTTTACTCANTGAACCGTATCACCAGCCCTCTGTCACATATACTGAAGAAAAGTACACTGCCAAACATTTCCCTCCCTCTGACAGCTGCTTCAATATTCCTGGGGGCTATTTTTATATAAATAGAGTTTCTGAAATGTGATTTATTTGAATATTAATGTTTTTCCAATAAAGAATAAAATAATCGTGTGTGTGTGTGTGTGTGTGTGTGTGTGTGAACATGGGAATGTGTATGCCACACTGTTCTTGTAGAGGTCAGAGGACCATTTTCAGGAGTTGGTTTTCTTCTTCCAAGAGTCTCTCATGTTTCTGTCACGCTGAATACTCCAGACCTGCTGGCCTCTGAGTTTCTGGCTGCTCTTCTGCGTCTGCCTCCCATCCTGCCATAGGATGCTAACCCCAAAATGAGACTTTGCGGGGGTGTGGCGATTTGTATGCTGTGAACTACAAAATACTGCTGTAAGAAGCCAGGTATGGTTATGTGCACAAATACTCAAGAGGCTATGGGAAATTGCTTGGACTGAAATGAAGGTTGTGTGCTTGGTAAGCAGTTATTTTCATTCTCTCCTGTTTTTCTATTTAAAGGGATGAGTGTGCATTCCCTGAAGATTTGAGATCATAGCTTTGAGGGCAAGAGGCTGCTGTGGGGACCAGCATCAGCACTGTGCCACTTCTCCCACTTCCTGTCCACTTCCAAGGGCCNAGAAGTATAGCTCTTTTTACTAGCTGGCTCTAAACTCTCCAGAGCAGTGGTTCTCAGCTTCCTAATGCTGCAACCCTTTAACACAGTTCCTCATGTTGTGGTGACCCNCAACCATAGAATTATTTTCATTGCTACTTCATAATTGTAATTTTGGTNCTGTTATGAATTGTAATGTAAATATCTGATATGCACGATATCCGATATGCAACTCCTGTATAAGGATCATCTGACTGCCCGCAAAAGGGTTGAGACCGGAAGGTTGAGAACCACTGCTCTGGGGGTTTAACTATTTAGATTCATTTAAAAAAATTGTGCTATTGTTGCTCCTTCACCCTAAGGAGGAACCAAGCCAAGTTTAGGGGCTTCTTCCTGCTAAGGGAGCTCTTTGTGGAGTTGCCTGGATATGCCAGGGCAGCATATCAAGACTGTTGCAGAACATCCAGACAAATAAACCTTACACATACATAGACACACACTGTTGAAAGAAATTAAAGACAAAAATAAGTGGACAATTTTTATTAAATGGAGGGGAAGACAGTATAACGATATATTAATGAGTCTGCTGGTGGTGGTGTCGCATGCCTTTAATCCCAGCACTTGGAAGGCAGAGATAGGCAGTCTCTGAGTTTGAAGCTAGCCTGGTCTACAGAGTGAGTTCCAGGACAGCTAGAGCTACATAGTGAGACCCTGTCTTGAAAAAACAAAAAATAAAAACTAAAACCAAAACAAACCAAACCAAAACCCAAACACTCCCCCCACCCAAAAAGGAGTATAAATTGTAAGCTTTAGAAGAAAACAGGAGAAAAATCATATTGATTTAATAAGTATTTCTTGGGTGTGACACCAAAAATACAAGCAACAAAAAAAAAATGTGACTTCATCAAAATGAAAACTTTTCTTGTTTGAGTGTGATGGTGTACAATTATAATCCTAGCACTCAGAAGAAGGAGAAAGGGAATCCCAAGTTCTAGGCCAGCTATACAGTGAGATCTTATCTCAAAAAACAAAAACAAAACCTTTTATGTGTTAAAGAATATTTTCAAGAGAATAAAAAGTCAACCTATAAAATTGGAGACAATATNTGCAAGTAATATATCTGTTAATGAATTAATATTTAGAATATGTAAAGAAACTCCAAAACTGAACCACAGAAAAAAAACCAAACTACCCAATTAAAAGAAATGGGCAAAGAACTTTAATAGATGCCTCTCCAAAGAAGATGCACAAATGGCTGGTAACTATGTGTTTACATGAACAGATGTTCAACATCACAAATTGCCAGGGAAATGCAAATCTGAAGTCAGGATTCTACTTCACATTTGCTAGGATTACGTGATTGATCTCAGTTCTGCTTCAAAGGCTTTGATATTTACTCTGTGTTGTCCCATCTGGTAACAAAACCCAAGTTTGGATGTGGTGGTGTTCATCTTAGACAAATTCTGAAACTGCCTTATCATACCTTGGTTTATGAGAGAGGGCCCATCACCTTTTAAACAAAATTTTCCTTTAATTCGTATCTACTGTGCTAGTTTCTTGGTCAGCTTGACACAAACTAGAATCATCTGAGGAGAGGGAACCCATAGGATCAGGCATTTTCTTGATTAATGATTGATGAGGGAGGGCCCAGTTCACTGTGTGTAAGTACCACACCTGGGCAGGTGGGCCTGGGTATAAGAAAACAGGCTGAGTGAGCCATGAGGAGCAAACCAGTAATCAGTGTTCTTCCATGGTTTCTGCTTCAGTTCCTGCCTCTAGGTTCCTGCCTTGAATTCCTGTTCTGACTTCCCTCAGTGATTGAGTGTGGCCTGAAAGATGTAAGCTGAAATAAACTTTTTCCTCCCCAAGCTGGTTTTGGTTACTGTGTTTTATCACAGCAATAGTAATCAAACTACGACATGTACTAGTACTCAAATGACAGATAAGTGGCCCCTGTATAAATAGGAACTGGCCTTGTTTTTTACATAGTGACACTTGTTTTTTATATATTATTAGAATTCACGCATCTAAATCAAAGCTGTACTTACAAACAGTGAAAGTACATTTGCAAGGATACATAGCTGGTTCCTAAAACATTTGCACAGGTGTATTCACTGGACTAAAAAGAATAATTGTTAGTTATCACTTATTTTTTCCAAAGAGAGTATCTCTGCTGGGCAGTGGTGGTGCCATGCCCTTAATCTCAGCACTCAGGAGGCAGAGGCAGGTGGATCTCTGTGAGTTTGAGGCCAGCCTGGTCTACAAAGTGAGTTCCAGGATAGCCAGGGCAACACAGAGAAACCCTGTCTTGAAGAACAAAACCAAACAAAAGAATGCCTCCCATCTTTTCACCCTCCTTTTTTATCATGCATGATACCAATAGACCTTTCACCACCAGACAAAGCTCAGCCACTCACAGGTAGTGAGATTCCACCCTTCTGATGAGTATAGAACCACATAGCAACTTGAGGCACTCTTAACCAGGGTCCACAGAAGGNACAAGTGTGACAGGTGCAGAGGCAGGCAATGTTGGATCCTTGTGTATAAGATGAGGAATGGATGAAAAAGTACTTTAGCATCAGTAAGATTAAGAGCCAGATGGGCCCCTATGGTGCCCTGCCTGCCCTGCTCTACCCATGTCATGTGTGTAGAAAAGAGAGTTCAAGGCCAGGAAGCAGTCAAGGGCCTGCCTGTCAAGGAAATCAGTCTTGTAGGAAGACAGCTGGTAAAGACAGGTAGACTGGCACCAGAAAGAATGGTACAAGGCCTCCCCATCATTTTGAGCTAGAAGACAGTGAAGGCAGAGACTCTGGACAGGTAGAGGCCTCAGTCCCAGTGTAGTTCTGAGACCACAGGATACTGCAGACAGAGCTCCCCAGAGGCAGGATATTGTCAATTCACAAAGTCTCACCATGAAATGATCTGAGCGTCTAGTCCCTGCTTTTCCTGAGGTGTCTCAGTACCTCCCTCTGGGGTCACACACAGAAAAGGCACATCTGTGGCTTTACCCTAGCAGTTGCCTCAGCAGGAGGCTCATCTTGAAGCAAGGGACCTGACTGTAAGACTGTGCTTTTGACCTTTCCAAGCCAGCCAGGCCAGGAGAGAGGCCACCTGGGCAGGGACATGTCACAGAACGTGGGCTGTACCTACCGAGCCTGCCCTTTGGTAAAGCCACAAGGGACACAGACTGGGAGGCNTTATAGAGGAAATACTAAATNCAATGAAACATCATTTCTAAGTTTGGTTTAGCGGCTGAGCCATGAACCTTATATTCACCCTCTCCCTTCCTCTGATAGTACCAATAAGGGGTTCAAAGGCATGGCAACTTATTCTCAGGGTCAGCACGTTTGTTTCAATTACTGGGATTTTGAATTTTCCAACAAAATGATACTCTGATTATAAGGAACCAACCCTAAAAGAATCCTTCTTTATTTTTGCTTCTCTGGAATGCCACGCCTGCTGAAGCCATGAGGGAATCAAGGCTGACAAAGCAGCTCAATCAATTCTTATTTTTCTTTTCATAAAAGAATTTCCCTCAAATGGGAACAAAGTTGTGTCTGATTGATTCTGGGACTGGGGCCACTCAATGTGGCCTCCTTTATTGAGTCTGGTCTCTAAGCCAGAGAAAAGCAAAGTTCATTTCTTTTGACACGCAAATTGTCAAATCCTAAAGTAAAACCTGATACTNTGGTAGAAACCCAGTGCTCCAGGGAGCACTGGGCAAATCCTTGCTAGCCAGGAGCTGGGATGGGTAAAGACTAATACAACAGTAACCATGGTTGCAAAATGTTGAACTTCCCAGTGCTATGCNATTGGCCAGGAGCTGGAATGAACAGAATAAGGCAATCAGATGCACATTCCACCATACCATCCTAATATTGTTGCCATAGCATTTGTCTCATTCAGAAAAGACTACCTTTAGCCTGGTGTTGGACCTGGGCCAGGATTTCCTCAAGCCCTGCCCCTGACANCAGTGTTCAATATTCTCTGGAGCATGGTTTACTTCCCTACCCACTGCTCCTATCATCCAGTCCTAAGGCAGCCCTGCTGAGACACTCACAGTGGGTTGGTTTCTTGGCTGCCATATCTACATTTGGATGCTATATATACAGACTTCAGAGGCGCCAGCACTAGAAGGCAAAAGAGTACTGGCTTAGCATTTTGCATTCAGCGACATTCTTTTGGTGAGTCTAGGGAAGAAAACAGCCAAATTATCTTCCCAGTCAGCAAGTGTGGGCAGTAGCCCAGAGTTATCAGAACAAAGAAATAGCATTCAGGGTACTCTAGGCCAACTTGGAGAAAAAAGAAAATGGGGTTTTGGTGGGTAGGAAGGGCATTGGGTAACAGGTCCAATAACGTGCAGTGAACTTCCTGGATTATTGTTACTATCAGTGAGGTAGGAGTAGCCTCTATGAAGCAGGTGTTCCACACAGCTGTTGTTGCCTCCTGCTTCAGCTTCCTGACATTCTTTGTGAATGTTAACTGTAGAAGTTCCATTTCCATCGAAGAGACAAACTTAACTTCTTAGCCCTGCTTTATGGGTTATTCTTTTCTACAGCCCCTGTCTGTACCCTTCCCTTAAAAGGAAGGCAGCAGCTAAGTGTGATGGCTCATGCCTTTAGTCCCAGCACTTGGGAGGGGGAAGTAGGTGGATTTCTGAGTTGGAGGCCAGCCTGGTCTACAAAGTGAGTTCAGGACAGCCAGGGCTACAGAGAAACCTTGTTTTTAAAAACAAACAAAAACAATGACAAAAGGCAGACAGCAGAGCCAGAAGAAGGTTCAAAAAGTACCCTCTGACCAGGCTGCAGACTCCAGCGCAGTCCTTTCTACAACTTGAAGGCAAAGTAAAGCCACATGGTCCAAATGCCATTTCTTAAGATTGACAAGGGCCTGAGGTGTGCCACACACGGTTTTGGAAGCTAAGAAGGAAATGATCAAGACACCCACATTGACAGTCCAGTCTGGGTGCTAGCAGAGGATGGCCACACACTCTGGGTGGTTTGATACCTCTACCCTAGTGCCAAGGTGCTTTGGAGGAGGATGCATCTGCCCCTCACCACACAGTGAGTCTCTGCATACAGGGCAGTGAGACTGCACCCCTCGAGGAAAGTGCTGGGTCTGCCTCTCACTGCCCAGCTATAGAGCACCAGCNAAGGCTGCAGTCTACAACAGTGGTCCTTAGACTTGGTTATATGCTTTCCAGAATGGTGGCCGAGTACCTCCATTAATCAGATCAGAACCTCTAGGTGTATGTGTTCTAGACACTCTCCAGAAAGGTCTCATGCTGAGGACTGCTAANTTAGAGGAAGGAATGTGACCCTAGGCCTTCATCAGACATAAATGTGTTGTGTAGCTCCCCAGTGCTAGACTCTGGTGATGTGGTCGTGTTACAGTGTAGGCATCTTGATCAGGTTCGTTTTCTCTGCCAGTTAAAGAATTAAAAGACGGGAAAAATCTCAGGTGCAGCAGGTAGCAGCAGAGAAGTCTCAAACACTGCAAACAGAATCAGCATTTAAACATTTATTGTGGGTGAGGAAACAGACACATGTAGCCAACACACAGAGTAAAAGACTCTGCCAAGCAGAGGGATTCTCGGAAAGCCGAAAATTCAGTCTCTTCTTGAGGGCTATGTTATTTTGTTTTGTTTTGCTTTTTCATTTTTCTAGACAGAGCTTCTCTGTGTAGCCCTGGCTGTCTTGGAACTAGCCCTGTAGACCAGGCTGGCCTTGAACTCACAGATACCAGCTTGCCTCTGCCTCCTGAGTGCTGAGATTAAAGGCGTGAGCCACCACCTCCTGAGGGGCTGTATCAGCAGGGTGCCTGATGGCAGGAGACAAAAGCTGCCAGGCTTTGGTCTTAAGTCAGGAGGTTGACATAGAAGCTGGCAATCTTGGAAATTCACTACCTTTATTACCTAGCCATGGCCCCTCTCCCTGTCTGTCTGCCTNCCAGGGAGTCTGTCTAACTCCTGGTCCCTCGTTAGGAAAAGGTGAAAGAGAGTATTCCTTGCCATCATGGACCTCACAGCCCAGAGAAAAAAAGGCATCAAGTAACCGAGGGTCTAGTTCTGATCCTGAGCCCATTTCTTCTGAATCTTACGTTCCCTGTCAACAGACCCCAGTGATCTTCACTTCTCTGTTCTCTCCAACCAGAGAGTCCATTGATCTATCTGTACTTTTTCTTCCTTTCTGGGTGATTTAAAATGAATCTCTCGCTCGTGTGTGTGTGTGTGTGTGTGTGTGTGTGTGTGTGTGTGGTCCCCAACACCATGCTGGGCACTTGGATACAAAGGAGAAAGGAGCATGGAAATCTCCTCACAGAACCTAGATGTCCTAGGAGCATCTTCAAGGTTCACTGATGTAGCAGTTTCCTTCCTCTGTAAGGTTGACGAGTCCATTGTACGTATATTTTGTCTCTTNATTAACCTGTGGGTGGGTTACTAGTCAGCTTTCACCTTTAGAATATNGTAGATAATTCTGCCGTGAANATGAGTATACACGTGCCTCTGGGAAAGGAAGTACCCAAAACAAAATTTATGGATTTTATGCTTTAGTTTTTTGAGGATCTACAATACTGTGTCTATAATATCTTTACTATTTTAATTCTCAATAGAGAAGGGTTCCAGTTTCTCCACATCTTTACCAACACTTATTATTTTATGATTTTGAAATAATGGTTAGAATGAAGAGATGACCCAGTGGTTGTTAGGAGCACAGACTGCTCTTCCAGAGGACAAGCACCCATATAGTACCTAACAACCCATCTGTAACTCCAGTTGCAGGAGATCTGATGCCCAGGCACTGATGCATGTGGTACAAAGACATTCATGCAGGCAAAGTATTCAGAAACAAAAAAATAAAATAAAATGTAAAAAAAAAAGTTTTTGTTGTTATAATAGTGTTAGGGACTAGACCCAGAGCCTCACAAATGCTAGACAAGCTTTGTAACCACTGAACTATGTCTCTAGTCCAAAGATATACAGTCCAGGACAGTCTCTAACTCATAATTTTGTTGCCTCATTCTCATCAGTATTTACCACAACTGGCTTATTGGAGTTTTGATCTGTATTTCCCTAATGCAAATATATTTGATTATGTATTTCTTATATGATCATTTATATAATATAATAATATAAATATGTTTCTTCCTGGGAAAAGTGCCAATTTGGATTCTTTCCTCTATTTTTTTTATTTTATTTTATTTTATTTATTTATTTATTTTGGTTTTGTGAGACAGGGTTTCTCTGTGTAGCTTTGGCACCTTTCCTGGAACTCACTCGGTAGCCCAGTATGGCCTCGAACTCACATAGATCCACCTGCCTCTGCCTCCCAAGTGCTGGGATTAAAGGCGTGCGCCACCACCACCTGGCTCTTTCCTCTATTTTTGTTGTTGTTGTTATTTGTTTGAGATTCTATAGCCCAAGCTGGCTTCAAATTCATGATCCTCCTGCCTCAGCCTCCTTAGGATTATAGGCATATGCCATCATGTCTGGCACCCTTTCTCTCTCATTCATATATATGAATATATATATTCTGGACATTTACATTTTATCATATGTATGATTTTTCAAAGACTTTCTCCCATTTTACAGGTTGCCTTTTTACTCTGTTTTTGTCTTTAATGCATGGAGGAGGGCAGGGTGTGGTGTGCTGAGATCAAAGCAAGGGCCTGTGGAAGGCCTGCCACTCAGCTCTGCCACTGAGCTACATCTCTAGCTCCAGAAGTTTTAAATATTGATTAGTTTAGTGTCTTTATTTTTCCTTTTGTTGCCTGTGCCATTAGTGTTAGATCCATGAAATCATTGTCAAATTATGTGTCATGAAGCTTTCCCCCTGCTCTCTTCTAAGAGTTCTACAGTTTTCAACACTCATGTTCGTATCTTTAATACATTTAGAGTTATATAGTCTAAGAAAAGTGTACAGCTTCATCTTTTTGCATATGGAAAACCATTTTTAAAACAATTATTTTACTATGTTTTGCCTGCATGCTTGTCTGTGTGCCATGTACATGCCTCATGCCCAGGGAGGTCAGAGGAGACCATCTGATTCCCCTGGAACTGGAGTTACAGGTGTTTGTGATTTGCCATGAGGATGTTGGGAATGGAACCTGAGTTCTCTGGAAGAGCAGCCAGTGCTCTTAACCACCATCCCTCCAGCCCCGAGAGCCATTTTTTCAATACCAGGGTTGTCCTTTCTCTATTAAATGATCAAAAGGTTGTTACATGTCAAGGACCAGCACCATGTGTTTCAGTTAGTGAGCTTTATGTCATTGTGACAAATGGTGTCAGTTCAAGGTCAGTTGGCTCTGTTGGTCGGAAATATGTGGGTGAGCAAAACTGCTCCCTATGGCATCCAGGAAGCAAAGAGTTCCCCAAATCCTCCCCAAGAGCATGTTCCTAATGACCTAACTACCTTTCACACAGCTCAGCCTCCTACAGGCACCACCACCTCCCAGTGGTACCAGAGACTGGCAACCACACTCTTAGCCTCAGGTTTTTGTAGGGTGGAGGGAGAGGGGATTAAGATCCAAACCATAATGCCATACCCGCAGCAGCTTACTGAATTTTCCCTTCTTCCTTCTCTTTTAGAGATGCAGTTTTAACTACTGCAGTTGATTTTTCTTAACTATAATGGCAGATATCTATAGAGGACAGGCTGTGTGCCAAGCTGTAGTCTNAAGGTTTGCACATATTAAGCCATTCTGATAGACTATGTGCTAAAGGTTTACTAGGTTTGACACCTTCAGGCTAATTAACTTGCCCAGAGTTACACAAATGGTGAGTGATGGAGCCTGTGTTCTAGCTCAGTGCTTTGGTTCTGGAATCTCTGGGCTCTAGTGGCTCAGGCCTTCTAGATACGGGATTTGGAGGCTAGACAACCTTGGCCCTTGGGCTCACAGTGCTCCTGGATGTTCTCTTGTGGAAGTAGCAGCCCGAAAAGTGATGTTTCTAGTCTCTTTCCATTTTCTTCCAGGGCTCCCTATTCCAGGAGAAATATAAAGCAGTTTCTTTCTAATTTCACAGAGAAGGCCACGGATGGCTCCCTGCAGAGTGAGGACTGGACACTCAACATGGAGATCTGTGACATCATCAATGAGACAGAGGAAGGGTATGTTTTCCTGGGGAACTTCTTGGTTTGGGCAGGATATCTAAACAGCTTGCCAGGGTTCAGTGTGGTGGGTTCAACTCTGGTGGGTTTGTTTGTTTGTTTGTTTTGTTTTAATTATTACTATTATTTTCAGTATGTTTGATTTGGCCTTAAGAGGCTGAAATTCAGTAATTTGTCTTTTTCCATCCCACCCTACCNNCCCCANGTGTCCAGTGGCAGTGCTCCAGTTAGAGAAGTGACGTCTCCCCGTCATCTGCTTTGAATCATGGGTAGGAATGGAGCTTCTTGGCTGCCTGTATTAATCACTGCCTCTTCCCTCTCCTCCTCAGACCCTGCTTCCATGTTGAAGACACAGGGGCCATCTATGCCCTGGGTTGCTTTCTNGGGCACCACAGAAGAAGGCCCAGAGTGTAATCAGACAAGGAATGACAGAAGGGCACCCTGGCTCNTGGGTGGACTTAACCTGCAGCTTGCCCTCTTGCCTTTCTGCACTGCTGAGTTGGTTCTTGGTGTTATTATGTACTGTATCCCCCTCCTCTATAGCTCCACTGTGTTTGTACTTCTTATAGGCTAGTCTGATTTTGGGTTTTGTCTACACCATAAAGACCCCATTTACTCTTACAATGCTCTTTTCAACTCCAGAGTGTTGAAGAGAACAGATGGGACTCAGGCAGCCTAGGCTTGTACATTGGTATTGTTATCTACTCACTAGTTCTCTCAAGTCAGTCCTGCCTTCATTCAACAGATCCTTACAAAGTGTCTGCCTTTTGCAGACATAGTTGTAAATAAGGAGGGCGCAGCAGTGAGCAAGACACAATTCCTCCCGTTGGGGAGCTGCCAGACTGGAACAGGGAGGCAAACTGTGAACAAGACAAACCACATAAGCTGATCAGGTGGTCTGAGCACTATGGGGAGGATCTGGGCAGAGAAGTGGCATGATCTGGCTTTAATTTTGAATGCTCATCCCATGTTCAGAATGGGCTCACCAGGGCAGGCCAAGGACAGCAGATAAATCAGAAGGGGTTTATTACAGTCATCCTGTTGTGGACTGATGGTAAGCTGGACTGGAACGGTGGTAAAGATGAGGGAGGCATCATTAGATTAAAACTAATAGAATTTGCTGATGTGGGATATGAGCAAAATGTCAAGGATGACACCATGGTCTGGGACCTACAAAGCAGAAGGATGGAGCTGCTAGTGCTGAGGTGGGGCAGGCAGAGANTGAGCTTAGGTGAATGTGTGACCCTCCCACTAGGGCATCTAGGAGTGCTGGGGGCTATGGCCCAGCCTGTGCCCAGTATGGCCATCTCCAAGGGAAGAGTGCTGCAGATGCCTTCTAAAGGGGCCAGCTTTGAGCTCAGCTTCTGGACTGGCAGGAAAAAGTGTGACTTGTACTCAGGGTAGCATAAGAAGGGATCCCAGTGGCTGGGTCACATGGTGAAGAGGGAGTATTGGGAAGCAGGCTGGAAGAACGGCTCAGGTTGGCTTTTCTTCTGTAATTTTCCCTGAAGAATGCATTTGTTCTTCTCTCTACCTCCTCTGCAGTTCCTGACACAGATCTCAGCAAGTGACTTGCTCACTAGCAAGCTTTCCAGAGCATTCTTAAATTCTGAGCATAAATCCTCAATCACGCACCTTTGCAGCCCTTCTTCAGGCCCTTCAGCCTCATTAATTTTTCTTTCAGTTTCTTGAATTCTCACAGTGTGTCCCCCAGTCAAATATCTGATGTGCACTGAGGGCAGAAAGCCCAAGAATCCTGGGATCTTCTTTCACAGTCTGAGAGACTGGGGACCTGCTTTCTCATCACAGCTCACAGAAGAGCTGGTTGTGCATTTCCCAGTGGTCTAACCTCTTGTTCATGTGTGTTGGAATGACAGTATGGTGATTCTTGAAGAGTTTCTGTGCTCGCCTCTGTTGTAATG
>LZPO01117008.1:3375-14478 GCA_001675575.1 Neotoma lepida | reverse complement strand
AGACAGGGTCTCACTCTGTATCCTGGGCTGGCTTAGTACTCACTCTGCAGACCAGGCTGGCCTCCAACTCACAGAGATCCACCTGCCTCTGCTTCCCAAGTGCTGGGTTTAAAGGCNTGCACCACCATACCTGGCCCAGGATTTTATATATAAGATCATGTCATCTACAAAAAGGATAATCTGACTTATTCCTTTCTTCTTTGTCTCTAGTTTGTTTCTTTTTGAGAATCCAAGTACTATACTTAATGAGTCCAGAAAATGTAGACATCTTTGTCTCAGTACTGATTTTAGAAGAGATGCTTTCTAGTTTTCCCTGTTAAGTATGATGTTGTGTGTAATTTATTACACATACAGCCTTTATTTTGTTTGAGATATGATGCCTCCATTCCTGCTTCTTCAGGGCTTTTTTCATGAAAAGATGTTGAATTTTGTCAAGGGCTTTTTTTTTTCATTTATTGAGACAATCATGTGATTTTTGTCCTTGATTCTATTTATTCTTATGCATATATCTTTTGAGTTTGGTTCATACAAGAAGTTTCTTTATTCTTCTTTGCAGCTGCATAAAAGCCATGATGTAATTAGCCCTATTTCCTTTTGTAGACATTTGTTTTTCTCCAGTCTCTTCCATTTACAAACATGCTGCAGTGAACAACCTTGATACCTCTGCTGGTTTACATTGGGCTAATGCCCTGATGAGGCTTGTGGATCATAGTATATCTGTCCTTTTCACCAGGCCAAAGGACGCCATTCGAGCGCTAAAGAAGCGGCTCAGCGGGAACCGGAACTACAGAGAAGTGATGTTGGCCCTGACGGTGAGTATTGTTTCCTGGTAGGGAAAGCTTAGGACATGTACACACAGGCTTTACTCTTCCCAGGACCACCCTCTGCCCACTCAAATGGGCTTCCAGCATGTAGCTCATGTTGTCATGGTTCAGCAGCATCTTCCAAGGGACCCTTGGGGTCCCCTGCCCACCTCTGATGCAGGAGGCGAGTATAAATGGGCTAGATGTATACCAGGAGAAAATAAGATGTGGATGACATGGTTGTACCCAGCAACAGCAAATAGAAGCCCAGGATAGAAGAGCCAGAGGCCAGGCTAGGTCTCATTCCTGCTATCAGCCTGTTTGAGATGCTGGGAGTCAGTTTCCCGTTTATAGAGATGTTCACTCTTATCTGTCCAACACCTGCCCTGGTAGAGCTTTTAGAATGCTGATGAGATGTTTACAACCACCTTCTAAAGTGGGTTCATTACGTCTCACAGTTGAGGAGACTGGGCTCTGAGAGGCCTTTGACGTTTACCTTCACAGCAGTGGTGCGCCATCATAGAACGGTCTTTTGTTTGGGATAAAAACGAAACTAATACAAAGGGTCTTGAAAAAGTCAGCCAAGTGACTCCTTTCAGGGCAAATAGATGAGAATTGTGCCCTTCCTTAAGATACAGAGAACTAAAAAGGGTATTTCAGGTGCTATTTCTGTCTTGAAAGCTAACAGTTTCTCAGATACCTTAAAATCTGGGCCACAGTGACTTTTTATTAGAAACTGTAACAAGTCACCATGTCAACTTCTATAGGTGGGGAAAGTGGGTTATTTATCCCAAACTGTCATAACATATTTCCTTGTAAGGCGGACAAGCTGTTGTGATCTCCCCTGCCCCCTAAGATAAATTCCAAAACNTAATAGGAAATCTCTCTCAGGCAGGGGTTGGGGTTTACATAGCAAAGAAAAAAATGTCAGTTGAGAAATAGGTGAAAGCTTTAATTTTTTTTTTTTTTTTGAACCTCAACATTGACGGAGTCCAGAATGGAGCACAAATCATCATTTTTAGTGACATCCGTCATTGGGGAGCCAGCTCTGGCATTTGTCCCTCTTTGTGCCAGTTTCATGATAACCACTGTAGGTGGGAAGCGGCTTTTTTGGGGGGGAGGGGTTCAAGACAGGGTTTCTCAGGTTTCAAGACAGATCTGATTGTTCTGGAACTCACTCTGTAGACCAGGCTGGCCTCAAATTCACAGATATCCACCTGTCTCTGCCTCCCAAGTGCTGGGATTAAAGGTGTGCACCACCTCTGCTCACCCGGCTGGTGGGAAGCTTTTTAAAGTGACTGCGTCTCCTTGCCTTCCTATACATTGCTTGACAGCCATCACTTGGCCTTCCTGATGACCAGATCTTTTCTGCAAACCCCTTGGGAGGCCTGTGGACATGCAGAGCTGTTGTCCTTGTACCCAGGTCCCTGCATGGCACACGTGGCAAGGTTTTATGTTTGCCATGATGGCTTCACTTGTTAGTTGCTGTCATCCCTGTTCGTTCCTGTGGCCCTTTCCCAGATGCACATCTGTCCCTGCCTAGGCTGTTAGTATTTATCCAGTGGAGCTACAGATCCCGAGGGTCTCTCTGCTTGAGACTTCACATGTGCGTTCCTAACATCTGCTTCTCATTACTTGGAGGTCCCCTTTGTTTATTCCATGGGTTTTGGCTGTATCTCAGAAAGTTGCCACTGAGTTTCATTCCCGAAAACCCGCAAAGTCAGGTTTGCCAAGAGCCTTTTTGGAAGGGTAGCCTGAAGTGGCCTTGACAGAGAGAATTCCTGTGCCTCCTACATACAGAGGCTTTGGCTGCTACAAGCACAGGGTATTTTCTGAAGTTGGGGTGAGACCTTAAGGTCTGCTGTATGGAAGAACTGAAGGAGAGAAGAGTCCATGGTCTCCCTAGAACAGGAGCAGAGCCCAGGGCTGACTTCAGCCTGCTCCTCTGCTCCTAGTTATTTTCACCCAGGCCAACTTCCTGAGCCTCCTACCCTGCTGCTCCTCTTCTTCCTCTCAGGAAAGAAGGGCTCAGCCGCCCAGCAGCCTTCACCAGAGTCTGGAAAATGAATAGAGAATCCTAGGGGAAATAGTACCCTGCAACATGCCTGGGGACAGAATGAACTTCGCTGGCTCCTCTTGGTAGCCCCCATGGGTCCCTGAGAGTGAGAGCTTTTATCTCATGGTCACCCAGAATCAGACACAATCAGAAATTAAGAAAGGGAAATAAATTCCCCTTAGCTGAATAAAATTTGTGGTTCTGGGACTGGAGAGATGGCTCAGCAGTTAAGAGCACCAGCTGCTCTTGGAGAGGACCTAGATTTGGTCCCCAGCACCTACATGATGACTCACAACCATCTGTAACTCCAACTCAGAGAGTCCAGTGTCGTCTTCTGGTCCCCATGAGCACTGCACACACTTGGTGCACAGACGTACATGCAGACAAAACACCCATACACATGAGATAAAAATACATAGCAGTTGTGCAGAAGTCCCAAAGATTTTGAGTTTACAATGCTTCCTGGGTGCACCAAGTAGAACGTGGAGCCTCCAAAAGTACAGCAAGAAAGAGAGGGGAAGGATGACTTGGGGTCTGCAGAGCTACTGGGTCTCCTAGGTGAAGTTCCACAATACAGCAGAGCTTCAGCTTTGACATCTCAAAATGTCTTGATGCCTTCTTCCAGAGTTAGCTCAAGGAGCAAGAGAAGGACAAATAATCCAGAACACAGTTCTTGTTTCTGAGGGCCTCACAGCTGATGGGGCTACTTGGAAGAGAGCTCAAAGGAGGTATGACTTGGTGTCCTCAGGTGGGTCAGGAGGTCAGGGCTCCTGAGAAAGTGAATCAGAGTTCCTGTCCTGGGCTGGAGACGTAACTTAGTGGTAGAGTGCTTGCCTACCATGCACAAGGCACTGGGTTCAGTCTCTAGCATTGCAAAAGAAGGAAAAAAGAGTTTCCACCCTCCCTTGGGGTCGTTTCTTCCTTCCTAAGCCTCTTAACTTTAAAAACTAAAGTAGCAGGGTGTGCTTGAAGGGACCATAGTAGTTGTGAGAGTAGAATGAAATTATATATAATATGGAAGGATCTCACTGTACTTGGTATGTAGCTGGCATGAAATCCATGTCATAATTGTGAACCTTTTCATCTGCACATTGTCCAGGCGAAAGCCTATGGCAGGAACCACTTAGGGAGCAACTTCATAAGCTAATTCATGATCACACAGGAACGATGAGGTGGTTAGACGTGTCCCCTGTTGCTGGCACTATTCTTGTAGGAGACATTCATTAGCAGGCCCTGGAGGAGGTGCCTTGGGAGGAAGGGTCAGGTGACTTGTGTTTGATGTTGGAGAGGCCCTCCCAGTACTCCCAGNACATCTCCTGGGGACATGCAAAAAGCTATGGATATAGCAGCCTTCGGAAGCGGCATCCCCTGGCCCTAGTGGTTGCTTACCTTGTGCAGGATGCCAAAGTAGTTGACATATGTCCTCCCTAACCCTCCCTTCAAGGAAGAACTCATTGCTCCCACTTTCCAGATGAGGACACAGGCTGAGTGAAACTTGTCCTGGACCATCAGGGAGGAAGTAGCAAAGCTAAGTCTTAACTGCCACTTCCACCTGATAAGAACCTATCAGCCATCCTTTCAAAGCAACTGAGGCCTATGGACCTCCCCAGATAAGAGAACAGTGAACAGGGTCTCACTGAAGAAGGATGGAACTTAAAACTGACTGGCAGCTGAGGTCCACATTTGTCAAGAGTTGCAATCCATTGTCATTGCTGATTTTATTTGCAGAACAGGAGTATGTTAGGGGTATGTTAGTAACAGGAGTATGTTAGTATGTTAGGAGTATGTGTTTGCTTCCTCACATTCACCAGGCAATTCGAGCTCTCCCAGCAGCTCCCTCTTGTGACAGCCTGTGTCTTGTTGGCTAAGATCTCACACCCAGGCCTAGAGATATATTAAAATGTTAATTTTCAGGAACCTCTCAGTCATTTTGATAGCATTAGAAGACCAGTATCCTTCTCATGCAAACCCATGTTTCAATTACCAGCTAATTGCCTGAGCACTGTGCAGGTACAGGAGCTTTCAGTCAGCACAGCACTGTCATTCTCAGGGAACAGGGATGACCGAATTAGTGTGGGGATGTGTGAAGGTTGGCCTAGAGGGGATGTAACAGGAAGATGATCTGGAAGCATGACTGACAGGTGAGGAACTCAGTTACTCTACCACAATTCTCAGTGTGGTGACCTCTTCCCAACCTCCCACAACTGCAGGTGCTGGAGACTTGTGTGAAGAACTGTGGCCACCGCTTTCACCTCCTCGTGGCCAACCGAGACTTCATCGACAGCGTTCTGGTCAAAATTATCTCTCCCAAGAATAACCCTCCCACCATCGTCCAGGACAAAGTGCTTGCTCTAATTCAGGTGAGCTGGCTTCTCTCACCCNATTTGTTGAGTAGGTAAGATGGGGACTGTGACACAGGCTCATGCTTTCCCATTATTTTGGAGGAAAAGCTACAGATTGGGGGTTTAAATATCTGTTACAAAATACTTATTTTCTTTATACTCACTGAAAATCCTAAGCAGTGGCTCTGTTGTTGGTTGATAGAGCCTCCAAGAAGCTTCTGAGTGCCCAGCCTTCTGTTGTCCAGACAAGTGAGCAGCAGAGGGGGCTTCAACAGGCCCCTGAGATAATTGGGTATAGTGGAGATAAGTAGAGTAGGAAGGGCCATGTTAGCGTCATGTACCAGGTGAGTGAGGNCACAAAGCAAGAGCCAACTCCAGAGTGGAAATGATGATAAGGGATGTTTCACTGAAGAGGTGACATTTCTGCTGGACCCTGAAAAGTGGGGAGAAGTTTGGTGGAAAAGCCAGAGTCTAGGAAGGACCTCAGGAAGAAAACAGCTGTGTGAAGGCCCAGAAGCATCAGAGAACAGTTATCCATACTTGAGATATACCCAGATATTTAATATTACAGACTCCGTAACAAATCAGCCCAAGTCTAGCAGCTTACAGCAAGAATGTTACCCTTTCCCTGGTTTCTGTGAAGCAGGCACGCAGGCGCAGTCTGATGAGAGATTATAAATGTACCCTCTGAAGGTACTACTGGGACTGAGTACTCCATTTCCAAGATGGTGCCCCAACATGGCTAGTGGGGGGAAGCTTCCATTCCTTGATGATGTGACAAGAGACTTGTGTTTCCCAACACATTGAAGTCACACATCACCTTTTCTGTCATTCTGTTTGTTAGAAAGGAGTCACCAGGTTAAGCTGCAAGAATTGGGGAATTAAGGGATGAGGGGAATATGTGAGCATAATTTGAATATTGTGTTTGGAGAGCAGGGTGTAGTATAGACTGTCCAGGGCTGTGCTTAAGGGGGGCAGATAGGCAGGATGAAGCCAAAGGATGGGTAAGGCTTGTGGGTTGTGTGTGCTGAGGGCCTTGGGTTTGGTCCATGGAGGTAATGGGGGAGCCATTGAAAGTTTCTCTTCTGGGTTGTACGCAGATTTTAGACAAAGCACCCTACTGGCCTGGCATCTGAGTCCATAGCATATCCAATAGGAATGACTAATACATGTCTGCAAGAGCCGAGAGGAGAGACAGGCCAAGCCAGAATGGGAGCGTGACTCCAGCAGGGACAGTGGCTAGTCGCCTAGCTTAAAGGTCTGGCCGACAAGCAGAGTAGCCAGGGAATGGGCCCCGGGGGCTGTAGGGTCATTGTAGATGAGGCTGGAGTGGAGCTTGTTGCTCTGTCTAGAGTTTTCCCAGATCCTAGAGCACTTAGCTCCTNCTAGTTGTTGAGATGTCCCCCAGAGGACTCTAGCACCATCCTGAAGCACGCATGTCTGCTCTCTTGCTCACATCCCCTTGTGATCTTCAAATGCAGCTTTGCTGTCTTTTCTGTTTAACTCAGTTGGTTCCCTGAGAGCCCTGGAATGCTGTGTCCCTGGGGTCTAGACCAGTTGATTGGCAGTATTGAATAGTATTTTTTTGTTTAGATTAGTGGGTAAATGTAGTTCACTGAGGCCGAGAGAAAGGGCAAGAGTCTGGGTGACAGAGTCCTCTCCCATGCTTCCTTGAGAGTGGTCCCTGTTCTCTCGTTCTACGTCCCCTCCCTCAGACCTGCAGTATACTTCCCCAGTTCCACGTCCACTCCCATAGCCTCTTCCAGGACTAGAGACTTCCAGGGAAATGAATGGTAGCTTTTTCTTACAAAAGGTGGGACGCTCCAGCTTAAACTCTTTATTCGGGGTCTGGTCTCTACAAGGTCCACACTGGCTACAGAACTGTTAGGAGACATCTTCAGGGAAAGAGCTTGCTCATTCTGAGGCCTGGCCAGGCTGCAGGGTAAACACAGCTAACTTGATGGGATCCGCTGAGGGCAGACAGAATCCTCTTCGCTGCCTGGGTCCCACAGTTCTCTGCCCTAGAGATAGCNGTTTCTTCACGCCTGCCTGACCTTAGAGCTTTCTCATCAGGTCACTACTTCCCTAGCTCTGGTTACCCCAGGTCCTACCACACTACTTCTAAGGTTGGGTTGGTGCAGTGGCCTCTGGACATCTATCCCACCTATAAAACGAGGGCTGGGTTTCTGTCTTCTGTTCTTGGACATGTAGCACAGGGGTCCACCTGGCTCCCCAGCCCTCCTCCTACTGGCTTAGCAGCAGCAGTGTACACTAACCGATGGTGTGTCCGATGTGTGTGAGCCATAGTTTGTTAACCTTCTTAAGATAGATGGACGCTCTGTGTTTAAGGTTGCTGCTGTGAACCTCCAGTATATATCTTTGGGGAGCATATGCATTTGTTATGTCTTTTGGGAGCATATGCACAACATTTCTATTAGGTATGTATTGAGTATGCGACACTGGCAGTTTCACTTCAAAGCCCGAGAGAAGGTGCGGGGTCAGGAGGTGCCAGCACCTCTAGCTGTTTCACACCCTCACCAACATGCCATTTTCTGTCATTGCAGCCTATTTGATGAGCTTGGGGAAGTGCTTTACCGTGTCATCTCTAACCACTTTGGGAAAAAGATCATCTTATTTGCATGTTGACTATATACATGACCCTCAATGTTCGTGGGTTAACTGTGATCTCAACCAACCTTTGTTGGAAGCTGCATGGAAGAAAAAATAGCTTCTGTACCAAGCATGCACAGATCTTTCCCTTGTCATTACTCCTTAAGCTGTTCCTATACCATTGACACAATTGGTAGTAGGAATGATCCCCTAAATTAAAAGTCTAGAGATTATTTAAAACATGTAAGAGTATATGCATATGCTGTGTATGAACACTGAGCTAGCTCCTGAAGGGACTAATGTATCCACAAACCTTGGTATCTTAATGGATCCTGGAACCAATCCCCTTGTGGATACTATGAACAACTATACTTTTAAAAACTGAACAGGCCGGTCAGTGGTGGCACACACCTTTAATCCCAGTACTAGGGAAGCAGAGGCAGGTGGATCTCAGTGAGTTCGAGGCCAACCTGGTCTACAAAGTGAGTTTCAGGACAGCCAAGACTGTTACACAGAGAAATCCTGTCTTTAACAAAAAAAAAAAAAGAACAGCAAGCCAGGTAATTACACCTGTAATCTCAACTAGGAGGTGGGATTGAGAGGATAAGGCACTCAAGATCAGCCTTGGCTACACAGTAAGTTTGAAGCTAGCCTGAGCTCTACATGAGACCCTGTCTCAAAGCAGTAACAATAACAAAACTGAACCAGCTTCCCAGAGAATGATAAATCCCTCTGAGAGAGAAAGTGTTGCTCCCAGCATGATAAGAATGTAGGAACAAGATTTGGGTGTATAGCTAATTGGTAGAGCACTTCCTAGCACACAGTAGGCTGTGGATTCTATTTCTCCCTGAAATAAATGGGATATCCAGGCATGGTGGCACATGTCTTTAATCCTAGCTCCCAGGAGGCAGAGGCAGGCAGATCTCTATGTGTTTGAAGCCAACCTAGTCTACGTAGAGTCCCAGGATAGTCAAGGCTACATAGTGACACCCTATCTCAAAAAAAAAAAAGAATAGAATAGAGAGGTGACAGTCACTGTTTTTCTTGACAGCTGTGAGTACGTAGTGGGCTGAAAGGCATATCCCGCTGGTTGGAAAGTGGTTCTTCTAATGGCGCAGGTGCCAGTACAATCCAAACNCTTCCTTCGTGCTCGCTAGAGCCCAGCTGCTAGGGAAGTGGGGTTGGCTTAGTCCTGGCCTTGCCGTCAGGGAGACAGCAAGTTAGAGAGACTGAGGTTTGCAATTAGCTGGAGCCAAGGCCTAGCGAGGAAGGACTGGAGCTGGCCTTTGAATGTTGGGAGTGATGGAGTGGACCTAGCCCTACGTTTTCCATTCCAGAAAATCCAACTGAATGAACAGGTACTTAAAAAACTTTGAAGTAAGGAGATACACAGATAAGCCCCACCAGCTTCCTGCCCGTGAAGCATGCTTCAGGCTGTGGGGGGGCGGGTCACAGCAACACAGGGACACACCCATGGGTCTCATTCTCAGCTGCCCCAGCCTGAGCCAACTGCCTCTTATTTTACCTTGAAGATGTAAGCACAGTTGCAGCTCTGCAGAGGGAGGGGCAGCTTTTCTGAAGTCTCTTGTGCCTATGGTGGAGTAGGTGAGAGAACTTGTTCTCTTATGCCTGCTCCAACCCACCATCTCCCAACCTTTTCACTGGAGTCACAGGCATGGTTGGCCTAGAACTGGCCATAGAAATGGCACTTCCAATAGCATGTGTTTGCCATCAGCAGGCCCCTGGGCCAACTGTGAACAAAATCCACCAGTTTGGTGCAGCCTAGTGTAGAGCACTTGCTTGGCATATGGGAGGATCCTGGGGTCCATCTCTAGCAAGACACACACAGCCGTGCACACTCCAGTTGATGCCTTTCTCCTGTGCCCCATTCTGCCCCTCAGTGAGGCTTTCTATCCTAAAGGCTAAAGTTATGTTTTAAGTTTAAATTACTATGCTTAAGAGATCTATTAAACAAAAATGCCTCTAACTTGTAAGCCTCACTTGCCCAAGGACCGATAACTTCCTGGCATGCTGGGGGCTGTTGTTTGTGTAAGATAACAAGCCAAGTGTTTTCAATTCTATGAACAAGTTTGGTTGCCCCAACTGCACAGGATGTGTTTGATCATAGGCAGGAAGTATGTTAGGATGTATGCTTGCCCCCAATTGGACCAAGACAGGGAGTGCATGGTCTTGTGGGTTTTACCTGTATAAGCACCTGACTAACATAATTCATAGCCAATTATCTGAGAATCCCAGGTATGGACCTGTCTAATATCCATTGTCCTGGCCAGTATTAAATAAAGCTTGCTTCAAATGTGGCTCAAACTTGTGGTGGTGGTCTTACTCTCACCCGGTGGGATTAACACTTATGTCCTCTGGCCATCCATAAGCACTCCATATTCTAGTTTGTTTTCTGTTGTTATGATAAAACACTAACCAAAAGCAACTTAGGGAGGGANGGGTTTATTTGGCTTGCATTTCCATGTCACAGTCACTCACTGAGAGAAGTCAGGGCAGGAACTGAGACAGAAACCATGGAGGAACACTGCTTAATGGTTTGCTCACTGGCTTAATGCTCTCTAGCTTTCTAATGCAGCCCAGGCCCACCTGCCTCGTGATGGGTGCTACCCACAGTGGGCGGGGCCCTCCCACATCAGTCACCATTAAGACAGTCTCTCACAGAAGTAGCCACAGGCCAATCCTATCTAGGCAGTTCCTCAGTTGAGGCTCTCTCTTCCCAAGTAACTCAGGGTTGTGTCAAGTTAACAAAAACTAATCAGCATTTTCTCCTAAACTCCAGTGAAAACAATCAATCCCTCAGGCTGAGTTCTCTGGGAGAACACCCAAACAAGACCATCTTCCATGTCCCCCATGCTCTTTGTATGAACCATGGGAGGGTGGCATGATTCTCGGCATATCTACCAAACTCAGGTCTGGGGGCTTGATGTATTCCCCTCACTACATGCACCTGCCCTTCCAGATGGCATGAGGAAAGACACAGAAAGCAGGAAAGCCTGGTTAGCCGCTTGCCAATGCCCCTGCCCTGACCTTACCACAGCAGGCGTCACTGCCCCCACCTTCTCTCCACTCCCTTGGCTGTTCTTAATGCTCAACTTTATGCTTTCTCTAAGTCCCACCTGTTGAGAAGACAGGAAGGCTGCCCCCTTTCTGTGCCACCCCTTAGGCTCCCTAAAATTACTTTTGAGGAATAGATACATAGGGTCTTCCTGGTACAGTATCCTTAAGCTGCTCCTGTCTTTGCCCCCTCTCCATATGCCAACACTAAACTCTA
>LZPO01117007.1:422053-442794 GCA_001675575.1 Neotoma lepida | reverse complement strand
ACACACACACAGACTCCCTCCATGCTTCCCATAGTTCCTCAATGGGTCAGATTTTCCCACATGCATAACAATTATTAGAGAGCATAACTTAGGTGAATCATGTAAGCATTTGAGGGCTCAGTTTTCTCATACACAATGTAAGATGAAAACACTTTGCCAAGAAGTAATACTGATTGAATAAGGTACTGGATTACAAAAAAGCCTGGCCNAGTGTGCACTGAGATGTTTTACTGATTTTGATTCAAGATGTAAACAGTCAATTCAAGGGGCTGAAGAGATGGCTCAGTGGTTAAGAGCACTTGTTTCTCTTGCAGAGGATCCGAATTCTGTTTCTAGCACCCGTATGGTGGCTTAACTCCAGTTACCCTGTAACTCCAGTTCCAGGGGATCTGACACACTCTTCTGGCCTCTGAGGGTACTAAGCATGCACATGGTATACATACATACATACATGGAGGCAAAAAATATCTATACCCATAAAATAAAAATAAATCTTTCTTAAACATAATCAATTCAAGGCCACCTGTGAATGTTCTAATCACCCATACTCTCTGTATTTGTTCATTCCTTCCTTCATTCATTCATTTATTCACTCCCCATTGTTACTTGAGGATCCATAGTCAAACCACCACAGAGAGAGCTGGAAAGGTAGAAGAGGCTGTCCCACATATGAACTGTGCTCCCTGGATGTCCTNCCTATAGTTGCATGAAGGCAGGCTAAGAAAGGTGCTTCAAACAGTCCTGGCCCAGAAAGGGACTCATCAGTGGCCTGGGAAATGGGCTTTGAGAAGAAAAGCTTGGGGAAAGGGCTGCACTGCCCACGGGCAGTCTTGAGTAAGCCCAAGGTAACATGATGTCTTTTTGTCTTCTGCCTGGAAACAAATGTTCTTTGCCTATCTTCCCTGGGTTTAATTAGTCTTCTGTCTTTCTCGGGATTGACCGTTCATTTGCAAATAGAGGACATCAGAAAGACTGGTGGGTGTGGGTGTTGGAGTGGAAAGAGGTTGGAGTGTTTATTTTCAAAGCCNCAGGGGTCCCCATTTGAAAAGCACCCAGCTTATCTCAATGTTTTTGTTTGTATGATTTTGAATTGGAAGGTTGGAGCAATTCATTTAGGAGATTAAGCTGTCTTTACAATGGATCTGGTTGGCCTATCCAACAGTATTGCTAGGGTTAAGAGAAAGAAGTCTTTCCAGGGCACTCAGTGCTCTCAGTACAATTAGAAAGGATTCTTTGAATCTTCTTTTATTTCAATGCCAATTATATTTACATAAGTGGGTGTCTATTTGATGCTCACAAGTAAGAATCATATGCCTTCTGTCCAACACTTTAGGGTAGCCAGTTTGAACAAGATACAGGATGCCTGGTTAAATGGGAATTTAATAAGAAGGAGAAAATAAGCAAAATTTCAGTATGTTCCAAATCACTGAGAAATCCTGGGGTACACTTACACCACAGAGTTACTTAATAACCCCAATTCAAATTTTACTAGATATACTTTATCTGGCAAACTTAATCAGATTTTCTTGGGCCACTGTATGTGTTTCAAGAATGCCGAGTGAAAAATAGAGCAGATATCATTTCATTTTTGCACTTAAAACTTAATTTTTGGCAGAGTTAGAGAGTTTCATCAGACAGAATAACCCTGATGTATGAATAAAGTGACATCTTAGAAGTCAAATGAGTTTTCANTCTCAGGATAAACCTAATTCTAGCCATGAAAGCCTGGCCCACTTATGGAAATTGTTCTCATCATAGAGAAGCTGAAGGCCAAAGAGGCAACTGCACCTTCAGTTAATGAGAAATTAATTTACAAGTTTACAAATGAATAGTACTTTTCATTTATGTTGCAAAGTGAANGTCCTGTGCTAGAAGGGCTGAATATCCTAAGANTGAAAGGTCTTTTGAACCAATAAATAAAGGGATTCTCATTTCCTCATGAAAATAAATAAAAAGCAATCATTTTCATAACTGTTGGTATAAAGAGAGGAATTAGTGAATTTTTGCATGAAAATAAAATAATTTCCAACATNATTGTGTCTATTTTATACTTAAATGATTTTTTTTCTCTCTTTGGCTTTAACAAATGTGCAAAAGGGTTTATGAAATGCCTCCTCCTGCCTCAGGAATTAGATTATAATACTATTTACAATGATTCATTCCAAACATCCTTGACTTAAAAGGATGATGAACTAATAAGTGCCAGGCTTCACAGTTTATAGATTCTACTTGTTGCCTTAAACTCCCATCTAATGTTTAGGAAGACTTAAAATTTTGGGGATCTCAATGCTCCTTAATTCATTCGTTCACTCCTCTCTTTTCCCATTCCCCTTCTCTTTTTTATAATGGGTACCTTCCAAGGAGAAGGAAGATGAGGAAAAGGGGGNAAGAAAGGGAGGGAGGGAGGGAGGAACAGAGGGAGTGAGGACGAAGAAAGGAAACTATCAAATGTTTATTTTGTCAAGAAATCTCTACTTACAATTTAAATGTTGAAAAAAATTATTAGTGTACTTGATTGTGAAATAAACCCCATGTTGGCTATAAGTCTTTCTAAGAAACACCACTGAAAGCTGCCACTTGACATGAAATTCCTCTTCAGAAAAACTAGTCATAACTACATGATAGTCCTGTATGAGAAGCTGCTGGAATGTCAGCTTCACTCCCAGTGGCCCCATCTGGCCTGAGCACTCTCCCTGGCATGATAAATCACTGACAGGGTCCTTACCTTCCCGCGTTTGATCTCAGCTCAGCAAGATGTGGTTTTGATGTGAAGAACTCCAGAACTCTTAGGTCAGAGACAAATCGCAGTGGCACTGACCTGCCAAGTGCTAAGTCTCTATTAGACTGTGTGAAAAGCGGTGAGCTTCTGACAAGGTTTCTCACCTCAGAGTTTCTGGGCCCTCTGTGGCTTTCAGGAACTTAGTGTGGCAGAAAAGCTGCTGCAGCAGCTTACAGAAGTGGCTGCAAACCTTCCCCGGCTAGCTTAAGGAATTTTCACAGCAGCCACTGCTCTAATTTCTAGCGCTGTAAATCTAGCAAATGTGAAACATAGGATTTCTGTTGGGCATACTTTTATATAGAGATCTCTTTTTTTGTAGCAAAATATTGTCTTTTGATATACTGAAAACAAACAAACAACAACAAAAAACCATGAGAATCCCAAACTGATTCTTACTCAATGAACTTTTACTGCACTGCAAAGCACTCATGTATAGAAGGAGAATCATTAACAGAGGTTTTTGTGGGCCACTCTTTGGTAATTACCACTATATCTTTGGGAAAGTATTCTTAACAAAAGCATCCCAAAATTGGCCCCAGAAAGACAATTAAGTGTGAACAAGTTCAGTATTGTCCTTCCTGTTCTCTTAACCCCAGGTTCTGGGTCTTGGAGAGTGGAGAGTTTTAAGGCATCAAGATAGCAGGGGAAAACAGCTCTTCTAGTTCTTTATATAAGCACATAAATAAATGTGCATCTCATTCTTTATATAAGCACATAAATAAATGTGTATCTCATTCTATCCCTTTATTTAATAAGTAATAAAATGATGTCTCGGAAATTGTCATCCAATATCATAAAGCATCTTCCTATTTCCAGTACTGGGACAAGCAATCAAATGATTTTGCTCATTCATTAGTTGAGTAAGTTTATGTTACGNGAGGAATCACTAAATGCACACACATTAGAGGCATATAACAGCCCTTGAATGTCCCATGTACTGCCTTGTTCTCTCCTATATGTGTACCCTCAGAGAGAGGCTCAATTTCAAGGGTCTGTGTAAGTGGATGGCACTAGAGGAGTTTCCCATCCTGAGATGTATGTTTTCTTGAAAATAAGTACATAAAAGATGGTTATTTCAAAATATCCTAGCACTCACTTCCTGGTGGACATTTTACCAATTAGTGACCCCACAAATGAGTGAAGCAACTTTGTTTTCTATAGTGTGATCATTAATTAATTATTTCAAATACCAAAAAATTAGGGGTATACAATGTATCAAAGCAAGCATGACATGTGCTCTTATGAAAATCAGTTTTCTCCTGTGGAGTGTTACTAGGTATATAAATCACACTCCAACATCAGATCCCATGCCCAGGATCATCTGGTCAACACAAAATGGGCTCCAAGTTTTGGGGGCACTTTGTGTTTTGTTTTGGTATTTTTTTTTTGTCTTACCTGTTCTTGTCTTTTCTTTTTTTAGTTTGTTTTGATTTTTACTTTCTTTCTTTTTTAGAGAAAGAACATGAAATTGGGTGGATAGGAAGGATCTGGGAGGAGTTGGGAGAGGGGAGAGAATGTTTTGTGTGAGAAAAAAACTTTTAAAATTAAAAAAAAACTAATTTATTTCAAAACAAGAAAGTTCAAATCCAGAAAGAAAACTAGTGTAAGCATTTAGCAATAATTATACTCGTTGGTGTAACATCATCAAGCATATACATCATTTAATAGTAGTAAGAAATAAATATTAGAATTAAATCTCAAATATTACCTTTTGAGAGGCTTCTTGTAAGAGATTTGGTATGCCTAGACGCTATGTGTATTTGTTACTGCAAAAATGACAGCAGAAACTTCCAAAGTTGTAAGGCTAAAATTGGTATGAAATTTCAGTTGATTGAAATGATAACATTCTAAGTAAGGAAACAGCATGCNCCATGGCTTTAGACAGGTTATTTCACACGTCTTTCTCTTTAAGCCATTCACAATCAGAAACACAAATCAGACCCACACTATCTCCCTGGAAAACTAAGTTAGTGACTTTGCAAGCTCATTAAGGGCAAAACATTTATTTCTTTTGCCCATNCTTGTGTACAGACAGCTACAGTCAATTCTGAGCGATGATCTCCCCCCTTAAAGCAGATCATCAAGGCTCCCCCAANTCCCTGTTCTGTGCGTTTCTTTTCTAAGCCTTCTCTTTTTCTCTGTTGGAATTCCTGGTAATGACACCCGAATGTGGACAAACCTCATTAGTCTCCCTGCTGTTTACAAGACAGGATTTCTGCTCAGTGTGCCGAACACAATGACACACATCACTAAATGGCTAAAACTACCACCCAGGTTCTAATCTGAGAAAAATTTCTCACAGTACAAATACCTATCAGCGTAGAGGAACACGGAAGAGCAATTACTGCCAACACNTGTAGTCCTTTAAGAGTACACCAATAAATACCCATTTGCAAAGGTTAATTTAATGCAACCCAGGCTGTTATCTGGAAGAGTACATGTCACCAATTCAATCCATTAAGTAATTACTAAATTCTCAAGAGGGCTCATAGACGTCAAATGTGGCTATTCCAGGCTCACTGCTTCTGGTTTCCCTGAAGACCAGACCATTTAGACCAACAGCTGGAAGAGGGAGCCACAAAGGTTGCCCAGCCCAACCAGCCATTATGAAAACAGGTAAATGAGTCTATCGAGGGCTGCCCATTACCAAGGTCTGTCCTGAGAGAAACTTCTTGAGACACAGAGAAGAAGCACAAGAATAAGAATAAATAAGAATAAAAGGAGGTGAAAAGAGTGAGTAGGGCAGGCCTGTGGAGATGTGAAGACAGAAATGTAAATGCTCTAAGATCCCACCAAAGGCGACAACTAACAGTCAGTATTTCTTTGCATAGGATTTTTGAGCCAGTTCCAATGAAAACACAGTCATGCACCCAGTCACCTCCTCCTTCTACCACTGACTCTACTTAAAAAGCTTTGGATACTGCCTGGATTGCTCTGTTCTGTGTTCATGTTCAGGTCCATGTAGTAACCATGGAACCTGACAGGAGTTAGCCCTCCTAGTCAGCCAGAGGGAACATCTCCACCCAACTCTTTCTGGAAAGTAATTCTCCACAGAGGTAAGAATAAAATTATACAAAATCATTGGCTCAGGGGGTAGGGTCAAAAAAGGAATGCAAAATACATGTGAGTATTCAGCAGCCTCACAGCACACATTCTCATTGCCAAGGAAATCATCAGAACCATGACAAAGAAGAGNACCTTTTAAATTAAAAAGAAGCAAGCAAACAGGTGTTGTTCAGGGCAGTGTGTGAGTTCCCAGCCTGTGAAAATCCCCACACACCCTCNGCCTTTACCATCACCTGCAGAATCACACCTACCCAGGTGGTTCATACCTAGTATGTCAGATTGTCTCAGTTTACTCNCTTGNTCTTTTTCTTTTTCCCTAGAGTTGAGGACTGAACCCAGGGCCTTATGCTTGCTAGGCAAAAGCTCTACCACTGAGCTAAATCCCCANCGGCANTTTCTTTTTAACCATTCCAACTGTTGCTACTGGTGGCTACAGAAAACACTGATCAACTGGAAGTTTGGTATTTGTAGTCTAAGAGCTGGGTTTGAAATGNACTGTTAAAAGTCAGNTGAATTGATGATCCAAACTGTATTGCTTTCTTAGAGCTCTTGCGCATTTCTTGTTGTTANCAACAGCAAAGAAGAGGACAGCATGCTGGCATTGTTACCTACTATAGTTGTTGAGCCACNAAAAGGTATTTAATTTAAATATGCTCGATATTCTCACTTGTGAAAGGGAGAGATTACTACAATATTCATATAATAGGATTACCATAAGAATTAAATATACTCATATGTACAGCAGTGCCCATTTAGCTATTAATAATAAATTATACAGCGGGCATTCATTCAGCAAACATTTTTAAGGCATCTACATTGCTACACATGGACCTCAATGCTTTTGATATACCTTGATATGTAAGAGTTTGCAATTTAGTATGCAGAAAAAGTATAATCTCTAACACAAAAGTTGTACAATTTCAAAGAAATACAAATAAGTAATATGGTCACATAGACAANCAAGTTCATTATTGAAAATTAAATCATGCAGCCAACTTTGTTAGGTGTTACATGGCACTACACCCAGAGGGGCTGGACTCTATGTCATGGTCAGAGAATCTGACAACAGTCTTTGCAACCATAAGCACAGCTGCATGAATCATATTGCCTGCAGAATCCAGACACACAGGTAAATGCGTAGTACCAGCTTTGACTTTTAAAATGAGTTAAAGTATATTAAAATGGGAAGTATTATGATTTATTTTTAACTCTGATGGTAAGAAATAATTCAAATTTTCTACACGGGCAGGATAAATTAGTTGGTTTTTTTTTGTTTGTTTGTTTTTGAGATTTTACTTATTTTTATTTTATGTGTATGAGTGTTTGCCTGAATATATGTCTGTGTACCACATGCATGAGTGCCCAAGCAGGCTGGAAGAGGGCATCAGATCTCCTGGGACTGTACAGATGGTTGTGAGCTGCCATGTGGGTGTTGGGAATTGAACTCATGTCCTCTGAAAGAGCAATTAGTATTCTTAATCACGGAGCCATCCCTCTGGCCCTTGAATTAGTTTTTTTTGTTTGTTTGTTTTTTGTTTTTTAAAAAAGAACTTTGAACTAGACATTATTTTTCAAATTGTCACCTATACATGCTTTCTCCATAACCTATAACCAAGCAGCTTATAATTAAGGACTTACCTATTTACCATGGCCTTCCAAAAATGAGTGGTGGTGGTGGTGGTGGTGTGTGTGTGTGTGTGTGTGTGTGTACTCACAGAAGAGAGAGACAAAGTGAGAGACAGAAAAAGCAAATCCTATAGAATGAGTACAACAATAGCTGACATTTAAGCATTTACAGTTATAGGTAATGTCAGAATGTGAGGAGAATTAAGGTTTGACATGAGTGAATTGTAATAATCATTGTCTCAGTGTTTTACAATAAGTTCACTTAGAAGTAGATTCTTAGTTTAGGGAAACCAATGTTATTAAAATTACCCATCAACTTCTTACAGTCTCTCATNATAGAGAAGACCAGGCTTGGAGACCAAGATTACACAGAACAGAATTAAAAAACAAAACAAAACAATGTACCCATTAATATATCTAACTTTCCATATCCTACATCATTTGTCCCTCATATTTATGTGCCCTTGCACATAAACATATACCAATTCCATGGAGATTAAGACATGAATACAAAATCAAAATTTTCAATTTAGTAAAAACAAAACTTTCAGAACAATATAAATACACCTCAAAACACTTGAAATTACAATGTATTCCTTAGTCACGATACAAAATTTCTTCTTTGCATTTAAAACTTTATGACAGACAAAAAAGATGACAGAGAAAGAATATAATTAGCAAGAAAATATTTGCATATTATATATCTGACAAAGGACTACAATCCTGAATATGAAAAATTACTATAAAACACTAACACATACACACAGAAAAATGAGCAAAAAGAAACCTAGTCAGTTTACATAGGAGATAAGCCAAATGGCAAGTGAGCATATAAGAACCTTNGTCTTACAAGAAATCAAGAAAGTGCCAATTACNATAGCGGTGAGATGATACTCCATCCTTATAGGATTGCCAAGTCTGGCAAGTATCAGGACCCAAGTACAGGTGAGGATACAGAGCAGTGGGGACTCTGGTGGACTGACAGATATTGGAGATGGAAACTTCCATAATCATGTTAGACAGAAACCTGGCGTTCCCCTGAACTGTTTGAGCATACAGTCACGAGCCAGCAAATCTCTTGTATACATATATTCTAGACGCTCTCTCATCAGTTATGTAAGGAGACATGTTGAAGACTGCTCACTGCATCATTTTTATAGCAAAATATTGAAAGTTTTAAATGTCAATAGTTGAATAAATTAAAAATTAGGATATAGACACAGTATGAAACAATACACAATTATGACAAAGAATAAGTTGTAGATATACCTGACAACACAGGTGAATCTTGAAAATACAATGCAAAGCAAAGCAAAATATATCACAAGATATATACAGCATGACGCCACTTATACAAAATATTGTATCATGTTTTAAAACAACACACTGTTTATGGATGCATCTGTGTGTATGAATAAGACAAAGATTAATGCCTCTGAGAAAAATGGGGATGGAAGGAGTTGGCAGAAGGGTCTCAGCGCAACTCTTTAAGACTTAGTAATTACAGAAGGTCTCCAACTTATGAGGGCTTCACTTTAAATTTTCAATTTTATGTGTAAAAGCAATATGCATTCAGCAGAAACTACATTTCAAATGTTGTCATTTTCCCAGGCAGGGATGATGTCAAACAATACCTTTGGTGGTTATAGGTGGCAGCGGCAGCTCCAGAAGCCCACATGCTGGAGTGCGTAGCCCTTCGTCTACAGCACCCTGCTGCTAAGCTATGATGTCAGACAGGTTAGGTGTGTTAAACGAATTTCCTATTAGAGGCAGCTTCAACTTGAGATGGGGAAGAAATCACCTGTGCTGTGAACTGTTATCATATTCATATACACACACACACACACACACACACACACACACACACACACACTTGTGTTGCCATCTATACTTTTCTAGATAATTGACTCCTCTTAAATATATCTAACACTACACTGCCTGTTCAGCCAAGCCTGAAAAGTCTCCTTATTTCTGACTCCTCAAGCACTTGATCCAATTTTATCCTGTGATCATGCATGAAAGTCACTAATGTGCATCCTCACTCAGCAGCTGAGTGGAAATTCTCTTCAGGTTCTTCCCGGGAATGACCACAACTATGTATCATTTTGTACCAGACACTAACTACCAATGCTTTGTCCAAAAGCTAAATTAATAAACAAATAAACAACTTTAGGTAAGCAAAAGGGTAACTCTAGCTACAGTTAAAAATAAAATTGGAGAGGAGAGAGGTGATTCGGTGGTTAAGAGCGCTGACTGATGTTCCAGAGGAACCAGGTTCAATTCCCAAGTCGTCCGGAGTCTGATCACGCCAGGACAATAAACAAACAAACAAATAAATAAATAAAATTGGCCCTAGGTAATAAAATTGGATAGCTTTCTCTGGAGCTAGAAAGATGGCTCAGCAGTTAAGAGCACGTTTTCTTGCAGAGGACTTGGGTTCAATTTTCATCAACCATAACCATCCATAACTCTAATTCTAGAGAATTCTACCACCCTCATTTGACCTTCTTGGGCACCAGATATGCACATAGTACACAGACATACATCCAAGCAAAACATTTACATACATAAAATAAGAAAATCTAAAATAAAAAAAATGAAATCTCCTCTCCACTAAGTGACGTTGTTACAGTAGACATCAGACTCTCAAGTGCAGATGAGACAGAATTGCTCAGTTCACGTTCCGTAGAGAGTGAAACCAAAGTTTCGTGTTTCCTTCCCATCTCCCCTCAACACAGAATTTGCTGAGGAAGTCCAGATTTTACACCTATGGAAAGGAGATCTCCAGTTGTCCCCACAAACGCACACCGGCATTTCTTAACATCATTTTCCCAGCCAAAGCCTTGTTATTGCACCTTCTTCCCCTGACATTTTCCATCATCAGACCCAGTCAAGANATTTGGTATAGGCACTGGTGGCTGAAGAAAAAGAAAATTAGGCTATTTTTGTCTATTAGTGAGTTTGTTAAATTCATAATATCTTGCCAGACTTACTTCCTGGGGCTAGTTCTATTTTAGGAAGGAACTCNTGACCTACAATACTTGATTTTGGTTTAATTTTCAGGAAATCCTAGAAATCGATGAAGTAAAGTGCTTGAAGTCTCAGACTTCAAATAAGNGGACTTAGGCTGGATGAATGAAAATTATGGTTAAATATATAAATATCATCTTTTAACTATCTTGAAATGCTTTCTCATCTTTAATAATCAGTATTAGAAAGCATTTTCATATTCATGTTCACCTAAATTCTTATAAATAAGAGGAAACGCTTGCTGTTTCATCTGGATAACAAACTGTATNTTTCTGAGGATCTAGGGATGAAGACACTTCTACTTTGGTTCTCCAAAAGTCAGATAGTGAACAGGTAAGGAAGCTGAACAGATAAATGCAAGAGGTACCAGCGCCCAACTGCCATAACAGGAAGGCTTCTTTCTAGAACAAAAATGAGAATGTATACCCCAGAACATTCTAATTTTTAACCACACTGCAAGGAGAGCAATTAACTCCCAGGTGTAGTCCCAGGGAAGCAAGCATAGAGGGCCTAGCAGAAGTCAGGGTGCTGCAACCACCCAATTATTATTCCTACAGGAATTTCCAAAGCCTGAAAAGATTTTCAAATCATATGACACATACCTACTGTAAATACATTAGTAAGAGTTAAGATTCTAGTAGTTTTCTGGAAGAAAGCAAGCCTACTAGGAATGTTAATATTTTCAAGGGAAACAATTGAAGTATAATTCAATATTAAAGCAAGACAAGTAATAAACACCAGAGATAAGAAATCCTCATTTTGGAAACTTTAATATATTTGAAAGGTTACATTGAGTAGTGTTTTGAGAATGTCTGAAAGGCAATTAAAAATTAGCCAAGGTGATATAACAGCAGTCAGCTTTATTGGCACTAGATTTGTGTTTGCAGGAAACGAAGGGTCTCAAATGGCCTGTCACCATAAGTAAAGAAATTACAAAGAGGCTAAGAAGACTGTCAATTGGTCACCAGCAGATGCTTTTATTTTCTGGAAGGTGACTGTCCTCCATCCCCAAATTTAGGCATTATCTTGGATAGCCAAAGCCAATGAAAGTTTCTTCAATTCCAGGTTACATAAATCAAAGACACTTTTCCATTGCCAAAAGATAACTGCCTTCTGAGACCTGGCTACATCTTTGCTCAAACTATTTTAAAAGTATTCATAACTTGGCATTTAGGTTCAGCCAACTGAGCATATTGCATGCAGCATATTAATATTAAATCTTGGCTCACATATCAGATAAGAATTTGTTATTAAAACACTAGCTGGGAAATCGATTTAGTGACTTTTTGATAAGTATGAGATTGTGGTGAAGAAACATCCAGGGAGTCTCTCTTAGTGGAAATACATTGCAAATATATAAGGATTCAATTCTGGTCTTTCTTAAAATTGGCAACCTTCAATTTGGAACTACAAATACAATTATGACCCAAATGAAATCATTATGTCTGCAAAAACACACAGAATTTGCACTGGCTTACTGTCAGGATATGTACTTTCCTGTTTAGTCCTGATGGAGTCCTGAGAAGCAGGTACTACTATTTCAATTTTGATCAGTGTACAAATNGAAGCTCAGTAAAGAAACTCCTTGAGAGAGAAGACACCATACATACTCGTGACTACTGACACTACACCTGACACCACATGTTTAATATATGTTAGCTGTCCATGCAGTCAATAAATACATGCCTGACCAGAATCTGATCAAAGGCCCATTTTAACTCAAAGCCTTTCTTTTTCCATGTCAAGGGCTTGTAAACGTTTTTCCAAAATGTGGGCCATATGGTCTCTGCTACAAGGACTCAACTCTGATACTGCAAGTCCCAGTGAAACCATAGACAATATGTTACTGAACAGACAGGGCTGTGTTGGAATGAAACTTTATTTACAACTGTCTCTTATACACATCTGCTACTGTATAAGAGACAGGATACTGCAAGTCCCAGTGAAACCATAGACAATATGTTACTGAACAGACAGGGCTGTGTTGGAATGAAACTTTATTTACAAAACCAGGTGGGCTGTGTATATCTGTTGATCACAGTAAATTAGTAAAATAACAAAAAACACAAAAACACATATCAGTATATGCATCTCATTATTCCACTGAGAAAGACTCAGAGCTGGGAATCCTGTGCTAAGCCTTGAAATGCTTATTGCCTTGATCATAGTTGGATCATCCAGTTTCACTAATGGAAAAGACAAAGAACCAACTCTACTTGTCTGGCTTTTCTTAGGCTTGGCTACACTGAAGTCAGACCTCACAGAGCAGGCTCCTAAGTCTATACTGAAATAGAAAACTATTCATCATTCCATAGAGCAGAAGTGCCTCAGTACATGATGGTTCCATGTGGTAATCCCAGTCCCTGTAGTGGAAAGCACTGGGGCAGGGCCTCAGGAGAGTTATCTAATCCAAGTCCCATAACGACACTGTTTAGCTACTCTTTGTTAAAAAGAGATGATAAAAACATTAAAAACTGTATAGCTATTTTTATAAAGTATTATTTTACTATGTGTTTGGGTATGGGGGTGTGTGGAGGCCATAGGTCAGTGTCAGGTAGCTTCTTTGACTACTTCCCACCTTATTTTTTAAGACAGAGCCTCTCTGAACCATGGAGCTCACCAATTCAGCCATATTAGCATGCCAGCAAGCCCCGGATTCCCATCTCCATATTGCCAGCTGTCACCTCCAGCTTATATATGAGTGCTGAAGACAGGATCTCAGGTCCTCAGGCTTGCAGGCCAAGTACTTTGCTGACCGAGCCATCTCCCCAGACTCTAAAAAGGTAAAAGAAAGAAACAAACAAACAACAAAAAAGAAAACTAAAAGTCCTCTATATACAGGGAGCTAGATGGATAATTTATCATCAAAACAATCATGAGTAAAGATTTGTAATGAAAGCTTTGAATGAGATCCACAATGGCAAGATCCAAGATCCAGAAGAGACAAGAATCATGGCCACGAACAACACAAATAACAAATAGTAAATTAAAGTCAATGAATCAAAACTTGTAAGGGTGGCGCTGGAGATACAGCTTGGTGGTTTTAAAAACACTTTCTATTCNTGCAGAGGATATGGGTTTGGTTCCCAGCACCCGCATCAAGTGGCTCCCAACCACCAGCCTCAGAAGATCTGACACCCTTATCTGGCCTCTTTGAACACCTGCACACATGTAGTACACATGTAGTACACATACATATACTCAAGGATACCTAAATACATTTAAAATAAAAATGCCCCTTGAGAAAAAATTATAAAGGTGACTCTGAAGTGGAGTAGATCAATTTCATAGTCCCCTCATGTTTCCACTAGAAGCAATAAAAATGAATATTTAATCTTTCTACATTTTTAAAGAAGTGTCATAAATAAGGAAAGTAAAGAGTATGACAAGGAACGCACTCTCAGTTTTTCAAAATCCAAGGCCAAGTTCTTCCTTATCAATTAATTCTATTTTTACTCTCCTTCAAAAGATTTCACAGAACTAAAATGTGTGTATGTACATGCATGAAAGTGCTAGGTAAGCCCTAATAAGCCCCGTGAAAATGCAAGTGACATTGCAAACATTATCATTACATTGATCTATTGCTATGCCGAGAAGAAAATTTTGGCACTCAATCTTTCTAATAAGACTTCAAGTTCCTAGAAGGCAGATGTTCCATAATCCAATTTGCACTACTGTTAGGAACATGGTCCCTCAAAAACCCTTTGAACTGAGCTGGAATTGACCTCAGAAAAAAGAATGCACTTATTAAAATGATGTTAAATGAACAAATAAAAGAATAAACAGTAGGTATCCAAATGCACATTTGTTCTAATTTTTTTTCCCAGTGAGCTGCCCTTTGTGTTTTCTCTTCTAGTGTAGCATNCTAGTGCTCAACAAATGTCCTCTTTCTGGATCCTTATGCCTCTCCACAGCATCAAATGCTGGGAGAACACAGAACCCTGTGTGTTGCTGTCAGTTCTGGACATTTTTCAGTTGCTCACTAAAAGTGGAGCTAGAAGGCAAGATGGAGCCAACAGAGAAAGCAGAAAAGGAGAAGTGGAATAAAGAGAAACATTTTAAAGACCTGGGAATCTGAGAAAGAAAGGAGGGAGAGGAAGAGAGACCCCATCCCCCCCACAGTCAGGAGCAGTTCCTAGGAGAATGCTAAGCCTTAGTTTTACAACNTGTGTGCTCCCAGAATATGGCCAGCAATACAAAAACCAGACAGATGAAACAGAAATAACTCAGAAAAACAGAGAAAAGCACAGCTAAAAGCAGTCCTCAAAGAACGCAGGGAGCATGCATTCTCTCCGCTGCACACTGGTGCCCTCCATGCTTCAGACCAGTGTTGCTGTCTTGACTATTAGTCTAGAAAAACAAACAGAAAATAAAAAAAACCCATCTTCCTTAGTAAGAATCATTTTAAAAACGTGGGGGTCCAGGTTCCTGTACTAGGAGAAAAAGAAAATAGATATATCCAAAGGTATTATTGTNGTTTATCCTTAGTCTAAAATAGATACTAGAACTTGGAGCAGGCGACTTTTTTTTTTAAGGGAATGCAATTGCTTAAAAGCCAATACAAAGCCACACTTAACTCTTTCAGAATGCTTCTAGACTGAACTTCACTTTCATAGCACTTTTACAGAACCTTTGACAGACAATGGCATTAACATAATATTGACTATTTCCCCCATTCCCTTATTAAAAAGTGCAAAATTCTTTAGGAAGAAGAAATAAAATGATGAAAATTGCAGGAAAATACAGGATCACAAATGCCCAACTATTCTAAGAACTTTAAAAAAAATTTCATAATCTGATCAGTTATCTAGGTCACTAATTAGTTTATATTGATTGTCAAATCCCATAGAAAAATCATATTGTAGTATCATTCAATAAGGACACGTTTAACAGGACAAAATGATGAATGGTAACTCTATTTGCCTATAGTACCTTTATTTCATGCCAATATTTTGTTTCCTGTTTCCAANAGACCCTAAGGCATAATAAAATTTACATTACTCTTTAAAATTTTCCTAATAAATANAATAGCATAAAAGGAGTGCCCATCTACCTTGTTCATTATTCTTTTGAAATTTCTAATATAATTTCCCTCACTTTTGATCATGAATGAATTTTTNAAAAAACCTCCCAACTCTTTTCTTTTGAAGAAAAAAAAAATCGTAGGCTACCAAAAGAGCAGTCAGTATTCTTTCTGTTAAAGTAAATCAAAACTGCTTGTTCATGATTCCTGTCNCAGAAAATTTAGAAGTCTCACTAAAGAGCTGAGGACAGAAGCTGCTGGGAATGTTCACAGATACCTGATTTTACAAGTTTTTGTGAAAGAGCTTGCCTGTAGATTAGTGTTACTCCGCGTTTACGAGGGTTGTTTGTCAAGGCAAAAATAAGGTGCCTCCTCCCCACAAATTAAAGAATCGCATTACAATCCATTATTTCATTTCTGATTGTTTTTCTTGGTAATAAGTGGGAAAGTGGATACTGGATAAAAGTCTTCACGGAGCTAAAAAGACTCCGACTTTAAAGGCTCCAATTAGCTATAAATCAGTTGTCTTTCCTACTGGGGGAGAACAAGAGAGAGAGGAGAGGGGCGGCTAGAGAAAAGGAGAATTGGAGGAGCTTCCAAATGAAATTCTGAAAAAAAAAGATATCTACTGCAGACTTTCAGGGGCTGTTAGGATAATCTGATCAAAAGTGAGTCTAAAACAAACCCTCCGCAATCACGTGTGGCTCTTGCCTCTTAAGATCTCTAAAGCGCATCAGAAGAGGTTAGGGACCCTCATAAAACAAAAGTTTTATGTGAATGCTTCCCTGGTTTGTTCCTAAACCCGGAGATGTGCCACACACTAGCACTATTGTTACGCAAACAATGCCTAAAGGGCTATAACCAGTAACGACCTCTCATTAAAATGGCTTTCAAAAATTTGTCACACCATCTAAAAGCTAACAGGTACATTAAATACACCTAAATCCACATTCAAAAATACGAATCCTACTGGTCCTGATTCTGAAACTCAATGCGACAAATTTTCAGAAGCGATATTTTTGCATTTCTCGGCGAATAACGTTAAGTTCTCTACAACATTTCNTGTATCTTCTAACGCCTTCGGTGGAGCACGAATTTGTTGTATCGTGTGTGCACACTGCATTGAAGTTAATCAGCAGAAGTTTGAGATAGGGATGGGAATCGAGTAAGAGACTTCTAAAATGAACTCCCAAGAAATGTGGCTTTAAATGCTATGCCCGCCTCTTTGCTATAACATTCAATCTCTTTGTGTATGTATTTCATAAATTTCACCTCATGGATAAAAGAGATTTTTCCCCCCGAGAATGTTGGGGGGGGTAATTTACATCGGCTAGCAGGCGCGTATTGCTTTTTAATGCGGTTTAACAACAGTAATTCCTGCTTGGCAAACCTAAGACGTCAGAATTCGTTAGGGAAAAAAAATTAGGTTTTTCAGTGCAAAAGTGAGCTCGCTAATTTGTGCGAATTCAGTTGTTTTCCCTTTACTAAAAGGAGCATTGCCCACAAAATCCTGAAGAAATCCTGGCATCGATCTACCGCGTCTCGACCAGGTTCCCGCAAAATCTGTGGGACCCAGGTCCTGACAACCCCTTCAGCGACCCGGCTCAGAGGGAAGCTGGTCCCGCGCGGCCGCNCAACACGGACCCGGAGGATGGCGGGGCGACGCGGGGCTGCAACGCCACCCTGGTAGGGAACCCCAGTCCGCTCTGAGACGGACCCGGAGAAGCGCACCCCTGTGTGCTCTGAGGAGACCCAGCGGAACAACCTACCAAGCCGGACCCTGGCCTGATGAGGAGACCTGGGGGACCCCAAAACCGGAACTCCATCTGCTCTGAGAAAACTTGGGGTGGGGGAATCGCAGAACCGGACTCCAGGCTGCTCTGAGATCCGAAGGACCGCAGAACCAAGCCTAGTTCTACCNTAGGGATATCTAGGGGACCCCAGAATCGGACCCCAGCTCGTCCTACGGAGTCCCAGGGGACCCCAGAACCCGACCCAAGTCTGCTTTGAGGAAGTCCACCTCCCCAACCGGCCCCGAGGTCGTCACCACCGTCCGCCGCTGACGGCGACCGACCCCCGCGCTGCCTTCTGGTTGGGACCGGTTCCCCCCGAGATGCTCCCCCAAGCCGCAGCGGGACTTCGGAAGCCCGCATCGTAGTTCCCCGCCGAGGCGCGGGGATGACAGACGACCTCCGGGCCCCGGCCTCGGAAGCCATCCAGAGGAAGCTTCTCGAAAGCGTCCGCGGACGGCTTTACCTTGGTGTACTTGATCTCGAGGTTGGGCGTGGGCGACGGCAGGAGCTGCAGCGAGGCCATGAGCGCGGCGGGGTCGGCCTTCACCTCGCCGGGCATGGCGATCTCGCTGGAAGTCATGGGCGGCCGCGGGTGGGTGTGCGCGGGGCGCTGCGCGGCCGGGGCGCGCTCGCTGTATATAGGCAGGTGTCAAGCGGCGGCGACGCTTCTTATTGGACGTGCGGCCCACAGGCGCGGGGGGCCGGCCCAGCAGGACGCCCCGCCGCGGCCCGCATTTGCATACGGCCGCGTGGCCGCTCGCCCGCACGGTCAAGGCCGCCGCCCACGTTCCCGCGGCCGCCCCCGGGGGCCTCGACGGCCGGACGACCGCCTCGCGCGGGACCGGGCTCGGAGATAGCGGCCCTACGAGCCTAGTGCCCGGCCGGCCCCGGGGAAGACGCTCCCGAGCTCAGGTCCCGCCCGAACCCCGCGACACCCTGCTCCGCCCTCCCCCTCCTGCCCCCCGAGTCCCGAGCAGCCCGAGAGACCCTTCGCCCAGCCCTCCGCGTGGCGCGAAGGGCGCGTGGCCACGGGTGGGGTGAGAGATGCTCCCCACACTCCCGAGGAGAACCTTCTGGAGCCGCCGACGCCGCGCTGGCCCCCGCCGGGCTTCTCCGCCCAACTGCTGCCCTCTGCCGGCCCTGCCGGCCTAGCTGTGTNTGAGGGCGCGGGCTTCATCTGCCTTGGGCGGTGTGGTTCCTGGTCCTTCTGTTCTCCTTCCAGNCCTGTCCTCTCCTCCATTCCAATCGCACACGGAAACACTTGGGATTTTCAGTTGCTCTTCTGTTAACAACTGCCATCCTGTCCGACCTCCAGGTTGAGCTTCCGTCTCCATTCCTTCAACAAGCGGCCTTCTAATTAGCAAAGATGGGCAAAAAGATAGGTGCCAATCAAGAAGCTGGACAGCTCACTCCAGATAGGCTTGGGGACAATCACTGGACTAATACTGGTGCCCGGTACAGGAAGATCTTTTTAGGGCTTTCNGCCTNGTGCCTGTGAAAACCTCACAGCCTTCTCCAGGCTGTTCCCTCCTATTTTTCCACTGAAGATTCTGAACTCCCGACCAACTGCTTCATTCTCGAGTGTCATTTTCAGAACCCCTTGACTCAGAACCATTTCTTTGCATATCGTTCACCAGATAACATTGACTTTAAATGTGTTAAGTATTACTGCCTGATGATTGGTGCTTAGATGCTATGTAGACGGAAAGAATGCCGTGGTCTCACTGAGCTTGTGAGACAAGATTCAGGCTCTGAGAATTCAGATTATCTGCCTAACGTGACCTGAGTGGAGTACTTCAGAGAGCAACAATATGCCTTAATTTGGGCAGCTGAGAGATTTCCATTCATGNAGAACATCTGTGGCCAAATGTTCTCGTAACAGAATATGCTCGTGAGAATCACTTTTTATTTAAGCTGTAGAAGACCAGATATTGAGGAAGAATAAGAATTTAGGGAGAGGTAGCTCCTTTGGTAGAGTGCTTGCCTAGAATTCTGGGTTCAGTTGCCAGCACCACATAGAACTGGGGTAATGATGCATGCCTGTAATTCCCAGCATCCCAGCACTCACTTGGGAAGTGGAGGCCAGAGGATCAGAAATTCATCCTCCCTTATACGAGGAGAGACCAGAGACCTTATCTTCGGGTGAGGGGTTGATTTCAGGATTTGGTGAAAAAAGAGAAAAAGCACCAGCAAATAAATAGTTGGGTTTGTTGTTGTTGTTGTTGTTGTTGTTGTTGTTGTTGTTGTTATGTGTCCCGTGTCCTGCCCGCCCCCCCAAAGGTNTTTTCTCCATCTTCTAGGCAGGGCACAGTGCTGGAGGTCACTTTGTTCCCAGTAAGCTCACAACCGTTCCTGTAGATATGTAGACCACTGANTATAAGAAGAACTATTCTCAAAAGTGCATCAAGGACTCACCTGGGTGCTCATCTAGGCAGAGCCTCAGCATCTGGGGAAGCTGACCTTTGAGCTGCTTGTAACTAGAGAAGTGAAAGTGTGCGGGTATAGGTGACCTGTAGACAGAGTGTGCAAGGCACCTGAACAGAGCTGTTCAACAATGTTCCGCTGCGCATCAGATGCAGCCNGGGGAGCAACAGACAAGGCTGCTAAGGCAGTTAGGTCCAAGTTGTGGGGACTCCAGTGTTTGTGGGGACCTTAATGCTGAGGTACTGAGAAACCATCAGAAGCTTCTGAGGAAGAAAGAAAACAAAACTTGTGTTAGGCCCCCTGGCTGAATGTGGTCTGGGAGGGTGGTCACATGCTAGAAACCACTGGTATAAGCAGGATTTTCACTTCTGACACATATCTTACTTGCTAGCTCCAATTTGAAAGAACAGTATCCACTGATCATAGGATTATCAACATTTGTTACAGATAGACTGACTTCTATGGAAGGCAGAGGAGTGTGTCTTGACTTAACGAACATCTCTGGACAAGCAGGTCATGCTCAGTGACTGCTGAGTTGAATTGTTTGTTCCCTCATGGCTCCTTTTCCACAACACTTTGTAATTAGACAGTGAAGTGGTCAACACAGGACCTGAGTCTCCTATTTCCTATCTGCCTTCCTCAGTTCCTAAAACAATGTGGGTCACTGTACCTAAAGCATTTCTCTTGGCTGCTCTGAGCAAAAGGACTACAGCTGACCACTTCCACAAGTGGAGGCAACTTTCCTACCAGCTCCGAGTAAAGAGCACTTGTTCTTCGAGGTANTAAGCTTTGTTACTTATACCGTCTTTGCTACCCATGTTTACATTCAAGAATTTCTGTAAATGGTTTCCTTCATGATTACGGTGGGACAACCCTCCCCATCTTAAACGCAAGATTCTAGCCACATTTTGACCAATTTCTTTACTTCAAGGTGGGAACAAAATTTAGCAGGGAACAGAATATTATAGCCATAGCAGTTCTTTAGTCTAAGTTTTCTTCC